>NNCF01126590.1:904049-917371 GCA_002313205.1 Laupala kohalensis | reverse complement strand
CCGTGGTATTTCTCTATATGGGCCTCTCCAAAAATCAAAACCTGGATCCTCTCCTGAGAGGGACGAATCACGACCCGCGGACCAAAAGCGACCCACCTGAAGGTTCTATCCTACCCGCCTCAAGTTTTAAACCAAAGTTCATATTGAAATATTTACACTTAAGAAAAGGAAATTGTATTATGTAAAATGAATTTGCTTATGTTTACATGCTTACGTTGACGATTCGCTTGCGCTNGACAGCTGGCCACTTGACCCTTATCTTTGCTATTGGCAAACCATTTTTCTGTACTTTGACGACGGGAATACAAATGGAACGACAACTTATGGCATGGACAGGGAAACAGAAGAAAAGATGTAACGAATAAGACTTACGATTGAAATGAAGGTAATTGAATAGAGAGAAGAAAATATGAGTCTTTTAGTGATGAATGTTGCAGGCAAGACGGTCAATGATAACGTTGACGTAGCTTATGTCGTAAAGTAACCCATTTTATTAAAAGAAGAGCTCATATATTGAGACCTTTATTCATGCCATGGAAATGTATAAAAAATTTAACGCATACATCTACTTAGAAATATCTTGAATGATAGATATTTATTATGCCTAATTTGGATTATGGTGCTTGTTTGAACGATAAAAACATAACAATAACCTTGTTTTACGTTTTTTACAAACTTTTCTTGAACTTGCTTCATTCGTATGTATGTATTGTAAGAATCTATTAATTCTTAATTAAAACAATAAAATGAGAACCAGGACGAGTAAAAACATTTCGAAAGTGAGCGGAGTCGTAACCGAACTTCTGCTACGCAACGGCGAAGATGGACGACCGTTGAAAAAGGACGCTGGGTTTTATGGTTTGTTGTTTAGACGTCAAGTATAGAATTTCAGAGAAAAGAAGAGTGGTCGAGTGAGACGCATGTATTTTTGGTTAAAAGTGGGAAGGGGATAGAAAATTTACCAATACATAAGAGATGGCGTCGTTCTGTTAAACCAATAGAAAATTACAAGAAAGACGTTGAAGGAGGCCAGTGACAAAACTTTGGGGTGTGAAAGGGCAACGGCCAGAGAAGCACATGTTGTGGGTGGGGAGAGAGATAGCCTCCCTTCACAAATTTAAAAGGACGAAAGGATCAGCAACGTACCGCGACCCAAGAAAGCGTGGGTGCGGGAAGACCCGACCTATCGCGGGGAAGGGGGAGAATCGTCTAGGGTGCTGCGGCAGGAAGACAATACAAAGCGAATACAAAGCGACGTCCATTGGGTGGGCGTTGCAGACGATTAAGAGAAAGAACAAGGAGAACGACTGTTAAAGATTCGAGAACTTTCTAGATTTAGTTGTTGTTTTTCCAGAAAAAAGCGTTAAATTCAAAATTCTGGAAAAGTCAGTAGAACTAGTGGAGACCGTTGAAGTGGGAAAATTATATGGAAAGGAGCGATCGGATTGGTTAGAAACGTGGATTTGTCGTTGCAAGTTAAGCCAATCGTGACACCTACGAAGGAAGGGAGAATTCGTTGTTACTGGCTAGAAATAGTCACATGTTTTTCAAAAAAAGGGTGTCACGTGAGATAACTTCGGGGAGACCGGGGGCAGATAAGCCGATAAAATACGTCGCCGAGAGGCTCCGAGATCATCATCATTTGAGTATTTTTCATAAACAATATTTTTTGTTTATCTGTGTTTCATTGCTTATTAGCCCACTTATGACCTTCTCCATTGTGTTTTATTACAATTGATGCTCTGAAGTGGGGTTCGATCATTTATACCCTTTTTATCCTTATATTTTATTACAGTAAGTAACTCTGCCATTGACACACAACATCCTGGTCAATGCCGGTCCCAAGCCCGGATAAAAGAGGAGGGGGAGTCATGTGATTATGAATTCTGTCAAAACTTTCTGCCGAATAGTCACTTGGCTTACAGTACAATGGGACTGCAAACGTAACACTATAGAGACCATTCTAAACAAATTTTTTTGCAACATATCATCTCAACTATCCAAAATGCATTTTGACATACAGGAAATTATACCCCAGGCGGGTAGGACTTCTAGTTCCGAATCCCGCACTGCTCTTCAGTCGTCAAACCCAGAGTTAGTCCGTCTCATGGATCCTAGGGGAGGCAAAAATACACTATTCACACCATATTAAAAGAGAAGAAAGAGACTCAGTACCTCAGTAATTCGGTATCTGAGCTATCCCACTGATAGTAAGAAAAGACATTTCCAAGAGATCCGGAAAAAATTATCAACAACTTCGACTCTTAAAGAACGAATGGTGGATCAATAAAACCAAGGAAATGTAGTCGTATATGAATATAAACGACACCTACAACATGTACAAATGTATTACATCCGTCATAGGACCAGTAAAAAAACCCATCAATCCTAATAGAAAAATCAAAAAGGTGAAGTTCTCTTTAACCAAGACGAACGTCTTCAACGCTGGAAAGATCACTTTGAAAATGTGTACAATCAGCATCACGACGTAGACACATCCACACTCAATATGGATTTTGAATGCGACGGCAATCTTAACGACAACTGTCCATCAACGCTAGAAATTGAAAAGGCGAAACCTGAAATGAAAAACCGCATATCTCCAGGAGCAGACACTATTAGCGCAGAAATGCTGAAAGCCTGGAAACAAACAACAGTGCAC
Organism: Laupala kohalensis; assembly: GCA_002313205.1. Lineage (NCBI taxonomy): Eukaryota > Metazoa > Arthropoda > Insecta > Orthoptera > Trigonidiidae > Laupala > Laupala kohalensis. The sequence goes on along the minus strand of NNCF01126590.1, from coordinate 914,709 downwards.
AATCTCTCAGATCATAAAAAGGCAACAGAATGAAATGCGACAACTATTGTGGAATTTCTCTGCTCCCCATTGCAGATAAAGTTCTCTCAACAATACTATACAACCACTTAACACCACACGTAGACGGCACTCTGAAAGACTCGTAGTGTGGATTCCGAAATAGTAGATCAACTATCGATATGACCTTTTCAATCCGACGGATTATAGAGAAAACAATTGAGCAAAATTCCAAATTAAGCATCGCATTTATCGACAACAGTAAAGTTTTCGACTCGGTCAAGGTGAAGTCCTATTCAGCATATTAGAGCGAGTTAAACGCTCACCGACCATCCTGACAATACTCAAATCAATGTATAAAGGAACAACAGCAACAGTAAGAACTGAAAATTCCGAAGCACCTCCGTTCAGTGTCCAGACTAGAGTCCGGTAAGGCTGCATTTTGATACCGATACTCTTCCTTATATACATCCATATCATAGTGAAAAATGTCACTTAAAAATGCCCAAATGGAACAAACATCATTTACCGAAGCGACTACAATATGTTCTCTAGAAGAGACCTGAAATTAAAAACAAAAATAAAACATCAAATGATTCAAGACCTCATGTTTGCAGACAACTGTGCTCTCGTAGCTGACTCTTCTGAAGGACTTCAAGAACTCCTAAACACCTTCACCGAAACTGCCCGTAGACTTGGACTACAAGTCAGCAAAGAGAAGACAAAATGGATGTTCATTAATTGTCCACCCGCGGCCATTTCCACTGAAGACACACCTATTGAAACAGTGAGTGCATTCAAGTACCTAGGCAGCCAAATAACTTCCTATGGAACAGCCACCTCAGACGCAGAGAACAGAATTAATGCAGCAAACAGAGCATTCGGAAGACAGTATCAAAGAGTATGGAAACCTCATGATCTGACGTTATCCACAAAGCTTAAAATATATGAGACCATAGTACTTAGCTGCCTCCTGTACGCGTCAGAAACATGGACACTCCTTCAAAGACATAAGAAAAAGCTGAACGCATTCCACCTCCCATGTCTCCGGTCTATATTGCACATAAAATGGGAAGACAAAATACCAAATGAAACCGTTCTTGAGAAAGTAAACATGCTCACAATTGAAGACATCATAAGAACAAGACGTCTAAGATGGACTGGAAATGTCAATAGAATGGAGAAACATAGACTGTCCCAACAAATTGCGTTCTCAGAACTCGCAATAGGCAAAAGACCCCAGCAAAAGTCAAAACAGATCTGGGCAGACACAGTAGAAGAAGACTTGAAACACTTAAAAGTTAACCTTCACAATTGGAGGAACCTTGCTGTAAACAGAAATGAATGGAGGGAGAAAATCAAAGAAAAACATAAGCAAAGCATGGAGATCAAAAAAGCAAGAAGAATAGACACGCCAAGAAGAAGACATCTAAACTTGGAAATGCCCTCTCTGCCCATTTACTCAGGATGAGACGAGGAAGGGGCTATGACCAATCACACATAAAACAAGCCCATAAGTTATCCCCTGAAACAACAAACTCAACAACAGAAACAAATAGAAGATGACAAACAACTCCAAATCTAAAATGCATTGAATGTGACTTTGAAGCCAAGTTCGGATCTGGTCTAAACAGCCACGTGCGACACAGACACCCAGAAGTCCAAGACAACAGCATCAGAAACATCAACACCCAGAAGTCCAGTCAGAACAGATCCAAGAAACAGGCAGCATCTTTCCCAAACTCCGCGAGCAACTCCCATACATCCATCACCGACGTCGCAACCTTCACTTTCAACGAGTCAATGGGTGAGTTCCAGGTGCGGAAAAAGTTGCAGATCTAAAGCAGACCTGGCTAACCATGCCCGAAGTGACAAATGTACGGATACGAGATGATGAGGAAGCAACGACATCGATGGAACTCCTGAAACATCATGTATGTATCTATGTATGTTTTTTACGAGGGTAAGTAGGGACGGGGAGGGAAGGGCGTGACTAGTAAAATAATAGCAAATGGCAGGTCTGTTGAATTTTTCCTCATTGGACAAACAAATAAACAAATTCTAATACTAAAAAATATAAAATAAAATAAAATAAACTTAAAAACAAGCTTTTGTTTAACATATATAAAATACTGCACTAAAAAATAATATTCAGTAAAATCGGAAATCAAAAAAGTTGATAAAAATTTCAGAAAATTTTACAACCTTGAGGGTTTTTTTAGAAAAATTTGAGCAGTATTACTAACTGTGACGCTTGACGACTCAAGTTTTTACAATTTTATGATTTTTTATCAACATTTTTTAATATTAATTTTACTGAACATTATTTTGTACTTTTTAGCACAGTACTTATTATATAAAAGCTTTTTTAAAAAAAATACGTCTATTTTATTGACTGAGTTGGGTGCTTACACTAAAGAAGTATTTTTCCCATCACCACATTATAATTGATTTATTTTGTCTTTCTTGGCTGTCTAGGTTATGAATCTTGAGTGTATATACGCATGAAAGGGCGTTGCCACATTTTTAGTTCGGGGTGGGGTTGGGGTGTAACGTCTTGAATTATTCTGGGGCGAAGAAGATACTCTTCTCGTATCCGCAAATGTGCGTGGAAACATGACACGAAGTTTCTAGCGTTCATGTAGCTCACCACGTGTGTCTCAGCGGGATGGACCGTAATTTGACAAAATGTTAAGTAACACCTCACACGCTTTATTTTCAATTAGATATTATGAACGGAAAAGTATTTATTAGATTTGCTACATATTTGCTTAATGCCTGAAAAATGTAATTCACATGTCTATTTTTAATTTTTCCATATTAAATATTGGATTTTTGAGTTTTCGAACCTGGGGTGGTGGTGGTGGTAGGGACTCACTCCCTTGGATACGTCCACGATGTAAGATTGCGATATCGGTCTACAATAGGCTTCGATAGCTGAAATTGACTGAATCTTCAATCGCATTGACAAATGTGAGTCAAAATAAGATGAATTCAAAATTCAGACGCATCGCAGCTTTTTCCCTTCACTCTCTCTACTTCCCACCATGAACCAACCTTTCATTCGTCATCTCAGTAAACGAGTCTCTATCACACAAGATTTCGCAAGTCGTCATAGAATCGCGGCGGACGAGAAAATCGTGTCTGAATTGTAGGGTTTCATTACTGACATTATTACACGTCTCACAAATGTATGGATATATATACATATAAATTTATTCATAAATTTATCCTCCCCAGGAATTTGACTTGACTTTGCAAAATACATAAAGGAGCGCGTTCAACTCGTTCGTTTGATTTACAATATTTAGAGCCCTGTTTCTAGTTAACATCACCGGGATTTACGTTACTTGTCACTACTTGTCCTTCCCATTGCATTTCGTCCCGTGAGGTAAACGATTTTCATATGCAGCGCCATGTTATTGGATACGGAAGTGCGTTTCAAAAGAACAAAACAAATGCAAGAACAAGACTGAAAACAAAATAAATACTTCCGCTGTCACAAATGTATTTTATTTTCACTATTAATAAAACGAGTGATTCCTCGAGAGACGAAACTATGGGGGGGGCGGGAGAATTAGACAAAGTTTGAAAAAAATCGCTTGCTTGATCCATCCATTTTCATAAGTGACATAAAATGGCTTTTGAGATCACAAAAGTTGTCATTTACACGTTATACACATTTGTCAAAATATAGCATTTTGACAATAAGTTCTCGTAGAGTTATTTTGTCGAGGTTTTGTTAGCTCGATAATTTTTACGAAATTCATACTCCTTTTGTATTACTATAATCGTAGAAAACGCGTAAGTGATTTAATTGTGATATAGTAGCCAATAAAAGCTAACGTAATCTCGAGTGCCGTGTCGCATGCAATCGTTTCTTCATCTTCCTTTCGTGAGTTTTATTTTCCCCCTCTCCTCCTCTTCTCTCACGCTTCGCAACCACCTGCCGCTGAGCTCCAAGCAACAGCCAGTCTCACACTTTTTGCTGATGGCGTCATCGGGTCCTCCTAGGCTCTTGGAGGTGCTACTCTTGGTCCTGGTAACGACGGCTGGCGCCAAAAGCCCTTGGTGGCGCACAGCTGTCATCTACAATGTGGAAGTTAGGTCTTTCCTCGATTCGGATGGAGACGGCATGGGAGACTTGAATGGTAAGTACAAAATGGCCTTTCCACCAAAACAGTTAAAAAATATATTTATTAATTAAGAAATGGGAATATTATTGAAATCCACGATACAGTTGTGGGATTTATTCCAAAGTTTTTCTACTTTCATTAGATATGGGGTTACAAAGATCTTCTTCTTTTGAAAGGGGAAGTAACTTTTACATTACCAAAATCAAATTATTTTAAAATAATTAATCTACAAATTCAATATTTGAGAGAATCAATGTGTTAAGTGAAATATTGATTTACGTTGTAAAAAGTACACAAGTTCGTAGATGAAAAATTATTAACTCAAAATATGATTGAAATTCCGTCATTTAAAGTTTTGGATCAACAATCCTTATTTTCTCTTTCTATTTCCTCTAATATTCATATCCACTGCCTTGCGTAATTACAAAATTTGTGGTATATTAATATACCGAAAAGGTACACATTTCAAGTGATTTTGTATCAGAGAAAAGGTGAATCGAGTATAATCTTTGTTGAAGAACCTCATGATGTGAAATAGGATTGACGCATTCGTAGTTTAATAAGCGTGAAAATGATTTCACAAGAAAATAACAGTTTCATTTGTTTTACGAAAACTTACGATGCGTCCATTCAACTCTTGCTCGTTTGCAGCTTCGTGTTCGTTTTTACTTCATCAACAATCATTCAGTCGCTCGCCATTCGTGCCCTGTTTGAGTTCCTCGTCCCGGACTCTACGATGGGCGGACAGTGAGCGGAAACTGCCAGTTCTAAGCTCGTTCTACTTGTGCGTTTAGTCCTTTGGATCGGCCGGCTGATCTATTTATGGATGTAGTGAATTGAATAGCAGTAAGTGTTTGTTAAATAACTTCTTTAAGAAATATTAAATCCGACAAGTCTTACTCAATGTGACAGGATGTTATAAGACAGTTCCAACAGATGCATTGCAGGTGCTTGCTTGGATTTTACCACTAGATTTGCTAATTCAGAAAATAAAATATATATTAAAGCAACACAGGGAGATAACTGTAAATGGAGAACGACTAACTAAGGATGATAAAATGGCTCGACGACGATTAACAGTGCATTTAATGGAGGGATGGCAGACGAGGTGGGAAGCAATCTTGAAAGGAACACACATACAGTTATATAGGTAAGGTAACTTTTGTACAAAAGAATAGACTTTGGTTTAGGTCAAGTCGACTAATGTTGGAATACCTTACTGGACACGGTTATTTTAGGAACTAGCTACGGAGGCTCGGAAAGGATGTTGTACAGTACCTGATTGTGATTGTGGCGAGAATGAAGAGACACCAGTGCACATTTTGTGGGATTGTGAGATCTTTGGGACAGAGCGTGTACAGTATATGAAAAAGTATAGACAGAAAAATATTTTGAATTTAAAGGATTTTCGACAACTGAGAACGGAAATACAACATGCTGGAAGAGTACGTCACATCCATTGGGCTTTTGCAAATGGTATTGCAGTGGGATTAGAATGAGAAATAGCAAGACATCGAAGATACGCACAATCACAATTACAAAGATGGAGACAGTACATGAGGTCAAATTGCGCTGTGTAATACTTAAAATGTTAACAGAAAACAGGACCCTGTATTGCGATTGCTATAGAGGCAGGATGACCTAATGGTCAGGAAATAAAATGGAAAACAAAAGTCTTTGGGTTTTTGATCAGAATTCATGAGACGGTCCCTTGCTAGATTACGGAGAGTAAATTAGTATATCACTCCGCACGTGGTTATGCGTAGCTTGTATCTACTAATTACGGAGAGTAAATTAGTGTATTACTCCGCACGTGGTCATGCGTAGCTTGTATCTACATTTTGAACATAAATTTATTTATTTATTTATTTCATTATAGCCGTTTCACGAGCATATCAAGTCAGACGAGCACAAACGCGAGCACGAATAGTGCGTGCGCATCTTCAGAACGCCGTTCCCTTCAGAGCAGAAAATATACTCGTTAATCACACACATGTTGGAAAAGACAAACGCCATAAAGTCTACGAAAAAAAATTTGTGATGTTTTAACGATCTTTGTAAGTTTCGTTCTTTGAGAGGCAATCTTGAAACATATTTGATTATTAAATCTGCTGGTAAGGGGACTATTTTATCATTTTTGTGGCACACACGAAAACATAGAAAAATACTAAACAAATGTTTCAGAAATTACCCTTTATTATATTTTCACAAAAATACTCACATTAAGAATGTTAATTTTTCGCAAAATGTGATTTTCCCAATGTTTTAATTCTATTTAGATGATATTTACTTCTCTGTACTTTCTCTGTTCCCTAACAAACCGTTATAATTGGACTAGGTAGATCTTTAAGGGTTGTATCACAGAGCTCTCTTTAACTGAGTTTTATTTCATAATATTTTCCTATATACAAATAGGGTATGCGGTTCTAAATATTATATACAATCAATATTCATATATTCTTTATTCACACCAACGTTTCAACACTGATCGGTGTCTTCATCAGGGTATCTTAATTCAGTTAGACAATAGATTATATTCTTTAAGTCATTATTCACATATATACATAAAACATCTCGGTGGCAGTGGCCAGTTGACTTCTGTCGTTAGAGAAGAAAAAGATTGACAAGGTGAAGTAATGTTGAAGGATTTTTGGGGCTTGGGCTCCCCACACCCGTCCTCAACCGTTTTAATCCTTCCCCTAAATTAGGAGGAAAAAAAAGAACGAGAACATTTCATCACTACTACAATTAACGCCAATTATATATTTTAACTAAATAAATAATGAAAGATTTGCGACAATATATATTTTGTTTTTTAACATGACGACGACTTAAAAAGAAGACGAAACGTTATGAATTCTTATCACAAAATATATATTGTTCGTCCATAAAATGTCGTAATTCTTTCATTATATTTTTAATTACCTTTCATCACTTTTTATCATACATATCAGGTACTTTAGCTCGTAAAATAAACATTAAAATATTTAACGAATAATGAAAAAGAATATTTAAATAATGAATATTTTTATAGCACACAAATAAATCTAGAATTCGTTTTGTTACTAAAATTTAACATTCACCGATAATTTATCAACAATTGACTTTCAACAATGATTTTCTTTGGGGAACCCATTCTCCGAGGGACCAATTAATTATATTTTACGGACACAACTTTTCAAATTTTATTGATTTGGTATTAAAAATGTTATTCATGTATCACCATTGGAGGTCTCATTTCTTGAGGTCCGGGGCACACTTCTCTCGATGGCACTGTATAAATAAGTGATAATATAGAAACAATTAATTCAAACGACCTTAATTTAACAAGAGAATTTCTTTTTAATTATCAGAAACTCTTTCCGTGATCTGAGCAAAACAAATTACGAAGAATACTGTACGGACTTTTTGTCGAGAAGCGAGTCGAGGTTTCTATCAAAAGCTCACTTTCCGAAACATTATTTTCGTGGGAATGGGTAATGTAATTTTAATCGGAGATGATGCCTCTTTTCATTTGGCAGGGGAATTTAAATGATGCCGGATGTCCTTCCTGACGCACCTCCCCGAGGTGGGTGATGAATGAATGACATGAGGGTGAATGTTATGGTGGAATGAAAGGCAAGAGAAACGGGAGAACCCCGAGAAAACCTGCCGCGAACACCGCTTCGTCCATCATGAATCCTACTTGAATCAGATACGATTTGAACAAGCGTCATCAGAGGTAGAATACGAGTACGCTTGAGCACTAAGCCACGGGTCGCCAAAAATAATTACCGTATTTTACGGACTATAGGACGCACTTTTTTCTTCAAAAAATTACCTCCAAAATTCAGGTGCGTCTTATACTCGAAACTAATATAAAAATGTCCAGTGTTTGATTTAAAATTCACGCCGGACTTAAAAATGACCATATATTCGATGCCGCGGGAAACCTATCTCTATCAGGCAACATTTGATTCAACTGGTAGCAGCAGTGCACCGATGCGACGAACATGAGTTGCGGGGATTCACAAGCTTGCTAACACTGTCTCCCTCCCATCCCGCCATCACAAACCCAGAACATTGTCTAGTCTATGACGCGTCATTGCAGTCTATGGTGCCAGTGAACTTGAATTGAAATGATTTGTGTTATCGGTCAGTTCGGTTTTATAAACTAAGATTTTTTTAGTCTGGCTTTGCAATCTAATATTAAAAATGGTAAAAAAAAATTTTTAATTGCTTAAAAATTAAGGTGCGTCTTATAGACTGTAGCGTCTTATAGTCCGTAAAATACGGTACTTGTATAAAATACCCATAAAATATCTATGTAGATGCGACAGTACTAGCTGTTTGTTAGCGTTGCAGCGTTCCATTCCCTGAGCAAGCGACAAACACGTGTCCTCTAGGCGAGCCGTAAAGTCCCTATAATGGAAACAAAAATAACGTGTTGAATACATTTTGTGTGCCAGTGTGCACGCCGCATAGCGTAAAGACGGAACAGGTCAAAAGCATCGAAATTCGGCACACAATTCTACAGAAGGTGTCCGGGAAGACCAACAAGTGATTTTCCCGAAATCGATTTAAATTTTTCAAAATTTTCACGCATATCATACGCTTACTGAACGAAGAAGAAACGCAAAACGCTTCGATCTTTGAGAATTCTTCAATGGGGTGCTTAAACATAAATATTTTCAAAATTATATTTGCTACTTCGATCCATATTTTCTGTCAAACATTAAAGGTTTTTTTTTTTGTTATTATCACCCGGTAAAATGAGTACCCGATATTTTTCTCGCGTAAAATTATAGATTACAGCTATTCTATCTTAATCGATAGATTAAATTTCTATTGGAGGAAAAATCGCTTTTAAAACACACATATTATACGAGTTATTAAAACTATATAAATTAAACATTGTACTAACTAAATACAATGGAACAAAATGAACGCGACGTGAAAAATCAATTAAAAATACCAGATTGAGTAATGTATCAATGATAGAGATTCAACAGTTTGTGAGATAACATTCGGATTTGAGATAATGGTAAACGACTTTCACATCCCAAGGGTGAGAAGACAAGAAGGAACGACGACAATAAATTAAAAATTGAGAGAAGAAGAGAAAAACGATGAACATGTTTCGGCAAAATTTTAAAGGCAAAAATCCCCACGGAGGTACGTGTATCTACGTTCGTAATGATATTTTATCTTCTCCACTGACAGGCTACGAGAACTTCAGCGTAGATAGTGTGTTCGAATTTTCTGCAGTTAATCAGACCGACACCGGTATTGTTGTTTTGTGTATTTATAGACCTCCTCAATCAGATCTTGACATATTTTTTCGGAACTTCGAAATTGTTTTAAAACATATCACACATAAATCTACTAAATCTATCGTTATATGTGGCGATTTCAACATCGATTTCCTGAGTACATCCGACTCTGCACATTCACCAGTTAATCGATTCAAGAATCTTATCGACTCCTTCAACCTTATTACTACGATAAACGACCCCACTCGCCTCTCCGGCTCATCTCAAACATTGCTAGATCAAATTATAGTCAACAATGGAATCTCGTATCTCTCTGAAGTGTTTATCGCCGGATACAGTGATCACCTTGCTCAAGTATTGACTATTAATAATAAACTAAAACCGCTTAAAATCCTTTACAAATTTACAAGAGAGTTTAATGACATAAATAAATCCATATTTATAAATTATTTGCGTGAAGAAACATGGAAAGATGTTTACAATTGCCAAAACACCGACGACAAATTCAATGTATTTATCTCAATATTCCTAAAACATTACAACTCTAGTTTTCCCATAAAACGCAAGTTAATTAACACAAAGAAATACAATAGATGGATCACCCAAGGGATAAGGATTTCTTCAAAAAACAAACGCCGTTTATATTATCTTTCAAAACGCTATAACCAACCACCCGAATTCCATAATTATTTTCGTAAATATAAGACTATTCTTCGAAAAGTAGTCTATGCAGCTAAAGTAATGGAAAACGACAGGCATATACTAAAATCGAACAACAGGATGAAGGCCATGTGTAATATTGTTAAAAATTACATTTCAACTTCTGAAAACCGCGAAGAGAGTGTTTTTACTAAACGATGACAAAATCGTAACAAATCCTCAGAACATCGCAAATTTGTTTAATTCTCACTTCTCAGAAGTTGGTAAAATAACGAACGATATATATCCAAATCAATGACCCTCAATTATATCCACCCACGTACCCAATTCTATGTTTACTTCCGAATCTAACGCCAGTGAAGTCATGAGAATCATCTGCTCATTAATAAACAAATTTTCAACAGGCGTAGATGATATACCTCAGTTTATTGTTAAATTTTCGCCCCATGCTATATTAAATCCACTCATAAATATTTTTAATAGTTCTTTATCGGAAGGGGTGTTTCCTAAAATATTTAAGAGAGCTAAAGTGAAACCTTTACACAAGAAAGGAAACAAACTTAATATTGGAAATTACCGACCAATATCTCTACTACCCACTTTCTCAAAAATCCT
>NNCF01126590.1:890752-902658 GCA_002313205.1 Laupala kohalensis | reverse complement strand
AGCTAACTTTTTATCTTATCTAGGAACTTTTGCTGAAATTTTTGTATCCGCCTCTGCCTTAGGGCCCTTGATCGGAATTGATGGGATGGTCCCTTGCTTGCTTCAGGAGAGTAAATTAGTTTATTGTCCTCCATGTGGTCATACGCAGTTTGTACTGTTTTTTGACAATAAATGTATTTATTTATCATGGTTCGGGGTTTGCAGACACGTTACGATAACAGAACATAAAGAGGAGAAACCAATGACTCACGATCTGAGACTTCTAATTACGAAATGTGGTAGGGGGAAAGATTATATTTTATAACCAAAAATGACTAAAATTTTCAGAAATAAAGATAGTTGTAAAATGAATGTGTGGTAAATATGTATCTATATTTGTGTAAAACCTAAATGTGCAATTTACATGTGTATGAAATGGAATACTTTAATGTAAGATACATTGAAATACATACGATAAAAAATACAAAAGGATTGAATACTCATAATAATAATAATCAACTTTCATAAGTTCATCTTCTTTCATGGAAAAAATATAATTCTAACTTTGTTCTTGTTTTGTGGATGAAAAAGTCCATTATTGCATTAAAAATATTCGGGTTTAATAGTTTCTCAAAGTAGAATTTAATTCTCCACTTTAAATAAACAACACCTAAGTTTTTATATTGTCAGACTTCTCCAACCCTTGAACCACACAAAAATGTAGAATATCTGATAATCCTATCGTTACGTTTCGACTTTTTCTGATTTCTTTTTCCCGATGGCGAACTCAAGGTCTTGGCCATGGAAGGAGCAATGAAATTCTCACGCCTCTTACGACTACAATTGGCTGGAGTGAGAAGATTCTCCAAGTATGCAGGAAAGAACGTTACGAGAGGAATGTGTTAGAGGTTATTACGGACTTACTCATAAAAGAGTTAAGAGCAACGGAAGGAATCGTAAATTTGGAGTGTATCCCTCTCGAATTTCAGTTTCGATTTTATATAACTCTTTCGGATGAACAGTTATCTGATACAATGAAAATGTCGCTTTTCCAACCTTTCAATACAACTCGAAAGTAGAACGATACTTTTTCGAGTGAAATTTCTCATTGAACGTTTTTGATATTTCAAGAACTATTTTATTCGAAAGTTGAAATTTTACAGTGACATGAGGGGGAGGTTACATAATTTTTGCAGTGAAGTGTGTTATAGAAATTATAGATGTCTGGGTGGGGGGATGGGATACGTAGTGCCTCAAAGACGAACTATTTCCTTCTATTTCCACATCTTTCGGATTGTATATTGTTGCTTCACATTTCCAGCCTTTCTTTTTCTCTAGAATCCATTTTTAAAAAATTCCAATGTTCATACAATTAATTTCTGCTCCACTCCAACCCATGTGTGTTGGTGTTGTGTCCTCTGTTTAAATATCTCAAGAAAATTACGATTTCCCAAATTCAACATTATCTCCCGCAGTATATTTTTTTCTGGTTTTATTTTTCCTTCACAAGAGGTTTAATATCTATACAAAAGTATTTTAAATACTACTTTAAGGTGTACATTATTTAATACTTCTTTCTGGTGTGACGAGGTTCTGGCCATGAGGCTTGCTCTTCGCACAGTTTGGTTGAAAGCGAGTCGTAAAAAATCTACTACGGTTATGAGGGATTTCCAAGAAGGTTATGAAGGAACAACGAAATATTACTAAGAATGCCCGAGGTGCACGTAATCCTGTCTTAATCTCCCGAACATAGACTGTAAGCTTGGACGGTCATGTACATTTTATTTTGAGGGAGAAACATACGTAGCTAGGGAGAAATTCTAATTCCCAGCGTCTTCCAAAGACTTATGGAAGCCGGTTATTTTTTTTATTTGGGGCCACTCCTCCCTAGAGTAGAGCTCTTCTAAAAAGGGAAGGAAATAAACGTCTTATGACTAATATTACGGAAACTAACGTTTCAACAAATTCACGATCAAATCATTTGAATCTGATTGAGTCTGTACTAACTCGTCGTTTACCTCAGATGATTTTTCATCAGACATATTTGGCTAAAAGCTCTTCTTTCTGTCGCCACCGATACTGGCAGTATAGTCTGAAGCTAGTAAAACCTGTACTGAGAAAACGCTATAGATGTGAGAACCTTAGGTGTTATGTGAAATCAATTAATAGGAGTGTAAGAATTTCTCCAAACATTTGGATATGACACCCCAACCTTATAGGTTGGATACTATAAGGTTGACATGACTCATCTAAACGTTGAGATGTAATATCCATCGGTTTGGAAAAATACTTTCCTTCCCCTGGATTTGGATCTCATATCCAAACCTGTTCTCTCAGTGTGATGAAGTCCAAGTCATTTTGTAAATCAATAAATATTCATAATTCAGGTTCTCGTTCTCATCAACACATTATACTACTATATATACAACCATCGAAGTGTCTTGGTAGTTTTTTATAATCCTTTGTTATCCGTACGTATTTTACTATCGAGTCTCGGGCCTACAGAGACTAGCTACTGGATAATTGCTCCATGACCGTCCCTCCTTCTTTCGTCCAGCTTAATAATGTAATTTTGTACAAATTTTCTCCTAAAGAAACATTTCAAATTATTTTCTTTTGCAGACCCTTCCGAAGCTCCTTTGGAAGCATGGGACAAAGTACCCCAACCCCTCTACAGGGCGGCACTTCGGGTCCTTCTGTGCCTGAACCCTACCCAATCTATTAAATACTTGGACCTCTTTTCCATCTATCGTCCCAAATGCAAACTGAATCCTATCTCCCTCAGTAAGGGATCGTTCATAAATTACGTTATGGGATCTTTGAGGATTTTTAACCCCCCCCCCCCCCCCAGTGTCGTATTCGTTTCATCGCGTTTTACCAAACTCCTCCTTAACGTGATGTCACAAAATGGCGCGCCCCCTCCCATCAAAACATAAAGAAGGAAATACCATTTGTATACTTAAGAGTATTATAAAGGTCAAAGGTGACGCACAGAGAAAATGACGCGCAAGGGGATATAAGACTTTAGTTTCATTGTAGGAAAATTTGTTCCATTTAAGAAAATTTTCAATATTTATGATGTACCAAATGTAATGTCACGCTTTATAAAATACCCCCGGCCCCCCACATTACAGTCCGTCATGTTTCACCAACCACCCCTCTCCAAGACCGTGACGTAATTTATGAACGATCCCTAAGTAAAACAAGTGTTTCGCAGCGATTTCGCTCCCATCCTTTAAAATTGTCATTCCTGAATCCGTTATAGAGATGAATGTTAATTCGCCCTTCTTTGTTTAGGGCTGGCGCAGAAGTTGCCGTACGTGCACGCCTTGGGGGTGGACGCAGTGCGTCTCTCGGGGTTCCTCCGTCATGGCAGGAGTGGATGCTTGGCGGCGGCAGGGACTGCCGATTTCAAAACGCCGGACCCGTCTCTCGGCAGCGCTGATGACTTCGAACGCCTTGTCAACACAGCTCGTGAGATAGGTGTGACGTACTGCCACTTGTTCAGAGTGATCCCGAATTCATTGTACAAACTTTAAGTGTTGGTACATGACATTGTAATAATCATTTATTGTATAGGAATGTATGGGCACAAGTGATATGCCCATAGAAATAGATGAAAGGAAAGACGAAGTGTTCATTGGCAGCGTCGTTGACAAGGGCAATGTTTATAATAACTGCGTCCACCAAAGTGATATATGCTTTACAGCGTCGGTGGGGCGATTGGCGTACACATTCAAAGATGCTATAGGTATTTCACGCACACGTGCAACTGCTAACTCAATTTTTCTTTCTTTCGTGTATTTCCTGTGTTTACGCCTCACCGCGTCACTTGGCCCAAATGTTCCTATACAATAAACGATTGTTAGAGCCCTATACGAAACCTTGAAGTCTGTGCTATGAATTAGGGATAATTCTGAGGTACTGTTTAGCAAGCTACAGAATTCTCAACATTGATGAATAAAACGCACGCGGAAAAGTGTCGTCAAGAACAGAGGAGTACTGTATTCGAATATAAAAACTATTATAAGATTTGATTTTTCGCAAAACAGCGTTTGAAGATCCGTTTTAAAACCTACCACTTTCGTAATCACGAACGTTGCAGCACAGATCAGTGCCGACATGTTTTGTTTTTGTCATTTTGCCCTTCCGTAAAGGAATATTTTTCTTTACGGAGTAAACCCATTACAACTAAATAACAACTCATCTTTTTGTTTTGAAGTTCAAACAATCCATCATTTGTCTGCAGACAAACCTTAGGGTCGTACATCCCCATATTGCACCGACAAACTGCCTGAAGGCGGACGTTGACATAGAACTTCCGAAACGTTGCAAACCTGTTGTGAAGATATAAACAGGTAAAGATGGTGGATAATGTCCAAAGATATTGTAATTTTAAAAAAAAATCTTTACATTGTACCCGTTTTCCTGAAGATGAGAAGTATGTCTAAATGAACTTTTTAAACATATAGGCCCGGGCCCTCTTTACTTAGCTCAAGATTCTCACTGTCACTTCATGACACTAATGGAATTTCCAGTAAAATATATTTTGAAATCTTGTAATAAAATAAATGTACTGTTTTCCTTTAAATTCATGTTTCCTAATAATTCAATTCATATTCAAGATATGAATTACAATAGCAGAGACAGCTGAACAGAAAAATATGCATCTCAATTGTCATTCAAAGGAAAAATTATTTTTAGTAAGTCAATTTTTACACATTTTAGGATGATATGTAAGCAACAGATTCATTGTAAACATTATAATAATGATAATAATAATAATAAAGAAGTATCAGTAGGTGCAATAAATATTTTTTGACACAGATTACATGTACAGTTCTCCTTCTGACTATATAGAAAATAAAAATATTATAAGATGTCTGATGTCCCTATTTCTATAACACGAATTATGTTCCGTAGAAACAGAGCAGAAAAACCTCGATTACAATAATTTCTAGGCAACATTCATTCTTATTGACAAACATTTCTTTAAATTTTAAGATGTTATAAATATGCTAATTATCAGATCAGTATACTCAGAAGTACTTCTCAAATATAAGGAACAAATATTTGTTTTTCTGTAATTTTATAGGTCTTCATGTAATAATCGATATTGAACCAAATCATTCGAGCAATGATCATGAATGGTTTATTACATCAGTGAAAAGAATCTTTCCTTTTACTGATTATTATGTTTGGAAAGATGGACTTACAAGAACAATCAATGGTAGTGAAGTACTTGGTCCACCTAATAACTGGGTAACTAAAAGAATAATTTGATTGTGGAACCTCTTCACTATTTTTTCTTTCAAAAATAGTTTATTGATTACGTGACTTTTTCAGCTCAATGTGCATGGAGGTTCAGCATGGGAATGGAATAATGAGAGAAAACAATATTATTTACATCAGTTCACTCCCGAGCAGCCTGATCTTAATTACAGAAGTCCAAAAGTTGTCGAAGAAATGAGGGTATATTAACTGTTTTTGGAAATATCTCCACTCTGGGGTGTCGCCAGCTACCAAGCTAGGGGAGGGGGCAGGTATTCTGCAAACTATGGGACGGGTATGGAGATTTACAGCACGGGAAATCAATGGGATGGACTAGAAACATGTTTGTTGAAGTAATTGATTACAATTATTCAAAAAGTAATTTTCTGGGGTTTATAGTAAATTATTAAACTACAATTAGAATATAATAATTTTATGAGACTCCACCACTCTCCTGGCGACACCCAGTCTAGTTTATTTCTATGAAATTTTTTTCTTTCAATATTTCTTGTTACAGGATGTTGTTAAATTTTGGCTTGAAAAAGGGGTGTCTGGTATTGCCATGAAACATGTGACCTACTTATTTGAAGACGGCCTTTTTCACAATGAAACGGTGTTGGTTGATTCAGAAGATTCAACACAAAATTATACTTTTTTAAATCATTCATACACAAAAGATGTTAATGAAACATTTAGTCTGCTTGAACAATGGAGGCAAATAATGGAAATGTTCTCTTTTAAGACTGACCGCAAACCTAGGTAAGTGAAAAAATTCATAATATAAATCTTTATATAATTTATTTATTATGTGTGATGCAATATGAATTATTTCTTAATTTTAAATAAATGTTGAGTCATGGCATTTTTATTTCATTACAAGCTAACAAACTAAGGTGACTGAATGCTTTATATTGATCCGTTCACTTGATTCTGACTATTTATGTTCACCTGAAAGACTACAAGAAAAAAAATCAGATAATTATAATTTTGCAGGACCCTTCAATATAACTTACTTTAACATGTATTTTCAGTCAATGCAATAAAAATATTGAGATATTCTTGATGTTAAACTTCTTTTTATGATACACATAACACATCTGCGAACAATGTCATACTTAATGACTTTTAGTTACTCTTTAACGGTCAAACGAGGAAGAAAAATAACATTCATGAAAACTAGCCAGCTATTTCATTTAAAATATTTAAATATCTGGGTCTTAACTATGAGGTCTTCAGCATATATTAACTTTCCACTTCATCCTCATGCACCACTAATAATTAATGATTTAATTTTGTTCTGAATAAGACAATGTTTTATGGAGAATGTTATCACGCTTAGTTTCATGAATTTGTGGCATAAGGGCATAAAAAATAACTAAGTCCAGTTAACTAGTTTTGATGATGGATACATTTGATGTCTCCCTGCAGGGTTGGGTGTTTCTTCTTGAGATAGAACTGGCCCCAAAACTTCGGATACTTCAATACTTATTTCATAAAATGATCATACACATTTCTGATGACCACATATTATTAGGAGATATCACCAATTGGAAAATAACTTGATAACTATACAAGTCATAAGTATTGTCATTCTTTTGGTATAGGGATCCAAAAATGTGTCTGGACCAAATCCTTTTTAAGAGTAAGACTTACAAGGTCCTGCTTATGACATTTGTTTGACAGACCAACAGACAGGATAATGCCATATTAACATATAATGGACCACAAAATACATTTACAAATCTCCCTTACAAATGTAGAATCTGCCTGTTTTTTAGGCTTCTGATGTTAGAAACTGATTCTGAAAATATAATGAAATATTATGGTGTATCATCAACTCAAACAGGAGGTGCAAATTTCCCAATTAATTTTTTCTTAACTCCTATTGCATCCAAGTCACAAGCTATGGATTACAGTGAAGCAATTCATCACTGGATCATTTACATGCACGATGGTCGTTGGCCTAACTGGATGGTTTGTTAATATTATTAATTTTTAATATACAGTAGACTCAAGGTTCATGGTGACAATTATCAGCTTGGTGGACGTTTATTATTTACAATCCATTTGTTACATCACAGCCTGGTCAAAAAATGCAAATTGAGTATCTTATGATTCAAATATTATACTACAGTTATTTCTTTCAACATGAGTCTGGCATAACTCAACTGCTAATTTCCATAAAAATGCTGCAAACAACAAAAATGACTGCACGGAGATTCCTTCTTAATTCATTAAAGTAAAACTGTAAAATTTCACCTGTAAAGCTTCATAACACAAGAAATTGAAGGGTTAAGGATGAAATTTCTTTCCCATGTCGAATACTATAGCTGATAATTGCAACGCTGAAAATAACAAGTCTGCAGTACTTTTATTGCATAGAATCTCACATAGGGAGAAATATATTTCTTTTGTTCACAGTTAGGGAATTCTGAAATGTCTAGAATTGCAACCCGAATAAGTCCTCGTCTAGTGGATGCACTGAATATGTTAGTGTTGCTTCTTCCTGGAACTGCTCTGACATATAGTGGAGAAGAACTGGGCATGACAGATCATGACCAAATAAAATGGAGCAATGACTCCATTCTTAAACCATGTTATGGAAAACCAGAATACTGGAATACGCTGAAGTCAATCTATTCCTTTCAAACTCCATTTCAATGGGATTCTAGTACAAGTGCAGGTAAAGTGTTTTTGTACCTGCATGACTTCATGGCTTTCTTGAGTAATCATGTTTGTAGTTCACTAATACGCATTACAAAGTACATGAACAAGTGAGCTCCTCTCCACACGTGATTTGTGATAACCATGTTCAGCTATCTTCTCATTACAAGCCTTACTTTGTAATTTGCGGTTGTTCAGGTCAAGCATATAGATATGAAATCATTCTGATTGCTTCTCTCTTCCACCAAAAACATTTCTGTAGCTTTAAGAATGTGGAGCTGTGCCAATAACTTCCAGGTAAGTTTCCTCTGCTCATAACATTATAATAATATCTTGTGAAGAAATAATTCTTCAATATTTTGAAGACCGACTATCGCTCAGATGGTAATGATGAATATTTCAAATAAAATTAATATTATTTAAAACTCAGAATAATAGAAACAATATTAATATATTATCAGATTTGTTGAGTTCTGAAAATGAAAAAAAGGTGCGTCTTTCTTCTCGCAATAGTGACTCATCACTTCAACACCGTCAATAATTAAAAAGTGTTCAACTATGGGATTGGTTTAAGATATTCTTTATCTTTTTGGGTAAAAAAATAGCCTCAGATGTTGACTTCAAATTTGGTGGGCAAATGCACTTGTGGAATGCTCACCATACCACTGTAATGTTTCAGTCAGGGAAGGAGTGGACACACACTGTATGGGAATAGTAAGGTGATGGGACAAAAAGTTTTGTATAAAACATTTTCTTGAAGACTATTGACATCAATTGCATTTTGACATCATTTAATTGATATTCATGAAGAAAATCCCAATTTTCAAGATGAGGAGAATTGTCTGAAGGGTGGCTTAGGAGGGTACATCTAGCAGAATATCTTGGTTGATCAGACACGCTCATGAACAGTTTCAGAATATTTGAAAAACTCACACCTTGATAGAGATATGGTAAATGGGGTAGCGGTGATAAACCTTTCATTTTCATATTTACCCACATTTTTTTGTACAATACAGAATTATTACAGAAAGGGAGCTTTTGTTAGGAAGAAGAGAATGCAGTTTCAATGGTGCGTGGCACTTTTGCAGGTTTCTCTACTAATAACACAACATGGCTGCCAGTAAATCCAAATTATCGCTCCATTAATTTACATCACCAGAGGGTCACTTCTCGCTCTCACTATAAAGTCTACAGGCGCCTGATTGCAATGCGTCAAGAACCAGCGATTCAGAAAGGACAACTCTCTATGCATGTTCTTTCAGACTATGTATTCTCATTCTCTAGGTAAGCAATTATGTAATTCTGTAACACACATTTATTTATTAACTATGTTTTGAAGCATTACACTAGACAATATCTCTAATCATACAAGGATACAAAAATAACACATGAGGAGGATGTTTTAGACCAGGAGTCACCAACCCCAGTGAATTACCCCAATAAAATGTATTCTAATGAGGACACTACATTAATTGAGTTATTTAAGAAGCGTTTCTCATGGTACAACAGTACTTGTTCATCATACACAGAATGTTTACAAACTATTTGTGGGTCCCACATCTTGCATATTAATCCGATGTTTTTAATGTAATAATGCTTTCAACAAAAAATTGCAATGAAAAACTATCAATACAATGTAAGTCAAAAAATTCAGTGCATAAGTAATGTCCATAGTTTCTACAATGTTCAAGCATATAATTTTGTAAAAATGAATTTGAAAGGTGAAAAAATCAGCACACAATCACTGCACATCAGGGTTGCCACTGAATAATGTAGAATATTAACTGAAACATCACATATTGAAATCAATGGTAGCAGACAGTGCTTAACATGCTGGGAAGTTTAGCATTAAACATTGGAATTCCCCAAGAATTGTGGGTCACAGAAATTTTCATGAATATATGTCATAAGCTAAAACCTGTATAACATGGACCACTCAACAAAAGTAGAAAAATCACCCCCAGCATTGGTCATGCTTAATAATTACCGCATGCGTGTGAGTCACTCTCATCCCAACACAATGGTGTGGCACAGCCTAGTTTACTGGTATGACATCTTTATGATGAGAACTATGGATTTATCAGTAATTACATCTTTCACATTTGAGAACACAAGGTTAAAACATAAATCAGTACTATGAGACAATTCAGTGACTCCAAGAATTTGATCAAGATCCCGGAACACAACCCCATAACAATGGATGTGCGTACTTGCACAAACCATATTTAGTTTTAGATCAGTGCTCTACTTAAGGTTGCAATGGTACTAAACCAGTCATTTTTCTACTCTATCATTAATTTTATGCTTAAAAGATTAAAGCAATAGACAAGATAATATAAGATACTTTCCTACAGGAATGTTGAATGAAATTAATTTACAAAACATTTGCAACATAATACAAATTAATATGACTTTTTTTCTTTAAAATCTTAGGAGTGCACCTGACAAAGATACTTTTGTCGTTGTAATTAACTTTGGACCAAACACATTAGAAGTAAACCTCAGACCTTACAACCTTCCAAAGATAGTTTTAATTCATACTGCAAGTATCAATTCTAAATATAGAATAAGGTAAGACTTATGAACTAAAGCAAACTAACTAACTTTTACATAATATAAATATTATTTTCATATTACTTCATTTCAGTGATCGAGTTCATAGCAAAAAAATGGAACTTCAACCTTATTCTTCAGTTGTTGTGACAACTGGTAAGGCACACGAGTACAAATATTCATCCTGTAACATACTACAAATAAATATGAGTCAGACAATACTGTTCATGTGTTATTCTATTTTTATTACATACTTGTTGAAATAATGTGAAATTTCAAATTTATCTCGTGTAAAACTGTGTATTGTATTAAAAAATTGTTACGATTCTCAAATCATTTGATACCAACTACCCAGCTGCACTTTTTTTGCGTATGAAACCGGTAAGAAGTAGAGTACACGGAGCCCATATTTGTAATCTACACATATAATAAAACAAAGTCACTTTCAAGTCTGTCTACCTACAAACTTATTTGTCCTATTAAATTTCAAGAATCACTCATCCTTTCTCTTTACGTGAATCTTCCTTTCTCTGGAAAGGTTTTAGTATACATTTTGTTACCTTAGATATCACGAGTAATAACATTAGGTGTCATACGCAATAACGATAATATACAACAAAGTCGGCGAAAAAATCGAATTTTGCAGGGCGGGTTGCATTTGTGTAATAAAATGTATTTGTTCCCGAATTTATTCATTGTAATCCGATCTGCGAATTTCGAATTGAAACTAAAGAAACTTTACAAATAAATTATTGACAATTAATTATTAATGTGTCGATTTGAACTTTGGAACTCTTTAATAGAGATCATTTGACATAATCAAGCATTGAATACTAGATTGCGCATTGTTTATTTTCTTCAAAAACTAATCTCGTGTTTTCGCCAATATTTTTCTCTTTTTGGCGACTCTCCTTCTACATCTTTTTAACGGGTTTCTAGCTCAAAATTAGTCTCTTATTTTTCAGTGATTTTTTGGTATGTTAAAAATATCACCGTTGTAGTTGTGAAAAAATAAGCAGACTTGAACCCCACAAATTATTAACAAGAATATACAATTATTTCACTTCACCTAACTTCTTTTTAGAAAATAAATAATTTTTTTCCTAATCCATTAATGGAAGGATTTTAAACAATGTTTTCACGGACTAAAAGCGTTACTTTCGGGCTGTTTTTTAAGTGGGGATAACTAAACATCCACAAAGTATAGCTTCTCTTATTGTAAAACGCCAACCTCACCCGGGATCAATTCAATTTCTTTTGTGGGGCTTTACGGTTCTTCGACATCAAAGGTCTTTGGAGCCCGAAAAACTTGTACAGGTAGGGAAATTGCAGTTACGCACTAGGAAGAGCCAACATAATTCTCCCCGCGTGTGGGACTCGCCGAATGACTCAACCATACCCACTAACAACCCTCCTGAATTACAACATACCAAAACATA
>NNCF01126590.1:844736-880203 GCA_002313205.1 Laupala kohalensis | reverse complement strand
TTATCTTATCTAGGAACTTTTGCTGAAATTTTTGAATCCGCCTCTGCCTTAGGGCCCTTGATCGGAATTGATGGGATGGTCCCTTGCTTGCTTCCGGAGAGTAAATTAGTTTATTGTCCTCCACGTGGTCATATGCAGTTTGTACTGTTTTTTGATGATAAATTTATTATTAATTTATCACTTGAAAAGCAAGAACTACTTTGAATCTGACAAGATATACCTCTATCCTAGGCTGGATACTGCTGCATTAAACCAATAAAATAACATCAACCTCAAATCTTGATGAAATTGTCTTTCACCTACCTCCTAAATGAAATTCTAACCATTTCATGTTAACTTATCGGCAAACAAAAGTTATACAAATTTGTTCGATGACACAGCAGCAACCTGTTTAAAATAACAATTTCTAATTTGTCTCACCATTTTTAATCTGCCTCCTAATTTCAGCAGTCCAAATGAAGGGTGAGACTAATGAATCTCTGTTGACTTCCCTATACAATTTACTCACTCACAATCCACTACCTTCAGGGTTGTAAGACATTGGAGGGTATTAAATTCACTTGTAATTTTTCCATTTTCAAATATTTAAATTTGTTCTCATACAACAATTTAATTTTTTAACATAGAGTGCTGCTACAACAAACCTTAAAAAGCTGACACCAGATCTCATTCAAGTAATTCAATATGTTGGTACAAAATCGTAAAATGAACAGGAGAAGATAAGTATGTCTATATTTTATTGTGATCAATAGTTACATTCCTACAGATAGTCTATCATCAAACAATGTAGAACACAAACTTAAATGTACAAAATAAAAATATTATATCACAGAAGTATAATATATACAAAGTTAATTGTTTCCTACCACAATTCATTCTAATAGCAAGAAAAAGAACACAATAATTCTTCATTCTCCACTAGAGTTTTCAAAGAAATCTTTTTTCACAATGAACTGAATGCACTGAAGCAGCACATGTTCATTTTTCTTTAAACTAGTCCTACTGTTAGACGATTCAGTAGTTGAAATTTCCTTTTTAGGTTGTCCTTCCAAACAAAAGAAATTTTCATCAACCACATGTCTAACACACTGCAATAAAACATTTCTTTCATGTAGTATTTCTTTAGCCAACAGCTGAAAAGAAAAAAAAGAAAGAAATTAGACAATATTACCAGATAGACAGTCTTACGCAAATATGATTCATGTCCCCAGCTTTATCATGGAACAGACTAAGGATTTTTATACCAGTTGATAAGTTACCAAGATTTAGGTTTGTCAGAAATTATCATATTTTGCAGATTTTCGTAGGAATTTCTTCCAAATGTAATAGTTAATGGTACTTTCAACACAAACCGGCTGAAAAAGTTGGGCTAAAATAAAAAAATGGAAGAAAAAACCCAAAGGATTTACAAAATATTTTTTAAACATGTGCTTACGCGCATGCATAATCTACGCACCCCAATTTTTATGACAATTTTCAAGAAGTTTAAAAATTTCATACAATTTACACAGGCTGCTGTAAATTAAAAGTTTGCTGTAAAGTTTGCTCATTCTCCTTGCTCCTACGACTTCAGTCAAGTGACAGGACCTTTTGTGCGGCAGCCATTCTGACTACCTAGCCTGTAACAGGAGACAAGTTCAATGGAGAAACCACATCAAGATGTGCAGTAGTCCTGTTTGATTGTGTGCATATGCGAACAGTGGTCACCACCTCTCAACCGTCCCAGTTCGTACAGTAATAAGCGTGGAGAGGGGGAAGGAATTGCAACAATCTATGCGAAGGATCACTGAACTTCTCCTGTAACAAGCGCATAGGCAGCAGCACACACAGTAGATCCACAAGTCTTTAATATCTGGGCTTTATTGGCAGGAAAAAACAGGCAACCTTGTGTGTCAACAAGAATTCCATTCTGACGATGCAAGTACACAGATATCACCAGAAATAAATAAAATATTTCGTACGACATAAAGTACTTCAGAAGTTCACAGTGGAGTCACTACAATCAATTATTGTAATAATTCATCAGTCACACAATCCACTTACTGTGTATTATTTTAAATGTGACAGTACCTGGAGTGTAGCCCACAAATTATTAAAATAAAATATTTCTTGCTTTATTTTTCCGGTGCATAATTTACGAACCCTCTTAGAAGACCAATTGTTTTCATCCAAAAAGGCAGTAAAATACGCGAGTAATTACAGTAATATGTACCTTCTCCAGGAGAGTCTTTCTCTTCACTCTCATATAAGGTTTATAAGTTACAGGAGTCCGTTTCTCATTTTTGGGTCCATTTTGGGACTTCACGCTGGCTTCGTCACAAGGCAACGACTTCTTGTTAGATCTAACATTTTCAGGATAAGGGCCATTCCTCAAGTCGCTTATCTTATTTACAGGATCCAGAATTGACTCTTGCATTTCTTGTGAACGTGAGGTTTCACATTCTAATATTCCTGAAGAATCTTGAAATTCCTGAACGTTCTCAACAATGCTATCCATATTACCAGCAGACTCGGGAGATTCTAAAACATCTGACAGTCCATTAATTGAGGAATTAACGTCATGAGAATCTACTTCATCCAATTTTGTATCTGTAAGGGTCTCATCTGCCTCTGTATCTTCCATCTCGGTTTCCAAATTTCTCTCATTGTGACCATTATCTCCCGAAACTAAATTAATGTTAACTTCACACTTTGCCTCACCACGCAAGTCTACAGAAGTCATTTCAGACACAGATGTGTTATTACTTTCTGAAAACTCCTTGATAGACATATTTACACTTTCCAAGCTACTCAAATTATCTGAAACAAATGGAGAATGTGAAAAAATTGAATTCATAGGAATATTTAAAATTTTGTAATGCATGATGCTAGCAGAACAAAGAATACCTTCAGAATCACCATGAGAAGCTACTTTTACATTGTGTTCCTTTCTTACAGTAGTTTCTAAATTATTGATTACCAGAGATTCTTCAGAGCGTAATATTGAAACTTCTTCAGGGCCATCTGTAATGTAAATGTGTAAATTTAACAAATTACTTTTAATATTATTTTATATTGCAGAGAGAAATCCAAGAGGACTTACTAAACATGGTACATGTAGTAAAAAAATTAAAAGTTTCTTTGTAAAGCAGAGTACAGTGAATAAAATACTCAGAAATCCAAATAACAGAGTGTCTTATTATCGAATTTGAAAATTACATGCATTAAAAGGGTCCATGACCTCTTTAAATCATGCAACAATATGAAAAACTATGCAACAATAATTTGTGTATATAAATAGAAATATCACACACAAAAATATATTACCAGTATAAAAGTACTGACAAGAATTAAGGGACAAATTTAAAAATACACATTTAAAAAACCATCAGTCTCAAATTCAATTTGAAAAATCATTTTCCTGTTGCATTAAAAATATTCTCTTCAGTTTTTGCATAACAGCAGTAATGCCCATCAACTTGAAAACTAATTTTCAAATGAGGTCTTCAAAAATTTAACTCCAACACTTATAATTAGTCATTCATATAGTAGAAAATGTACAATAGCCTTTAGCTTAGTTTTAAAAATATTTTGAATTAGGTACGCAGACATTCTCTATTTCACTATCATCCGCTCACAGATGATATTAAAGAAATATCATTAGCAAACTGAAATCAAAATTTGTTCATTATTTTGACATTCTGTGAACAAAATAGTCTACTTATTTTGGTCAAATTTAAATTTATTGTTGTATCATAATTTATTGTAAACAGAAAAAAGAACCAAATGTACTATAATTCACATTATAATATCCTAGGATACTAACCATCTGAATCAGATCCATATACAGCCATTAAACTGTTCAAAGCATCACACGCTCGAGGCACTGAAGAGTTAGAAATTGAAGCGGAACCATTGCCTTCCCACTCTGAGTCACTGTAATCCTCTTTGACTCTCTCTAATTTTTCAGCACACTTTTCCTCCTCTTTTTCTTCAAAAATTCCTAACACACAATATGAATTAACTTGAAACACATATGATTGCTGACATGTGTAAGTGGTTATGAGGGGATACTGCCACCCCAAAACTATTGGACAAAATACTGAATAATATCATTAGTGATCATCAAACTCTGATTATCTCCATGAATTGAAACCAAAGGTTTCAGAATGAAGAGAAATTCTTGGAAATATAACTTAATTTGTAAATCATTTTCTAAAAAAGATTTGTGCTGAGAGTACAGGTATCAGGACTTGGATAATTTGACCAATAAAGGTTGTGCTAATAGCAAGAGACTCAATGAACAGCTATGTAAATTTATGTTCTTGTTTAGTGATATTGTACAAGAGTTAAAAATAGGTTTTTTTTTTGTTTTTTTTCGTGGGGCTTTAGGGCTCGTCAACATCAAAGGTCATTAGAGCCCATGCAAGTAGGGAAAAATGCAGTTTCGCACCATAGAGAAGAGCCATAGTAACTCTTCCCCGTGTGTGGGACTCGTCGAATATCTCGACCATACCCACTAAAAAACCCTCCTGAAATCAACAAATATCTAAATAGAAAGATGAAAGAAAAGAAAAGAAAACAGAATACCAATACATTATTTCGCAAAAAAGGAAAACAATTTTCTAAATATCATATTTTTGAATTACAGTAGTTGTTTACAGTTACAGTTACAGTAATTACAATAGTTGATAGTTGAAAAAATACAAAAATAATTCTACTTAAAATGCAGCTATGTATTTAATTATATAACATTTTCTGGAAAAATGGTGAGCAAATAATTTTATTTAATAAATAGAAGATTAAAATATAGTAAAAAAAAAGCAAAAAGGTTGTTTCCTTAGTTAGCATAAACCATTGGTATTTTTTATTCAACTATTTTGCATATTTAATAATTATCGATCATTTACACTTTCCCAGCAAGAAATATGCTCATTGCTTACCAGTGCCACGGAAACGCAGCAATTTTCTTTTTGAGTCTTCCAGCTCTTCATCATCCTTCACAGCATAAGTGAAGCCAGTGCCTCTCTTTCGTGGGTGAAAAGATCCTCTGCCTCTACCCCGGCCTCTCTGGCTAAATTCATGTCCTTAACAACAACAGAACACACAAAGGATTTGAAATTTTTAAAAGAATTTGTATATAACCTGTAACTATATTCATACAGCACACAGCACTTTTTGGTTCACAATTCTGCTCCAAGGGAAACATCGCCTCTTTGTTCCCATGTTATCTTAGTGCTGGCTGTGCTTCCACAGCGTATAAACACACACCGAGTAACTACCATTATTTCTGTACGTACGTATCCATTGGGGTAGAAATCTACCCCACAAAGTTATAAACATTACTTCTTTCTTATATGTCAATATGAACTGTAATCATTTATTTCATACAATGGAACATTGTTTACAAATTTACGAGTTATTGTTAAATAAAAATGCGACAATTGCAAATAAATGCCACAATATGGAAATATTTAATTTTATTTATTTAATAATTTTTCTATTGACTCAATAGTATATTAGCCTATAAATATTGATCCAAAATACATCTAGTTATTATTTATTAAATTAATTTTTTTTTCTTAGATATTTACTTAGTTTATCTTTACTTTATCTCAAATCTTTTCTTATTATCTTTACTTTCTGTTTTCTATTATTACTTAAGTAGATTTTTTTTGCTTATGAAGCAGTTCCTAAGAGATAAAAAATTCAATGGCTATTGTAAGTGCCTTAATTATGTTTAAATATTTTATATTTTTTAAAGAAAGTATGATTTTTCAAAAATAAACACCCTCCATTATTTAATAATCCTAAAATAACAAGAAATAACAAACAAACAAAACAAATGTAATTAGTTCTCTGTTTTTGTTTTTGGGTAGATAACTAACTCCAAAGTGACTAACATTAGTCTTCATCAGCGCTGTCCAACTTATCTTCACCCATGGACCATTTTCTATACACTTTTGAAACAAATATTGATCTGGCCAGAAAGGGATGGGGTTTGGCAAACTCTTGTCTGAGGAATGAAACTAATGGGTCATATTTATTTACTTGTAACACAATATTTTGATTCTCATCAACAAATTTATATTATTTCAAACTGGGAAAATTCAGTCAAGTGGTATTTTTAACATTTAGTATTATAATAAAATGTTTTCACATTGTAACGAAGGACGGGGTAATTTTGAACACTATTTTCTATTTTCTCTCAATGGACATTCTGTTAGCACAGATTTATAGCATAAAGTGGTGCTCCCAACATTTGATGAATATACAATATGAAATGTACAGACCATATAAAAAAGATCGTGGGCACATAAGGCCCACACGCCACCAATTGGACAATGCTGGTCAAAATAGCTAATGTTATTTGGGTTCAGATGATGAACTACCTCCTCTGCCCCTGCCTCTTCCCCGATCCCTGCCTCTGCCGCCTCCTCCTCTTCTCCTCCAATCAGTGTTATATAGACTGGTATCAGGGAATAATCTCTCTCCTCTATTCATCCTTTCCTCTTTCTGAGCCTTTTTTCTATCAATATTTTCTTTAGAGGGATAATTTCTGGAAACATGAAGAGAGTTATTTTACTCATAAGAGAAAAAAATACATAACATTCTGTTAAGAAAAGACAATTATTTCAAAGATTAATATAAGAAAAACACTCGGAAGTGGAGTTCATAAAAATACAATTCTTCGAACTTCAACTCATCAAATTTTCAATAACGGGAACATAACCAGATACTTGAGTTTGCTATTATTTAAATCCAAAAGGTTTTATCATTTGTAACTTTCTGATCAATATAGAAAATAGTATGAGATTAAAAATGAAGTATTCCCAAACGTTTTCATGGAATTCAACTGCATACCAAGCATTTTTATAAAGTTTCAAATAGAAGGACAATGATCAGTTTGATGCTATCTGCATTTTTTTAAATGATATTCGTAAGCAGCTCTACCATCTGCACGTAAATCTGAATACAACAAATATTTTCAATAGATACTAACAGGGAAGAAAAATTATTAACAATAAATTCAAAACCTGACTGGAGTGGAGGAGCGGGGATACCGCTAGTACTAAAATATAAATCTCCAGATAATATAACCCAATATACTAATAGAATAGTTCAAATAAACACAACTTTCCAAAATAAGGAAACAAAATGCCAATACATTGCATGTGCAAATACATACATGCTCAATAAGCTGCGCACAGCTCAACATCCACACCACATTACCATACATATAATGTGCAATAACATGCTGTTTACATATTAATATCTATCAACTCAATTTTAGACTTAAATAAAAAATATAATGATCTCTTTCAAAAGAAGTTGTGCATACTTTTTGCGGTCTGCAATCCACCTTGCTATATCCTCTGGACTATCCATATTACCAATACGATTAAATAAGCCAGATAAATGTTGGGCTTCAATGTGTTTCTCTATTATCTTAGGATGAGCAGTGAAGGTACATCCTTCAAGCCCACAAGTCTGATGTTGAGCATTGTGTTCTGTGAACGCTTCTGATGTGCGAAATGAACGGTCACAGATTTCACAGTAGGATTCTTTTCCCTAGAAAACAGGAATAAAAATAAAGTAATTAGCACACCTCTAGAATACAATTAGCATACATTGCTTGGTGTTGATTTTCCTTTCTGATATCTACAGATTAAAGTATACCACTGTAGTTCCAAAGTAACGTTAAAGCAGATTTTTCAAACATATCAAAGTTAATAGTAATATTTTAATTTTAGTTCAAAGGAAAGTTAATAATTATAAACAGAAAAAAATTAATGACACATATTGAAGCAAAACTTAACTTGCTCTTAAATAACAATTTAAAAATTACATACATTAGATAGGACATTACAACCAACCACATTTCAGGATCATAATGTGTAATGTGAAATTTGCATCAATCTCTATAGACATTGGAAACCTCTATACTACCAATAACTGCAGCAATTCCAAAAACAGGGATAACAAGGTTATCTGAATTTTTAAAAAATTCCATTTACGTATCATTATCTTAAAAGTTATAACTCAAATGTCAATAATATACATTTTTATTCTTACTCAACTTAATAGTAAAACATTTCATAACAGAAAAAAATTTCATCAATGAATGTGAAAGTAACTGGAGTCAGTCTCACTGAAGTTTTCTTAAATAGATGGCTTATATTTGAAGTAACTGTTTTTGTTTTCTTCACTCCATCAAATAATGTGTTAATTTGTCAATGATTATCAATGGTAAATTTTATCCCACAAATAAAACTTTTTTTTCAAATACTTATCATTCCCAATTTCCTATATTTCTACAAAAATTCAATTCTTGATTATTCTACACTTCTTGATATAATTTCTACAGAAATGTCACAGTTTAATAGTTCCTTTAAAGCGTGAGGTATGTGAGAAAACAATAGTGCAAATATGTTGCACAATATAAAGGTTCATGACACCAATTAAAAGACATTGTCTGAACAACAAAATTAATAAATAATTTGTATAGTTCAATGAAAGATCTTAACCTATGGATGAACTTTTCTCACATTGCATTTCTTCTGTGCATGTACATTACCAAAAATTCAACAAATAAATAACCACTTTACAAACATGCAATCAAGTGAATGAAATATTAACAAAATTAATGTCACCAAAACTGGCTTTTGAATAATCATCAAACTTTTTCCAGAATTACTAAGGTACTCATTACACATAAAATACATTAAAAAATTAAGCTAAGAACACGACATTTGTAACACATACTTCACCCTTCTCAGAGTCTGTCACTTTCTGCTTTTTGTTTTGGTCCTGCACATCTGCATGAGGGCGTTTGCCTGCACCAAATTTTGACATGAAGGGAGGTGCAGGATGTCCGAATCCAGGCGCTCCTCGACCTCTTCCCCTCGGCATCGCGCGTCCACGAGGTGGTCTTCGGGGATGATGGAAACGGGGCATAGATCGCGGAGGACCCATTCCTAGCGTCGGAGGCGGCGATCGCATTCCAGGATGCGGAGGCCTCATACGAAACATCGGAGGGGGAATCCATGGGCCCCCTCTGCCAGACATGGGGGCGAGGAAGCGTTGCTGTTGTATACTACGGGCGGTTTATTGAATTTGATTTTTCCTCCGGTTCAACAATACCGATTAATTTAACCAATGATAATAATTATAAATAAGACTTATAAAAATCACCGACAATCAGAGCCGGTACAACAACAAGGAATTATTCCTGTAAC
Organism: Laupala kohalensis; assembly: GCA_002313205.1. Lineage (NCBI taxonomy): Eukaryota > Metazoa > Arthropoda > Insecta > Orthoptera > Trigonidiidae > Laupala > Laupala kohalensis. The sequence continues at coordinate 870,985 of NNCF01126590.1, read as the reverse complement.
AAATATACAGTGGATAGGCACTTCACGACTCCCGGTTCAGCATGCCACAATAAGTAGTAAACTCTTGAGAAGGTAAACAATTATAGTTTTCACAGGGATGTCCCATGAATACTTGCACTACAGAACATACACTTTAACACACGAATTCAATTGATTTCATGATATCTGAATTTACGTCTCCCACGCCAGTTTTGAGCACATGGTGTTTTCATCAAGACTTACTCTATTGGACCAATGACGTCCACAGGACGTCCAGTTCAGACAATGCGCTTTCTGAGAGAGCGCCACAGTTGTGGCCAGGGGGTTCAAACTCCCATAAGACCCTTCGGTGACATATTTACGCCATCTACTTTGCTCTCGCACACAGGGGAACTATTTCAATGACGTCACTTAAACAAATGGCGCTTCCTTCAAAACGGTACATTCAAACCGAGACTCATTCATTAAATTTGCATTGAATGTACATTTTTTGCTATCAACCAAGGAACTTACAAAAAGCCTGCAATTAAAATTGAAAGCAACAAATTGCTAATAAGTCCTCAACCAACATATAATAATTACAATTAATGAGTAAATGGAATAAATGGTAATAAAATTACACAAACACGTGACATTTTATTGAAAGCAAGTATTTATTATAAAAATATTAATTACAAATACAGAGAAGATCCACACAATGGTTCCAGGATGAACAACAGAAAATAAATTTAGCTATTACAAATAAAATACATTATGAATAGTGGTAATGTACACAGCACGGTTTACACCNTTTACCCAGCACGGTTTACACCTGAGACCGTCTGGGAAACAGCACTTCGGTTCTCTTCTAGCTTCACATCTGACCTCACATCATCCACCTGCCCCACTATCCACTCCTACACCTACCTCATCTCCTCCTCCTCCTTCTGCTCCTACCTCATCACCATCTCCTCTTCCTATCTTGACACCCATTTCGTCTCCTTTCCCCGTTCTTTCCCCTACTGCTTCCTCATCTCGCACGTCCTCGTCTATTCCTCCTGCCGCCCCCATACACAGTTACAACTTGCGCTTAGGAGAACGATGTGGTACTCGAAGGTGACAATCGCGTTCAGGTGCAGTGTGCGGGCTTCATCCGGAACTAGAAGCTGTACCAATTTCAAATTCCTCTCCACAATCTAACGTGGATTCCATTTCTCGTAAGTCACAAACTCTTTGCGAAAATAAAATAATTATATTTCATCATAATGTCCAATCCCTTTCAAACAAATTGACAGACATTGAAATTCTGGTACACGAAAGTCGATTCGATTTGCTATGCCTCACAGAGCATTGGCTTTCAACTAACAACATCAACGATACTGCTATTTCTAATTATTATTTAGCAAGTTCTTACTGTCGGCAAAAATCCCCACGGAGGTACGTGTATCTACGTTCGTAATGATATTTTATCTTCTCCACCGACAGGCACCGAGAACTTCTGCGTAGATAGTGTGTTCGAATTTTCTGCAGTTAATCTGACCAACACCGGTATTGCTGTTTTGTGTATTTATAGACCTCCTCAATCAGATCTTGACATATTTTTTCGGAACTTCGAAAATGTTTTAGAACATATCGCACATAAATCTATTAAATCTATCGTTATATGTGGTGATTTCAATATCGATTTCTTGAGTACATCCGACTCTGCACATTCACCAGTTAATCGATTCAAGAATCTTATCGACTCCTTCAACCTTATTACTACGATAAACGACCCCACTCGCCTCTCCGGCTCATCTCAAACATTGCTAGATCAAATTATAGTCAACAATGGAATCTCGTATCTCTCTGAAGTGTTTATCGCCGGATACAGTGATCACCTTGCTCAAGTATTGACTATTAATAATAAACTAAAACCGCTTAAAATCCTTTACAAATTTACAAGAGAGTTTAATGACATAAATAAATCCATATTCATAAATTATTTGCGTGAAGAAACATGGAAAGATGTTTACAATTGCCAAAATACCGACGACAAATTCAATGTATTTATCTCAATATTCCTAAACCATTACAATTCTAGCTTTCCCATAAAACACAAGTTAATTAACACAAAGAAATACAATAGATAAATCACCCAAGTGATAAGGATTTCTTCAAAAAAACAAACGCCATTTATATTATCTTTCAAAACGCTATAACCAACCACCCGAATTCCATAATTATTTTCGTAAATATAAGACTATTCTTCGAAAAGTAGTCTATGCAGCTAAAGTAATGGAAAACGACAGGCATATACTAAAATCGAACAACCGGATGAAAGCAATGTGGAATATTGTTAAAAATTACACTTCAACTTCTGAAAACCGCGAAGAGAGTGTTTTTACTAAACGATGGCAAAATCGTAACAAATCCTCAGGACATCGCAAATTTGTTTAATTCTCACTTCTCAGAAATTGGTAAAATAACGAACGATATATATCCAAATCAATGTCCTCCAATGATATCCACCCACATACCCAATTCTATGTTCACTTCCGAAACTAACGCCAGTGAAGTCATGGGAATCATCAGCTCATTAAAAAACAAATAATGCCAGACTACGATAGGCAGTAGATGGATCCGCCCAGGACCCGCCTCAATGCTCGTAAGGGACAGATAATGCCTCTACAGCGCCAGGGAGATTGAATTGAAGAGAAACAAAGTGATATCCTTTAATTTGCTAAAGCAACATATACAGGGAGGCTAACCGTCCGTCAAAGACATACATTTTAAAAAAAGCTAAAGGTGTTCTTCTGTTCCTGGAAGAGCCAAAACTAAATTTCTCAAACATTTCAATTCCTATGGATGTTTTATGCTAAATATAATTCTGAATGCCAATATTTGGCTGCACAAATGTCTGTCAAGGTGTTCAGCACATGGACAGGCCTCAATCTCATTGTCTAACCCACAAAAGCACTGAAGATTGCAAGAAGAAAGAAAAGGATGGAATTAAGGTATTCTATGAAAAATAATAAAAAGGGAGAGATCTATAAAGTGTCAGATAAGTTAATATTCATTTTTTACGTTGGTATGTATAATTCATTTAATAAGGTTCTTTACATAATATGACATTTTCTGTAACTAATAATCCACCCAGTATAGTCATACTGGACTCCCCAAAATTATGGTTTTTACAAAATACAACAAAACAAAACATATCTACATGCTTTCAATGAAGGAAAAGCAAAATCATTTTAAAAACCTGGAAGTATCTCATTATCAAAACATACAAAATGGCACAAATAAAAATATAAAGAACAAAATAAAAGAAAAATTAAAAATCTTCACAAGTAATAAATCAAGAAAGAATATTAAACAACACTGCATGATAATATGTACACAAAAAAGATAGAGGTATAAAATGAGAAAAGAGACATAAAAAAACATAAAACTATACAAAACTTACAGTAATGCAACAATATTATGAACATTAAAAATTACAAGGAACGGCATTTAATAAAATTATTGTATACACAAAGTATGATACAAATATTGTTCTCCAAATTCTTTTCTATAATATAGTTAAATGAGTATTCAACATCTTTTTTGAAGTCATTCAACTCTTATTTATATGAACTTCCCAAAATAAAGCATAACTTTCAAAACTTCATGCTTTACATAAAATTAAATAGTTTACTAAGAGAATGACCAAAATTATTTAATGAAATACATATTAACAAATCACAATTCAAACATTTTTTTTCTTTCTGGAAAAATCAATCTTACGTATTTTATTAAATCTTATAAATTGCTTTAATATTGTACATAGTAATAAAGGTCATATGTTTTTGTAAATAATAAATTATATCATGTAGAAAAAGCACCCCCTTTATTTTGAATTGCTTGATAAGTTTATTTAGAGTTAACTCTCAAGCATATCATTTTAGTATATTGTTTTTTTCTTCAAAAACTGAAACCCTTTCTTTATTTCAGATGCATTTTTTCGAATGATAAATTTTTGACATGTACATTCCCTTCAATTTTTGTAAAGACAGCTATGTATTACTTGATATTTGATTTTCAGTGCTCTAAGAAATTTGTTCCCATAGCCTTGGAATGCTCTCATGCTGAGCAACTCCATGACCTCAACTAGATGATTGGTAAATGGATTTACAAAAACATTCTGTTACACTTCAGAATAATTTAGGATGAAACATCTTTCTTCTCATTTACAGCTTTTTGCTTCAAATTTTAATAATATTGAAAGATGTATTTTCTATTTATAATAAATCTATCAACTTTTCTCCTTTATAGGTGCAAAATAGATTTAAATACTGATAACTTTGACGTGAATCTCAGAAAAATAAAGATATTTAATTAAGACAAGTATTTTCAGGCATCATACCATCCTTCATCTCCAACCCCTACTAGACAAGGGAAAAGGAGTTAAGGTTCATATTTTCAGAAGTCTGTAGACATAAAAAAAACATTAAATTTTCATGTCTGCATAATGATAACGATTCTAAGGAAGGACAAAGATTTTGAAGTCTGTTTTAGTAAATTCTTCTTGAATTTCAATATTCTATTAATACTTCAGAAGTCTCCCATTACAACTTACATAAGATTTGTTTATTTCATGAATACCAAAAACCACCAAACTAAGTCTATGTGCATTGATAATCCTCTTAATTAAAAATGTTCAAGACAAATTATAAAGAGAAACCAATCAATTTTTAGAATAATAATCAAATCAAAAACAATTAATCATTATTATACACAGAAGAAATATTTTCCAAAAATACTTAATTAAATGCTAACTAACCTTTGTAATACTAACAAAAAAACTCCAGACTATTTAATTGACTTTAAGAAAGTTTGGCTGAAAAATGACATGAATTCAATATAACAAGAAAAGCTGTCACAAGTATCCTCTCAATGACAAAATAAACCTAATACTTTGGATTCATTGTCTTCATATGCTTAAAAAGTGCATTATAACAATATAGTACAACTCACTTTATTAAGTAGCACAAGTTTTGCATGAGTACATGTATTTCATTAAGTATAATAATGACTTTAATTAAATGGAGAAATATTTGGTGAAAAAAATTGTTAATGGGAATGTAAAAAATTGACATTGAAATTCTTTAATATGTAAAACAATACAATAAGAATTCAGAGAGCAACTAGAAAATAAATGTTTATAACAGTACTAAAAACATTTTTCTAAGATTGATATGGAAAATAAAGTGACATAAATAAATAGATATTTCCTAAATTGAATGGTTATTTGAAATCTTTAAATAATTTAGAACCTAGTTTGGATATCTTCCGTTCAGCCTAAATGTTTACAATTTATGAAAACTTACTTCCTATAATATTCCAAATTCTTTTTTGTTAATGGTACAAAAAGAAAGATTTATGATTCCCATGGGAAAGTAAGTCTATTAAACATGTTAACGCAAAAAACTAAAATAGATATGAAACCAATAATAGGAAGTCACTACTTCTTCAGTCAAAAACAATATCAAATATTTCTTCACTTGAATACGATAATTCATGGTCTGTTTGAACTCTCACAATATTAAAATAATTTTATTATTGTAGAACTATTTACATAGTGATTGGAGAGTTCAAATAATAATTTATCTTATTTTGGAAAAATCTATTATACTTTAGGGTGAATCAATTAGATGTACAACTTTCTTCCATCAAGAAGAGCCAATCTTGTCACACTTAAAAGACATGTAGCAATTGAATGACAATTGCTTATATGTGTCAGACATAGAACACAACATGTATACATTATACCTTACGAAGGTAAGATGCCACAATCACAACAACCAAGAGTATAGTATTTAACCTTCCCTTTTCAATGAAGGTTAACACAACTACTTCTCCAACTGATCTCTTACAGGAGACAGTGAGATAATTTATAAAGTGATAGATTTGTAGGGAATGGAGCTGTGACGGCGTCTCCTCCTGCGTTGCAAATAGACTTCCCTAATAGTCTTGGAATTACCGTTCAGTAGCTGCTTGTCAGATTCAGAACCTGCATGAAGTTGATAATGAAGTAAACCAGCGAGAGCTGACTGGAAGCCTGCGTTGAAGTCTAAAGTAACTTCATTGTATACAAATTCTTCACGAGCATCAATGTACAAGTCGTTTTCATCTGGCCCTGATACCAGAGCACCAAAGAGAATTTGAGGGTTGTCATCTTTATTTCTAAAGGCGTCCCATCCACATGCTGCAGGACGACTGGGACAAGAGCTGCAAATATCAATCATAAAATCATGAAAGATCAGAGGTATGAAGTTTTAAAATGCCAAATTTTCAAAAGAAAATTCAAAATGCCTGATCACCACTATTGTATTTATTAATATATTATCTCCTCAAGAATAATGTAATAAATATTTACTGTCTTCCTGAATTTTACACAAAAAAGGATTTTTAGGAATTTAATTCAGTAAAGAATAACTATAAGAGAACACAAGTAATTAATAGTTTGTAACATAATAAATTACATTCAATTGTGTTCCTTCCACACAATTTGTCTTTCTCCACACATCAAAAGAAATTAAGTAGAGTTAACATATTAGATGTAACTCACTATTTTATGTTACATTTATTACTTATATACTCAAGTAATTTTCTTCTTCCAATTTGATTAATACGTACAGTAGAACCTTGATTAACCATATCTCGATTAACCATGGTGCTCAATCTTCTGCCGAAAAAAAGAAATTCAACAATAATTTCTACTATAGATTAAATTAGTTAACTCTTTTGCATCATCATACGCAATTTATACTGCTTTTATGACAATAAATGTATTATCACATAAATCCAACTGCTTCCTACTATTTCCACAGTTGTACGTAGGTTCCTCAAAACTTAGAGACAGAGAACCTCAGGTATCAATAAAATTTTGACTTCCAGGAAGTAATGAATTTGAGAGATATTAGAAATGAAGTAAGGAAAATCATTTCAAACTGCAAGAAACGAAGACTAATTTCTTCATATTTCAACCCCTGATAACATGACATTCTACATACATAAGAATGCAGGTTTATGTACATTATTCATTAAATAAAGTGTCTTGATTAACCATGGTTTTCATTTATCTATGCAACCCCTCCCCAGAACCTCGGATAATCAAGTTTCTATTGTATTTATTGTAAAGTATAATAGTAAGTTAGCCAACTAATGAATAACACTAGTCAGAAGGAAACTGTAACCTATTCTCATGCTTAGGGTAAGAACCTTAACATTAGTGCACAGGATGTTAAAAAGAATGTTTCATTAATAAATAGGACTTTTAATACAATTCAACTTACTGTTACGTCAATTTCAAAACACATTCTTTTTTTATTTAATTTGGGATATACGTGGACAATTAACAACATCTCTGAGGAAGCTTAATGGGAGAAATGTAATCTTGGCTCCTATGAAGCTTAAAAGGAGAAAAAAATTGGAAAATTCTATAGCTCCTCACTATAACTATTATTACAATTGAACACATTCCTTTAAATTACACAAAGAAATGTATGATCTAAGTATGAACTTCCTCTTTAGTACTGTCTTCGAAACATTCGAGGATAAGTCTCCATATTTGTAGCACACTATCTCTCAGTAAATGTTCACTTCCTACACAACACAAGGAAAGAAAAGTATCCAAAAGCATTCATCTTCCAAAGAACTTCAACAGCAAAACTATTTGCACTTGAACTAGCTAAGGGAATAGATAGCACCATTTTCAACCATTTTACTCAAAAGACAATTTTCTATATTGAGAGTAAGCATTTTGTCATGTCTGAAAATTCTTACGAGTAAGTGAAGAAACATCTTACCTAGCTGCATGGTAAGGTTGCTTTGGAGGATTGTGACCTAATCCCACGACAAAGGATCGGCCTGAGTCTCCCAGCATGTAGTCAATTTGCTGACGAGCAAAGGCCAAATACTTGGCTGGTTTTATGCCTGCGTTGGCTGCCTAAAATTTAACAGGGAACAATAGAATTGAGATAAACACACAAAAGAAATAGGTAATACAGCCTGCACAGTTCAATAATTAAAATACAAACAAGGTAATATAACTGATTCTACAATGTTATCCCATAAAGAATCAACTCTGATTGCAACACAACGACACTTTTGGATTGAGGCAATTAGCTTCTTTTTTTGTGGTGGGAAGGTTCACATCAATAATAAATAAATTAATTAATTTTATTATCAAAAAAAGCTGTTACAAACTGCATACCACCACTTGGGGTGTAAGAAACTAATTTACTGTCCGGAAACAAGCAAAGGACCATTCCATCCATTCTAATCAAGGGTTCAAAAACAGTGGCAGATTTAATATTTCTAGAAGAAGTTATTTAACAAATTTGAGTTGTTGTCTATTCATTATTTCAAAATTAAATTGTAGTAAATTAAAATCAGTCAACATTCAAGATATCAGGTAAATGGTGGAGTGGACTGTTCAGATGAGAACATGAGAGGCACAAGGGCCTGTTCTACCTACCAACGTGGGCAAGTTGAAGGGATGATTTCTATCATAACTTTTATAACCTAAGATCACGTAACTGCTATGCCCATATGTTAAAACAAGTCCTTATCTGATGTGAAACTGGTTTAAGTTACTTGTAATACAAAAAAATTGAGTAACTGATAACTCAAGAGAAAATTGAACTCTTAAGAGAAATACTTGTTTGAGTGAAGTTTGCAACACAATACTAAATAGAGGAGGAATAATGATATAATTGTTTTATGTATTCATTGTAATATTTCACTCTATTATTAATAAAAAGGACAAAAACTGTACAAAACAAAAGAGTAATTGAACTTCTTTATTTCTATTCAACTAGGAAATTCATCACTGTGGGAACCACATTACCTTTTTTCATTTTTCTCATATACAGATCAAGTTTGTTACTCCAAAAAAAGTGTAATGTTTGTAGTATGATTCAATGCATTATTTGCAGTTTTCTTTATTTAAATAATCGATGAACTTATCCCCTATATGCCTCATCACCTCCCTGTCTGATAACTGAATTCTCAAGTATTTTGTTCAATTAGTTCATGCAGATTAGAATATAACATAAATAAAAGGAAACTCACCTCCAGACACACGAAGGCAACATTTGCAGCATGACATAGGGTACCATATTTGTCTATGTAAACAAGTCCCTTGGGTGTTCGCTTCTGCTGATCCACAGTGAAATCACAAAAAGCTTGGGCAGCTTCCATGTATTCACGTTGACGAGTCAATTGTGCTAGTAGTACCTGGAAGCAGGAAAATTTTAAGCTCACATTTTGTGTTATTAAAATATTACACACTTTTTAAATAAATATAATTATAAAAATAAATTTAAAAAAATTCTCCTTTTCAAAATCTATTCACACCTTTTTAAATAACACATGTTGTCTACAATTCTTTTTTTACTTTTGAGAGTAACATAAAAACAATTAATATTCTTTCAAAAAAAGAAAATACTACTTTGAGGTTAAGCAACTGATAGGTTTTCTACTTCACTTCAATTGTTGAAACATAGTACCATAGCAAAAGAGTGGGAGAAAATGATATATATTCAATTTCAATTCACTTACTAAATATAACAACAAAATAGCTAACAATAAGTGAAAGCATTGCAAGTTTACCAATAACAAAAGTTTCCTGAAAATTTATAGAAATTTATTTTGAAATCAATAAGAAAATTTTAGAAAAGAACTGGCAAACTGTTGAACTAAGAGCTATCAAAATATGGCACTAGTGAAGTGCATAGTTTTTTATATAATGTATTACATACAGCAACCATACTACAAATGTTGAAAAAATCATGACTTCCCATAAAATACATTAGTTGGTTTAAAAAATTGTTAGAGAAAGCATAAAGTATCATTCATTGCCTAGCCTTAAGTTTGGTGCATGATTTATAGAGTCCATTAACTCTTAGGGTGATCCTCTAGCAAGTAGCCATAGTTTTGACAAGGTGAAGAAGAAGAAGAAGAAGAAAAAAACAGTAATATGAAGAAACAAGATGATGCCTCACACAGTGTTTTTCTGGAAATAGGTTCTTACACAAAAGTGAATTGTCATCCTTACATTACGGCCAAAAAGCAATGAGGAGTGAATTAATGTGATCAACATCTTCGTAAGGGGAAGTTCAATTGCAGCTTCATGTCTAGAAATTTCTATTAACTGGTCACTAAACATGATTTCAATAATATATTCACAGTATTCTACACATCAAATGTTCTAACTAAGGTGGATAACATGAGAATATAAATTTCTCCAAATATACTAGGTTCAAATTGTAAATTCAATTTTACCGACATCTATTAAAAATCTTTTGATGACAAGAAAAAAAAAATGTTTTGCAAAGAAATCATTCACTGTGGACATAACTGCACTTTTAGTCTCCAGAGAATATGCCATAATAGAATATCGGGTATTGATCAAACTGTCCTTAAAATAGAAAGATTTCTGATTTCTGAATAACACCTTCAATCTGAGATCCCAAACAGAAATGTTAGGAAAATGGTGAACTTAAGGCAGTAGTATTTGAATAATACCGTCCACTCAGACTGAGATAGACAGGTTTAAAGAATCAACATTCCTCTGACTGGGCACAAAATCTATTATTTTAAATATGGACTTATAGTAGTATCTTGGCTTCCATCATACAGCTGAGTGGAAGAGCTCAAGTTTGATCTCCCACTCAGTGAAGAACTAAGTGTGGTTTTCAGCTGGGTTTTCCCTCACCTACTTCAGACAAATATTGCAAACAGTACCTTACATTCCCCGTCAACCCTACATCTCTCCTTGTATATTCCCTCACTATGGTTAGATGGAAGAACAGGCATCATAGCCTGAACCTCGCCATAAGACTTTATATAATGAATATATTAACTAAAGTACAAGAAAAAATAAGCCACTTACTCATTAACTTTTCACATAAAATAGTAAAGAGGTTAATTTCCTCATTTCAGCTTTCTTACCTGCACACCTGCGACTTTCTTGTTGTAGAAGAATTCATTGGGTCGTTCACGAAGACGAAATTTGGAATAATGGTGTTGAGCTTCATCCAGAAACTGTGACTCATTGGTGGCTCTGAAAAGCCAAGCTGCAGCCCAAGTCAACTCGTCACCATAATCAGTAGATCTAAAAATGAAAAGTGTTTTTTTTAAATGTAGAACTATTTATTTTATTTTTCATAATTGAAGAATATTATATGAATATAATTATTACATAAATGAGTTATTATTATTATTAAAGCTGTCTGATATAGATTATAGTACATGAGGAAGGTCTATCACCCCACTACACAACCAGGATTCGGAATACAAGATTTTCTACGTTCTACGCGAGACTAAAACACCAGGCTATCCGGACGAGTGATGAGGACCACAAATCATTAGTAGTGGCGCTGCCTCCGATGCCTACAGACAACGTAACTGGAGGTCTACGAAACTAAGGTAGAATTTTATATGATAAGTACCCCTTCTGCCCTGGTGATGTCGACCTCCAGTTACGTTGTCTGTACACAACAGTGGCAGCGCCATGACCAACGGTCGACACCATCAAGGCAGAAGAAATTCTGCCCTAGTGGCGTCGATCTCTAAATCCATATCTGGAAGCAACGGTGGCAGTTTGTGATCCTCATCACACGTTCTGACAACTTGGTGTCAATGTTACACTTAACCATTGTTATTGTTGTTCACGGGCACTGATAACACAGTACACTCGAGATGTACATCCGACGGCGCTACCGATTGTGAACATCCACGTCAGAGCCCCATATCAGCAGAGCAATCACTACCTACTCCCGAACGTGCCTTGAAAACTTGGAGACTTTGCCACGGCAATCGCATTTCCTGATCCCTTCCAGATTGAGAATGTTGGTATGCTGTGGAGCGTACGATTAGAACCCCATCCCTAGAACACGCTCTGAAGGAACTGCGTGCTCAGGTGCAAACAGCGTGGAGTGGACTGTCGTAGGACACCTCGCCGAGATCTTTAGGATTCCGTGTCGTGACATTTCGACACATGCGACCACCGGCATGGCGATACGACGTCATATCAATATTAACCCTGTTTGGCTATGTATCTCAGTAAATATTGCCCTTGAGAATGTGAAAGACTGATCATTTCGTACTAGTGATGCTCTCAACATGTCTTCAAAAAAGATGGACGTAGCGTTCCCCCCCCCTTTTTTTAGATGGGGGGGGGGAAAATATAAATAGTGAAAACTTTTCCCAAAATTGTCATCAAATAAACATTACAATAAAAATCCAAACAAGGGAAAATGATAGTCAAAATATGGTGCGCTTCCAAGGAGCAATGTAAGTAAAAGTAATGTAATAAAGCGAATAGAGCAACAGAGATGAAAATCGACTGTAGACGTCTTCCCTCAAAAGCATATACTCAAACCAGAGTCGTCAACCGACGTATATTCTCTCTAACAAGGTCGTCATAACCGAGATGACCCAATTGTTGGGGCTCTTCATAAAACTGTTTCACGTATAACGCATAACGATTCGAGATTAGCGATTGACACAGGAGTTGAACATGTTAGAGAGAGCGGTTACGTCTCGACGACTCACGCAAAAAGGTTTTTGGTTTCGCAAGACGACTTAGGTGGTTAATTAGATACTTGCCTCGATCTACTTAGTTAGTCAGCAAACATAATTGCATGGCTGAAATACACTCAAATGACATAGTGGATTAAGTAATTATTGAAGAAGTCACTCGGTTTGTAGATGAATTTTTTTAGTGAAAATCACCAAGACAAAACTAATCTGCTGTCAGTTTTATTGAGTGCTCCTGGTGGTCTTGGAATAACTTTAAAAAGTTTTTCCTTGCTACTGCGTAGTATCTGGTCATTAATGAAATAATAATAATAAAAAAAAGATGTTCATTTGGCAATATATGGAACTTCGTCTGATACTTATGGGGTATAATTTGGTCGATAATTATAATTTCAAATTATCGAGTCGAGGTGAAGTAAGTGGATATTCTAAGATTAATAATCTCAGTATTTCATTATTTACCTTCCATAAATAACCTAATCTAAACATAATAAAGCGACATTTTTCACCTTAAAAATGTTAATAGCGAAAGCGTTAATTTTTTATTTTCATATATAATATGAAAGAAATATTGATGATTGGTGGCGTGCATCAATGATATTATTCCTATGTTACTTCTGACAACTTACTCGTAGAACTCTGCAGCCTGCTTGATGGTTTCGTGGTAGAGGCCTCGATGCTGCGTGGCGAAGCGATACAGTTCCCGTGCGTGGCGCAATGTCAGGTCTGCGAAGTCGCGATCGCCCTCCGCACGGAACACGAGACTCACGGCCGCCAGCGCAGCGGCAGTCTCCCCAGCGAGGTCAGAACCTGTGCAACAGAAGAGGTTCGTATCTGGTAAGAAGCGGACTATTGAAGAAAGCTACGTTATTACCCCGGTTTCAGACTACTGTAATCGCAGCGGCACAAAAGTAATAAGGGAGGAAACGTTTTTTTTTGTGGGGCNAGGGAAAATGCAGTTACGCACTAGGGAGAGCCAACATGACTCTCCCCGCGTGTGGGACTCGCCGAAAGACTCAGCCATACCCACTAAAAACCCTCCTGCATTACAACTCAAAACACAAATTCCAACATATCGCAAAACTTTCCTACAAACATTTTTAGAAAAAGAAGAGGAAAGAGGAAAATGAAAGATACCCTAGCCCTAATAGCGTCGGNCAGAAAAGAGAAAGGAAGGAGCATGGCACAAGTAAGTGGAAGTAATGCCAGACTCAGCTCGGGGCCCCGTGTTCGCCAAACACGTACTTACTAGATGTAAGTCCCCTGGGGGGGGGAGGAGGAAACTAAACGCATCGTGAAAGTCGAGGAGGTAATGCCTGCATTGCTAGATTGCAGACTCTTCCTCTCGCTGGAGACACGTGGGCATTTTACTCGTGTCAGCTGAATCTGAAGTGAATGTACGTTCGGATGCCGCTGTCTACGTCAGCCGATTCGCAGAACTGTCAATAACTGATATGCCAATTAGGACGAATAGAGTACTTGATCCATAACATTTGGCCGTAAGGAGAATGTTCAAAGTTCCCTTTCCTACCGTATATGACAGCCTTTATTTGGGTGCCATGGCACGGCACGTGTAGTGGGTGGAGCTATGCAAAGCAACTTCCCGCAGCAGACATATGACAACACTGCATTTTCGCTCCATTGGTTTCATCTCGTTATCATTCTTTCGGTGTTAGGACCCAAGAACAAGAAATGCGCGTTGAAAAAGAGTTTCGCGACCGAGACCTCTGGAAGCTTTCAAACTGTGAAATTATCAACAAGAAGAGAATCACCAACAGTGTCCACAACTTGAGAGTACATCATCTTTCATAACAGCCATATTTACTATACCTAAATTCACAAATTGGCGCCAGCTGTCACTCGGTTCTCATCTCTTATTGATGAAGTAGGGAGAAAGAGAGGGAGACATGTCACAATCATGTGACCAACTACAACTGAACTTGCCACTGTGAGGAACTGAGCGTATTGTTTTGCAGAAATGTTAGAAATTCCGCAATATATTTCTGTCCGTGGCGGTTCTCGTCTTATTAAGGACTATAAAATTGGAGTTCCCGTTGGTCTCCGTTGCAAAACTCTTTCTCGCCCGTGCATTTCTTTGTTCTAAGGACGTTCGTGACCGTCCACAAATTACGTATCTCACCCTGAGAGGAGGCGGGGGTTTTCGACATCGTTACACTGCGTTACGGCAGGGTAGGGATGTGTTAGCCTGGTATGGTGTAGGATGCACAAACATATATGTTTAAGAAATAGATAATAAAATACTATGACTGACCTGGATGCTGTGCGTCGATCTTGTACGCAGGGCGCGACATGTTGAGCTCCTCAGGACGACCCCAGAACTGATGGTCGAGAGTGAAATCTCCAACTTGTCCATACAGCTCATTGGGACTCACATGACATTTGATGAAGTAATCAGCAGCCCAACGTACGGCTCCCAACCCTTGGCGGAGTTGACCTGCGACGTTGTGGAGAAATAGTCACTTTTCATGGAATCATTTGAACAAGTATTGCAGTGTTCGCGGCGAAAGAAAAGTAATGAGTGAGGAACCTAAAGGCTACATGAAAATCGAAGTGCAAATGTCAGTTTTGCGAGATCGCTCTCGCTGGAGACACGTGGGTGTTTCACTCAGCTGAATCTTAGTACGTTTACTTTCGGATGCTGCCGCCTTCATCGGCCGATTTGTAGAAGCGGTAGTAATTGATATGCCAACTGTGATGGACAGAGGGCATGATATCTAACCTTTGGGGCTATTTGCATTTTTGTTTTGTTAGAATCTTCTTCTTGTATTGTTTATATTTTTGTATGTGATTTTAGTGTGTGTTTTTGTTTGACTCTACTGTTTATGTTGTTCTGTTCCACCGCTTAGCCGACGCCTGAATCCCCGAGCGTCGTTCCCGTCCCTGCCACGGGGATGCGGGTGGTTTTCTACTATCTTTGGTCGCTTTTGTCTGATATTGTTGTAGTTATGTTTAGTTGAGCGTTTATAACTAATTTTATGAGTTATATTTGCTAGTTTGTATACCTACACCAATTAATTAATCCGAGAATAATATTGTTGGAGTCTAATGTAATTTTTAATGTTTTTGGGTTTTGGCATTTTTATAGTTTTTTAATGTATAATTAATATCCAAGGAATTTGAACTAAAGATAATATATTTTAAGGGGTTACTCAATTTAATATTTACACTATTTACGTTTACAATGTCTTGGTTATGAATATAGTGTCATTGAGCGTTTGTCCTCTATGGCTCTTGCTAGTCCGTCAAATTCTATTAAATCAAGATGTCCAAAGAATAAGTTTTGTAGGTCGTTTGTCGCAAGGCTTTTTGCCTGTGATTGCTATATGTCTATCTTCGTCGCATAGTGGGCAATGTTGTAACATATGTAGTACTCTCTCTTCCGTAATTCCGTCACAAGGGCAGTAGGGATCTTCTGCTGCTGAACGATAATACAGCTCTGATTTGTTGAGTCCATATCCTGTTATTATTCTTGTGGTAGCTCTTCCAGGTTGAAACTATGGTCGGGTTCCCACGAATGCGACATTCGGGATGAAGAGTTTGGTAGTCTTGCCATGTTCTTCAGCGTCCCATCTCTCCAGCCATTGCTTTATTAGTGCTTTGGTAAGTTTAGTTCGTCATGCCTTGTCTGTAGAGCGGATTTCCTGTTGTCCGATTGTGATGTCATGAACATTCTTTGAACTTCTGTAGGTTTTCCATTGTATCTCTAGTTCTAGTAGTAAGGTGCCGCTAATAGCCTGAAGTGCGTCGGTAGATGTGAGTCTATAGGTGCCTGTTATGACTAGTAGAGTGACTCTTTGGGCTGTTATTAGTTTTCTCTGAATGCGAGAATGGGATGTCCTATATCCCCAGATGGAAGCTCCATATCTAAGGATGGGTAGAAATGCTCCTTTGTAAATTGTGGTGTATGCTTTGCTCGGTAGATTATATGGCGTTTTACATATTCTTCTTAGTTTGTGGAATATTACCTTTTCTTTATTGGCTGTTATGTTTATGTTCTACAAAAGATAATTTTGGGTCTAAGTATATTCCCAGATATCTTACCGAGGTTGCCTGTTTGATTCGCTTATTATTTATCTAAATTCTACTGGGTCTTTCTTTGTCCAGTTGCTTGCCGAATAGCATGAACTCTGTTTTTGTGGGTGAGATTGTCAGTTTAGCTTTGTTACACCATCTTGTGATTGTGTCAATAAACGTTCTTGCTGTTTGTTCCAAAGCTGTTCTTCTGTTTCCATACACCGTGACGGCCAAATCGTCAGCATATACCGTTATCCTTGCCCCAATTTCTTGCAGGTTATTCAAAAGATCGTCCATCACCAGGTTCCAGAGGACTGGTCCGCTGTTAGAACCTTGCAGGCATTCACGATTTACAGTCTTTGTGTAGCTCTTGTTGCCTGCTGAGAGTATGACTGTCCTGTTACTGAGATAACTGTGATATTAGTTGTATGTGTATGGCTCTATTCCTAATTCTAGTCGTCGTCTTAGGATGCCGGGCCACCATGTGTTGTCAAAGGCACTCTGAAAGTCCACGAACAAAACGAGACAGTACTTTAGACTTTGCTTCGTTGATGTATCTCAGTAGTGACTTGACTGCGTCCTCCGTACTTTTTTTTGGTCTGAATCCAAATTGATATGGGGAGAGTATATTGTTATGCTCTAGAAAGTTGCTTAGTCTTGTAGTGCCAATTTTTTCCCTAATAAGGGAAGTAAGCATATCGGCCTGTAGGATCTTGGGTTATTTTCTTCCTTATCCGGACTTTTCTTTAAGACTTTTACTTGTGCAACCTTCCATTGGTCAGGGAAGGTGCCGTTCTTGAGGCATCCATATAGTATCTGGAGGTAGACACTTCTCATTTTGCCCATCGCTTTTATTATTATTTCGGCTGTGAGTCCATCCGGTCCAGGTGCTTTCTTTGGTTTCAATCCTCGAAGTGTTAGTTCGAGATCACCCATTGTTATGAATGAGAAGTTTTTCTTCACAGGATTGTTTATCTTTTGTAATTCTCCTGGTATTTTGTGCCAGTCGTCCTCTTCCTCTTGCAAGTCATCTGGTAAGAGGGTCCTTAGTAACTGGTAAGGGGTTTGCTGCCAGCTAAGAGTTTCCTCCCCTGTCATTTGTAGAGAGCTAATTATTTGAGGGAGTCGTAATTTGTCAGAAGCGATTAGATACGGAACTCCCCATTGGTCTTGAGTCATTGATTGGGTTACAAATTCTTCCCATTTATTTCGTTTTGTGGAACGAATAGCATTAAGATATTTGTTTCTTGCTATTTTTACTTTATTTCTAAGTTCCGTCGTGTCGGCTTTTTGTCGTCTTCCTTTCTGTAATTTCTAATTCTGTTGCTTGAGTGCTCTCTTTAAGTTTGTAAGTTGTTGAGTCCACCACAGCATAGTTCGGGTGCCTCCTTTCTTTCTCGGAATGGCTGTATTAGCTGCGTTTGAAATTGTTTCGGAAATTGCTTCTACCGCTCTTTCTGGATCAGCTGGCAAGTGTTCTTGCGCTTGTGGGATACTTTCTAGGAAAATAACCCAGTTTGCTTTCCTTAGGTTATAACTATTTTCAATTTCCTGTAGGGGTTCATCTGAACTTGTACAGGCATTTATTTCAAATATTAGAGCCTTATGGTCACTCTGACTAATGTAGTCCATTATTTTCCATTTATGTATGTATGGGATTGTTTCACTATTTGTGAATGTGAGGTCTATGCATGATTCTTTGTCATCCTTTTGAAATGTTAGCGGCGAGTCATCTTTGTTTAAGAGAAAGAGGTTATGTTCTGACAAATTATTGGACTAGATTTCCTCTTTGGTCCGTCAGGATAACTCCCCAAAAGGGTTCACCGAGCATTGAAATCTCTTGCTATTATTGTGGGTTTATTTTTGAGCTTCTTTAGTATTGTTTCTAGCTTTTCCAGGTGGGTCTCTATATCAATTTGATTAATAGATTGAGGTGATGTAAATGTCCAGGTTGTTTACCTCTATCATACATGTTACTATGAATGAGGAACAACAGCTTATTTTGAGGGGTTTAATTTTGGGGTTGATTAAAATTATGGTTGCACCAACATTATTTTGATTCTCAAGGATCATGTATTTCTTTCCTATCCCCGATGTTTTACCAAAAGCCGTATATGGTTCTTGTACCAGTATCATATCAATATGCCGCAGTGCATGATTTTCTATTTCCGCCATTACTGCTTGACTTCGGGCCGTGTTAATTTGAAGGAATTTAATAGTCATAATTGGTATTTTCTTTTTCCTTCCTTAGTACCGACTTGTACAAAGTACATGATCTTGAGTTAACTGCATGACTTGGGTTTTGTTTGACGCGCTTACAATTTCCACATTCTGGATTTTTGTCTTTGTTGGGACAAGTCTTGAAATCATGGCCATCGTCACCGCACTGGCTACACGTGGGGGTGTTTCTGTCGGCAGTGAGCCGAGGGATGACCGTAGCGCTAGCACATGTAGCACCTTGTTGGGACACAGAATTCTGCAACTTTGTGGGATGTCCATCCTGAATAAAGTCGCCCTTTATTGACGCAAATACGCCATATTTGTGGGGACATTTCAAGTACCCAATGTTGTGTTTTTGTGCTTCTTGATTTTGGCTTTTTGGAATCTTACCAACACCACTTTCTTGAATTGTTCCCACGTCAGTGGGAGTTCATTTTTAAGATTCTGCTCATGTAAATTTTAAGCATCTCAGTATCATTGGTGTTTTCTTCGATATCATATACTATAAGTTTTGGGTTTTTCTTTCTTATTTTTCTTATTTCTAAATCTTGGATTTCTGTTACATGGGTTTCCAGCTTTTTGGCTTCTTCTTGTGAAGAGGCTTCTACTACCATGCTTTTGTTTGATAATAGTTTTATACTATTGATGTTGACATTTTTTTAAGAGTCTTGATTAGTGTCTTTTTGGTTTCATCAGCCGAATTGATTTTTTGGTTCTTTGGCACCATTATGAGTGCATTCTCATTGTTGTTCCCTCGCTTATTATCTGTGGGGAGTTTGTGTCTGAGCTAATTTTGGCAGCATAAGTTTGTATTGGTGGCTGCCTTATTTCTGCAACTTTTTCTGACATGGTTTGGAGGGCAAAGAGTACCCTGTCGTTGCCTTCGTGTAGTTCTTTAATTTGCTCTTCAGTCTTCGTCGGCAAGGTATCAGAGATTACCGAGAGGATTTCCGATCTTTCTTCCTTAATGAGCTCAATTGCTCCTTCTGATTCCACTATTTCGTTATATTCATAACATTTTCATAGAAGACTCTATCAAATACTTCTTGGAGTTGAAGAACCATACCATTTATTCTATTGTATGTTGTTCTATTAATTTTGTTATTTTCATAGTTGAGGAAAGCGTCAAGATGAAGTCTGATTTTATTAAATTCCTTTCTCCTCAGTCTGGTCCTTTCGAGGATTCCCACCTCCTCGGAGTCTAAGGATTAGATTACAAAAGTTCGCACTGCCCCTTTCTAGATTGGCATTATAACCACCTCTTCGCTCGGTTGTCTCTAAGACAATCTGCCCAGCCTGAGCCCTCGTGGAGGGGGGTGGAGCACTTTTAGCCTGTATTCCGTGTTGGTCTAGGGTCCAACCTTCACTATCACATCTTGGCGTGGGATCTTCCACAGTGGTGCGGAGGGGAGGGGTCACCCAGCTCCCACTCACGCTGCGCTCAGAATTATACATAGTGGCAATTCCGCTCACGAACATGCTGGTGGCGAAACACTCTGCATGGGCACTCAGGCCACACCTTTGGTCTGCCAGAATTTAGCTTTTCCGCGGGTCATAGTCTTGTGTGGGTGCTGTGGTATGCCGTCTGGAATGGGTGTGGGTGCCGTGGTTTCGCTCCATTGGATACATCTCGTTACTTTCGTTTCTCCGCGAGCACTATATATATATATATCGATTTTGAAGGAATAAAAAGTTTGGTTCAATGACATTTCATTTTATCCTTTGGATATTCCTTACGTTAAAAACATTAGGAAATAAAAACTGAACGTAGAAGAACATACAGTTAATACTTTACTAACTTCTAATTCAGTATTTCGTCGAACCGGAGAAAATTACCGCAAATGGATAAAAAGGAAATGCTTGCGGTAATAATACAAAGCTTCCCAAACAATGGTTGTCCTCATAAGTGAAAAACAAAAAAAGCATTGAAATAGCAGAGTGTCCAAATTGCTCTGACATCAAAGCACCCCACCTTTGAAGTGATTGTATCAAAAATTTCTCTTAAACCTGCAGCGAAATAAATTTTCAAATAACCCTTCTTGTTTTGCGTCTGTTTTATTTTGCTTTTTATATTTATAGTTTTGTACTCCACATAAATGCATTTCAATAAATCATTAGAATTGTCATCTATGAGGTTTTTTCCCTTTATAAACATAAATACATTTTAGGGAAATACTTGATAACGATTCCCGAGACTTGACCTTATTAAATGGAAAGTTATTTCCATTTCACGTTAACATTAGTATTTCCAGAGCATTTACACATTTTTTCGTAACTACTGACTTCAGAAGAATGCTTGCGCAACTAACAGAAATATTTGTAACCGATCTGTTCATACTCGATGCTTTTTTTATATAGCATAGTGTATTAACAGCCAATTTTCAGTAATATATCGAATAGTAGTACTCACCTGACACTTTGTAGGCGTCTCGATACGACAATAAACCCCAAGCCAACAGTGTTGTAGTAGATGCCATGGTGAATCCAAATTTTACGAAATCTCCAGCTGGAATAAATCATATTTTGAGAATCATCGAATAAGGACACCGTTTATATAAAAAACAAATAATTCAATAAATTAGTACGTCAATGAAAATCATTATTAATGATTTTTTTCTTTAACTTGTATCAATATACAATTGTTTACTTGTGATGAAATATTTATACACTCACAGAAAAGAAATGCGTTTTGAATTGTGGTCTAGATTACCTGACTACGTTTTTCAGTGTGAATAGTTTATACACACAATATATTCCTGAAATGCATTGAACAAATTTCTTAAAGATCTTCGTACTTTTCAATGAACCATTCCGAATGCAAAATTACAATTTCGAAAATTTCATCTATTCGTCATTCTTGTCAGTGTTAGATGTAGGGAGGATGGTTTTCAGGCAAAGATCCCCCTCAAAATAGGTATATTCAGAACTTATAAGTTGTCAATAAAACAATTTCAGGTAAAAAATATAAACATATCAACATACAGCAAGAGATAAAAAACAAAATTAACTTTTCGGTATAAGATTTATATTTCTTTGAAAGCTAGGATTGTTTTTTTCATTTCACGCTTGACAGAGAAATATTTTACGTATTAATTTTTTCCTACATTTATCTGCTGTATTGAAGTCACATCTGTTGTAATTGTATGTAAGAAATACGAAACAAATAACTCAAAATACACTCAATTACTTTCGTTAGCAAACTTAAGACTTTTATTTGTAAGATATATAATATTTAGGGTAGATTACCACTGGTATTGTGTCTATACAAACGAGTATCACTAAGAAGATAGGCCCCCATCCTGGCCCAATTGGGTTTGGGCATACTTTTGGGGAAATTACATTCAAACTGTCATTATTATTAATCTCAAATTTTTAATTTATTTAATATCTCCCAATTTATTGTAAATAATGTATCGATAACAGTACGTATCTGGTAAATATTTTTTTAATAAATATTAAATCCGCCAATGCCCTTGATCTGAATTGATGGGACGGTCCTATATTCGCTTCCGGAGAGTAAACTAGTTTATTGTCTTTCACATGGTCCTATGCAGTTTTCAATTGCTCATTTGATAATCAAGTTTCTTTATTTATTTTTATTCAAAGTTTGTGTTGATGGATGAAGGTCTCACCGTCGTAATATCCCCCGGTAAGATCTTCTCCGTTTTGACCTCGGTCGTTGAGAGCGGAATCGCCGCGCCATGGGATACGGTTGTCCGCAGGTAATCGCCCAGACCTCTGTGCTTCATAGAAGAGCAGCGACAGTTCCAGAACCTGGAAAGTGATCAATATTAACTAAACCAAACAACAAACTGGTGCAGATTGATTTAATTACAGCCCCGCGTGGTAGTGTCTCGTACAACTCTGCATTGTGGTGTAAATCCACAAGAATTGGGGAGAAAATCTTTCGTTCTAAGACAGTTTAATCGGAAACAAAAGACCCGGTAAGCCTAGGGGTGCAGCTGACTCGAGTCTTGCTTTGCTCAATTTTCCAACAATAAGAATAGTCATCAAAATCTTTTTGTAGAAAATAATAGCTTGCTTGAAGTAATTAGTCATATTTTTCTATGCTTACTTGAACACATATAACAATTAACAATTCTTGAGAAGAAAGAAAATTTAAAAAAAGGGTTCTATGAGCAATTTTTTTTCTTTTCATTAAACGCTGCCTTGGCAACGCTAATGACAGTTTTTCGCAATTTTTTGCTGCTAAGAACCTTTCTTCGTCTATATAAAAATAGCCACGATCGAGCAGAGAAAAAAACACCTTGTGACGCGAATAGTTCAGAAACGTTTCGACAATAAAGACAAATGCGAAACAGTACATCCTTTGTTCAATAAGCCCCGCAAGGAAATAAAAGATCAGTAGTGGAAATCAACACGAGAAAAAGATAAAATTCTAATGAACAGTAGACGAAGTTTGGCAATTATACTGATAATGCGACGAAGTTTAATCATAACCGGACTTCTCTCAGTAAATCTGACAAGTTTGATCATTTTTGGAAAATAGTTAACGTTTATTTAAAGCACTGCAACTAATGGTGCTTTAATTTTTAAAAAATCTAAATACAATATGTTTTATTGAAACTATTGTAGGGGCCAAATAATTAAAATACGGAGAAAGTACGAAATGACACTTGTGAGTTCCATAAAATGCTCCAAATACGGGTAGTCCCCAAAAGAGTGTATGTCATACACGTAATAACCATAATTTTGTCTCACGTTACGAAAAATTGTTGAAAAAGTAGTAAAAAATCGTATACAAGAACGATTTCTTTGTCTGTTATTATACTGCATAGTAATTATACTATCAACTGAAGGTACGTAGACCGATTACCGCACCACTGGCGTCGTTAAGAATGTTTTCCGAAAAAAAGGGTAAATTCTATCATAAATACGAAATGTGAATTAAATTTATTCATTCGTTTACTCAGAATCGCTGGGCACAGACGGACGTTATGCCAAAACCACTTTTTCTGAATCAAGGATAACCAAAACGGATACCTCCGTCAAATCTCGCTTTCGAATTTTTTCACGATTACAATGCTTTTTATATACTACGAATATGAGAAAGTAAAATAAAAATATTTTTAGCGCTTACAACGTTTTCCATTTACATGCCTCAATCATAAACTGAGTCCTACCTTGCCATAGTTGTATCGTTGTTCTCCGCCTGCGACGGAGGCTGCGGCGGCGGCGGCGCTCGTCCTCGGCACCAGCAACACAGCGAGGGCGGCGACCACAGCGACCAAGAGCGCTTCCGAGGGCGGTGGCGGCCTCGCCATCTGCAAACACACGCACGCACGTTTCATTAACACCAGGGCTCGGGTTCAGGAGGAACACGCCGGAACGTGGCGGAAACACTCCTAAGGAAAAATAATAGATTTAGGGGGTAGGACCCTTGTCCAATGCTTTCTTTTCTTCATTGTATTGTTTGTAATTGTGAAATGTAGCGTGAATCTGAAGCTTATCTTACATGGGGCGATAGGAGGTGAGAGGTGGGTCCGTTAGCTGGGTTTACCAACAACGACCTCCGTGGAGGTGTTCGTAATAGTAAGAGATAGTGATACCAGGAGGTGGATAGAAGAGGGGTTCGGTTTTCAATTGTCACAGGATTGGCTAGCCTGCTCCTGGCGTTAGCTGCGGTTGTGAATGAGCTCTCTCTATTTTTCAGTTTAGTCTCTCTAATTATTTTATTTTTTCGAGTTTTTTGTGATCAGTAGTTGTATTTAGATCCCAACTTTCATTGTAATGTAAAATTCTTTGTTCTGTGTGATTGTTAAGTGAAAAAACACTAAAAACATTTCCTAAGGTTTTCAAACTCAACGGACCAAATATAATTTCATATTGTTTTCATTCAGTGCTTCATTCAAAGGTGTGATAAAGTTTACGTAAGTACAAACAGAATCATAAATTTAACTCTTGGTGCATTAAAATTAATTATTTTGCTGTATTTAGATTTTCTGGTGTGTATACTATTACATCATTATTAACTTACAAATAACGTACTCTATTGTTGCACTGCTCAAGTTTCGTCGTCGTAAATAGAATTATTCCAATAATTTACCATTTGTTTTCGTGATCTTTTTGTAGTTATTCATTACAATTTAACATAATATTGCCTTAGTTATTGTCGAATTAATTTATCTGCAGTTGTCATCCTAAATTATTTCTGTGATTTTAGTTGTCGGTTTGTTTATTTACTTATTTAAACCCTGCCCCATTGTTGCACCCAAGTTATCGTCATAATTCATAGAATTTTTACATTATTTTACAATTCGTTGTTCTTGATTCTTTCGTATTTATTTACATTTTAACACAATATACGGTAGTTATTGTCGAATTAATTAATCTCCAGTGGTCGCCCTAAATAATTATTTCAATCATTTTTGTCGTCGGTTTGTTTGTATATTTAATTTATTAATTATCTCATTTGTAACTTCCGTACTAATATATATATATATTATACTAACATCCTTCATTCAGTGTTAGTTGTCATTTTTCGTGTATTCTCATTTGCTTTTGTCATTAAGTTGCTAACTATCACACAACAATGGACACTATAGCATTCCTCAACTCGTTCAAAGCTGATCTTAAGAAGCGTACAATGACTTGGTACAATATATTGACACACGAATCAGTGCGCTGGAAGAGGTCAATAAGAAAACGATCGGCGGCTGGACTACAGTTAGAAATTCTCGACGTCCTTCCAACTGCTACCACCCGGTTAGATCAACGACACATGCACCACCCCCACTCTTCACTCAGAATAGGTTTAATGTGTTAGATGACATGTCCCTGTTTCCTCCCTTACCTACTCGTTTCATTCCCTCCCGTCCAGTACCCAGACCTGTTCACACACCACGCACTGGTAAGCACAGCCACCCAAAATCACGTAAAGTAGCGCTATCCAGAGATGAACCCACAGTTCCACGCATAAATCAAACGTGCTCATACTAGCTGATTCGCACGGCCGTCAGATGTCCTCCATATTGCGTGGATTGCTTCCTAGCCAGTTCTCAGTCTCCGGTTTCTGTAAGCCAAACGCTCGTTTGGCTGAAGTTATTCGAGAACTGGACACTTACACTAAAAAACTCACAGAGCGGGACACAATCATCATAGGTGGGCAGAACGATATTAACTTGGGTGGTCATTCCAACGCGTCTAAATATCAACAAAAACTAAAAATGGCCTCCTTGCACACGAACATAGTGCTCTCTAGCCTGCTTCCACGCTTCAACGTTCCACAAATAAACCACGAAATTAACCGGGCAAAAATCTCCCTAAAACATCACCTGGAAGACACAAAAATCACATTTTTTGATTTGCAACCACACCTGACTGCCAAGGACTTTACACAGCACGGTTTACACCTGAGACCGTCTGGGAACTGTCTCTTATACACATCTAGATGTGTATAAGAGACAGCATATATGCCTCTACAAAACTCTAAAATTGAGCAAATT
>NNCF01126590.1:811156-836498 GCA_002313205.1 Laupala kohalensis | reverse complement strand
ATATATATATATATACAACGAAACAGCTGCTTCAACACGATTTTCGATCGAAAAACTCGGGTTTTAGTGCGAATAGAAAGTGACTCCTATTTACGCGAAAGTGACAGTCATAGTGCTCCTATTTACATCTGATTTATTTTAGTATGTTTTTTCGCTATGTAAAGCCGGTACTTTTGTCGGGATATAAAAAACAACAAATCCGCGAAAGTTTCTTCTTGTAAGCCCACAGCAACTGAAAGTCAAACAATTCAAAATTTTGTGCCATAAAGATATGAAAATTTATCGCCACTGCATAGGGAGTGGTTCAATCTATCATTTTAAACATTTTGGCGGTACATAAGTCTAGTCGATCTGACGGATACGATACCTTAAAACTTATTTCACGAAATATATTTAGATACTGTGCAAAGAGTGCAGATGTGAATTGTGATAGAATGCAAAATATCTTAACGCATGTATCTTCCGTCTGCAATGAAGACGTCAATGCCGAGTGCTTGTTGTGTTATATAACAAGCAAACAATCACTGGCTTTTCCTTGACAAAGGTTTGCACCTGGTTTACAAACGGAAAGCAGTTTGGTGGGGGTTATTAAGTGAAATACCTCTGCAAGACCAACTTTGAAAATTTGAACTAAATAATTAATACGTAAGCAGATTTCGTAAAATTCAGGGATAACACTTGACGTAAACCTGGGAACACTGTTGCCGAATGGTAATGCAATACAGAGAATTCCAATATTAACATGCATAAAAGTAGAACTGTATCACTAGAAAACCGCTTTATTTATCAACAATGAAAAAATAATACAGCGCTATTGTTGAAAATGGGTACGAATTCGCAGATAAAGTAGAGTCCCACATAAAATAGCGGAAGACAAACATGTCATAAATTATTTGAAAAATTAATATCATTGTAGTTTTTATTTGTTGCGCAACGAGATTTACCTTCGGAAAAACGCTAAACAGTACTAATACCATTTCAAAAATCAAATATATCAGGCGATTACTATTACCCGATCTTTCATCTAACCGTTACGTTAGCTACATTCATTCCGGTTTACGACGAGTGATATAAGCTAATTATCAAAGGTCAAATAGAACTCAACTCGAAAACAACTCAGTAACACAAACCAGGCAAACGAATATACATAGATAATAAATACTTTCATCCCGCAGTGGAAAAAGGATGACATACTATGACTAATAATAAATAAAACAAACATGCTAAGGAAGTCGTGTTAAAACACCCAGAATTACAAAAGAAATACTGACGTTATGAAGATTCATCAATCTAAAATGATAAATACTAAAGAATTTGGCTGATAAATAAATAGTTTGAAATGGCAGAATAACCAAATTATGTTACTCACATTCATACGTTTTATTTGATCTGATTATTCATCACTCTCGCCTTTCCGTTTTCTCGTCCTCCACAGTTATTTCTCCGCGAACTACTGATATACTGCTTACATTGGAACAGACAATAATCTGTGGATAGAACTCGCGAACCTTCCACCAGTGCTGCCAGCTCTTCAAATATCAACTATCGTAAAGCTTTCCAAAATTATCGTATTTTAGGTGGGCGATTTAGAACATCTTGTATTCACGTGTTAAACTCATAACTTTATTACTAATAGTGCTGTTTACGTCTGTCATAATCATATTATTAAATAATCAACTTTTACGATCTTCTTTCAGACTTTAGAATAAATTTTTAAGTATGAAAAAGGTCGTAAACGTTAATATTTTTTTAAAATTTCTATGTTCTTATGGAACTATTTTTAAATTGCATGAATACTATGTTGGTGCAATTATTCCTCTACAAATTCATAATGAACACCCTTAATATTTCACTATAGGAGAATGTTGTGAGATAATTGATTGGTGGTGAGGATGTTCATTATGGTTACAGAGAGCGCTGAAGATGACTTAATAAAAAGTCGAAACTTTGCTGATATAAGAAGGATGTATTTATTGTGACCTAAACTCAAGATAATTTGATACACGTGTTCAAAACTTTCGACTGGCCTTAATTTTTCGTTTGTATTGTATAAGTTATACCACAGATGAGCAAGACATCAGGTGTAGAATTCTAAGACAAAAAAATAATACCAATCTTCTTTAATAGCTTTGTGGAACAATAGATAATGTTCCGTAATTACAACGTATTTACGTTAATACTAACTGTACCAGTAGTTCAGTATTGTTATACTATATTCAAACGAAAGACGCGTTTGAGAGCTTAGGACTCTTCCCCGAACTCTGCCAGTCCCTTTACCCCTAATGAGAAGGCCGTTCGGCCTCTTCGGGGTTAACCTCTTAATCACCTACTGGACCCCCAAAATTGACAATGTTACTTTTTTATTTCACTTTTCCTTAGTATTATAATGTAATAATTGTATTCTACATTGAACTGCGAATGAAATCAATCCAAATACGATATAAGACAATAAAATAAAAAAGGATAGGATCAACCATAAATGGAAGAAATAACACGACCTGAACCCTTAATTAAATTGTGTTGAGATCTATTTTCTTTATACTTGTATCTAGGTTGCAATAATCACATTAAAATGGTAATATAAGAAGTAAACTTATCAATTTTTCAGGTCCAGTAGGTGACCATGAGCTTTGCCCAAGAGAGGCGAACGTCGTTCTCACTAGGAGTTCCATGAAGTGTCCTAAGCTATTAAACACTTCCTATTGTAATATTTTACCGGTAACGATCGTATTTTTTGATATATTCAAATATTTGGGTAAACCCAAAAAAAAAATGAACGCATTCCCGGAGCATTTCGGAAGACCTCGCCCAGGCGTGAGGCAAGGTCAGTCTTGTAGCTATATTAGGAAATTTTAAGATATTCGCGATACAGAAATAATGATTTTCGTTCCAATTCAGAATTTTAAATATTAGTACACTGAATAAGCAAAAGTAGGGGAAAATATTCGTAAGTTTTGAAACTTGGTAATTAGGTGTAGAATGTAGTCTTGTTTACGACTATTAACTCTCCCCCAAATTTTTCAGAGCGACGCACCCCTAATGTGCACGTTCGCGGTTTTTACAATTTTGTCGCAAAACGGTCAGGTTTTTGAGAAAGTTACCAATATAGCAAAATGTTCCATATTAAATGTCCTACAAAAAAGGTGATAACCATTTTTGAGTTACGTCTAGTGATTCGCGAGATATAAGCTCTCCAATCAGGGGGCACTTTTCGAAATTACAATTTATCGGTCATTTTGAGGGTAAAGAAATAGTGCTTTTGGCATATTAGGACCTCGAAGGACCTACATATCAACATTTAGTGATATATACGACGAAACAGCTGCTTCAACACGATTTTCGATCGAAAAACTTGGGTTTTAGTGCGAATAGAAGGTATCCCGTGTATATTTCGTCAAATATTCCCTGGGCGCGCATTATTAGCGTTGCATCTGCGCGAGGACGTCTACGAGCTGTTGTCGTTTTCCGGAGCGTCAAAAATGTATGTTTATTTGCTTTTACTCGTACACTTCATTTTCCTTCGATAAAAAATTATACAATCGGCCCTATTCCATTTCTGAACAATACTCCGAAAAACACAACTTTCAGTTCTCCATGCGCCACTTTGCGGCGATATGACCATTTATTTGAGAAAGATAGTACTTCCTTACGATATTCCATTTTTTAAACAGATTTGCACTTTTTTCCATACGTGACGTGGTTTCACGCGATAAGCCGTTCCGGAGGTAGAATTCAATATCACAATTTATCCATCAGTTTTCGATAAAGGAAGGTGTCACTGGACTAGCAAAAGGAGGAATCACTTTTCACTTTTATAAGTGTAAAACTATTGTTTTATAGAGCTTTTGATACTTTATAACTAAACAGGCCCGGCCTGGGTAACCTGGATGGACCAACATCTAGAGTGTGCTACCCAAGGGGGGCATCGTATCAGAACCCTAGAATTCTGAATTCCGGGGGGTTACGAGAGTCTACACCATTCACCCAATTATCACATCACTTGTATTAATTTTACAACTGCCGGTTATATTGATTAACTTCAATACTTGCAAAAATACTTTTATTAATTAAATACGGGTAGAGTTAAGCAAGACTATGCGTAACTTTCAAAACACAAAACGAATTTAGCCATAACTATGATTGCGAGAAGCAACTTCGCTAACCCACAAATCCGATTTTTTTTCTGCATGTCCAAGAATTGTTTGTTTTTTTTTAATTTGAAGATTCGAATATTTTCCGGCGTTTCTTTTTACTTTTGTTTCACTCTATCTCTACATTACATTTCTCTGTGCAAAATAAACAATATTTGATTGAAATGGAACGGTTCCAAAGAACGCATCACGAGTTTAGTTTCGTCTTTGGATTTGACTGTCATCTCTTTCAGGTAACTGACTCCATTTCTTTCTCTTGTGTAATATCTTAGGCGTAACATTATGCAACTCGATGCGTTTTACTGTTTCAAAGCGTACGTGTTTCCCGTCTCCTCGACGTTTACTCGATTCCATCAAAGTCCTGGGGTCCTTTGGAACTCGTACGCGTCACTTTCTAGCAGAGGTCTCGTACTAAGAATACATAATGCATCCGTTGCTCTAAATCTACATAAAAATACATTTGTTATTGTTTTATTAAATGCGGCATTAAATCTTGTTCACACAAACACGAATTATCATATATTTGTAGAACATTCTTGTCCAGAGAATAATACTAATAATTCGCGCTGGACTCGCATTAACCCATTTTTTGTATTACTACAACTCGTATTGTGCCTTTTTCGTTTTCATAAACCGAAATCTATTATTATTTTTAAAAGATGTACGTCTCTGACACACAGATCAATACACGGAAAAGTATTTTATACATAGCAGAAACAAATTGCTATGAAATTTTTCAAAGCCGATTGCATAAAACAGAATTGTGTTGATTATTAGAGGAGAAAGTAGAATCCTCTTGACAATATGATACGATTGCCATGAAGAATTCGATAAGAAAAATCACAAGGAGACTTCGCAGATCTCAGTAAGTAGAAATCAGACTTTTCCTATTGGGAAAAGATAACTCACAGCAGCAATAATGCTTAAACGCTAAATCAAAAAGATGTGTAATTTAATTTGTACATTTATTGCACATATATAAAATATCAAGCTCAAAAAAATTCTTAAAATTGTTATTGCAGCAAATATAAAAATCGCTTCGGAAGTAGCACATAGAACGATTGCCCATGATTCTTTTTTTCTTCTTTCAACCGATAGTACATAAAAATAGCCAGGTAATTATTAAAATATGTAAGCAATCATATTAAAATACATGAAAATGTATTCTAAAACATCATGAAAAAAATCGGTAAAATAGTTTGGTATTCCGTTTTTGAACATTGGCCAAAAATGGGTTCAAACAGTTAAAAAAATATTTTCTCGAATAGAACGTTCCATACACCAGTTGCAAAAATCTTATATTATGAAGCGCCGAATCACGACAAAGAGCACGCGGAATTCCAAGCAACACTAGCAGAGCGCGCGGTCACTTTCTATTCGCACTAAAACCCGAGTTTTTCGATCGAAAATCGTGTTGAAGCAGCTGTTTCGTTGTATATATTACTAAATGTTGATACGTAGTCCTAATATGCCAAAAGCACTATTTCTTTACCCTCAAAATGAAGGAGAAATTGTCATTTTGAAAACTACCCCTTGATTGAAGAGCTTATATATCGCGAACCACTTGACGTAACTCAAAAATGGTCATCACATTTTCTGTAGGAAATGAAATAATGAACATTTTGCTATATAAATAACTTTCCCGAAAACCTGACAGTTTTGCGTCAAAACAGCAAAAACCGCGAACGTGCACATTAGGGGTGGTTTTTAGGGTTGCGTGGCTCCGAAAAATTTTGGGGAGAGTTCATAATCGTAAATCATACTGCATTCTACATATAATTGCATAGTTTCAAAACTTTACTTATTATCTCTCATACAGACCTGTTTTACGTTTAATTTCAGTGTACTATTTCTGGGATTTTAAGCAGCGCTGAAAAAAATATAGTTCCATTTTGAAAGAATAAAAGTGTCAACATTTATCACCTCTACTCTAAATCAACCAAGCTGGATGATATCACTTAAATATCATATCACATCACCGCCAATAATTGGGCCAGTATTACACAGTCATATATCTATGATCAAAGATATGTCATAGATATATGATCATAGTTGAACTACGATCAAAGCTTGTGCATGACACCGTCTTATCTTTGATCATGTATCTTTTATCATAGATGTGACATAGAAATATGACCGACCTAAAAATGACCGATAGTAATATGACCGGTCGCAGTATATTGAATGGTACCAATCTAATACATCGGTATACCAATGCAATACCAATAAGTATCAATATAATACATAGGTGTCACAGTTACATTTTATAATCTTCACAAACGTTTATAATCATTCGTCAGTATTGTATGACCTTTTCTGTCTTTTTCAATATAATTCAACAAAACTCATATCTATCTCAAAAATAGAACTTATCCTACTCAAAGTCTGACCTCATTTAAAATGAATTAAGTTGACTGTAAATGTCAAGAATGTCAGCTTTCGAAGAAATAATATCTCAACAATATGATTCCGAAACAATTTAACATTAATATCAGCTTTGTCGTTCTTTGAGAAAATTGCCCACGACAAGTATCATTTATTCATTTCGCTGAGTAGTGTGTGGACAACACCATGAAAAACAATAAATCATTACAAATCGTGTTCTTTGAACTCAAACCACACATTCGCCGACTTTTTTTATTATGATGGGCAAAAGAAAGTACTTTCACTTGATCAGAAATTAGGAACATGATCAGAGAAGGAAAATTAAGGAAAACTTAAAAAACACAAAATTTTAATACACAACCATTCCTGCAATTGAGAGCAGTGTGTTACATTTATTGTTACCATGTATTTCATTACCTTTACAGAATCACGTGACTGGACTGATATTTGTTGTATATGTAGTACATTACACGATGACGTATCAAAATACCTTCTTATGAAAAACAAAATAATAATTTGGTATCTTTTTCTCCGTCATAATCGTTTAATCCGCGAAAAACTTTTTCACTCGCTTAGCGAACATTAATAGTGCTAGGTAACTAATACAATAAACAGAATCGAAATTTAAAAAAAACAATAACCTAAATGAAAAGACTAAAAAGAATTTTGAGAGCGGAAGATTGTGTATTTGGGGGGGAGGGGGTAACTTCGGGTATGGTGAATTATATTCGAGAAGGGTGTGATTAGAAATGGAATGCAAAAAATAAAGCAAAAGTGAGAAGAAACGATTGTGAAAGAGTAGACGATACCATTGTACTTTTTTATTTTGAATTGTGCAACATGTCAACACTTCACATATCGCTACCAGAACTACCTGATATTGCCCGGAGTTGAAAAAGAAACTTGAAACAATCATTATTGAACATTCAAAATTTTAAAACAATTCATTTTTTTATTTTTAAACAAATATACAAAAAAATTACGTCAACATTCAAAGAAAAATTGGAACTAAGAATTAATATATTTTACCTTACAGTGGGTATTAAAATGCTTGTCAACAGGTCTGGAATTTTGAACAAAATCCTTCAAAACTACACGTAGCTTGCAGTATTGTATGCTTATATGTACGTAATTACGAATTCTTGTAAAATCCAGATAGAAGGAAAACACATACACACAGAAATAAACAAAGTTCATAGTTAAGATCTCTTGGTTTTTATTTCACTTTTAGGATATGTACGTTAGGTCAGCTTGAAAACAATGTCCTTCACGGCATTTATATAATTTGCTTCTACGATTCGGTCAGGTAGTTCATATGTTCAGTGGATCGTCTGCTTCACATAACGTAATTGAACTCTGGCAGAGACATAAGTAAGCTCCACAGTCAACATTCATGCGAGTGAAGATTACATCTACCGATTAACAACCTATTTTAATGTTTTTTGCTTCTTTTTTTTCGAAAATAAAGCAAGGTTAACAGGAATCCTCGATAGCAGATACTGTGAGAGGGGAGAAAGGAAAAAAGAAAAAGAAACAGAGAACAAAATTAATGCATAGTAAAAAGTCATGGAAAGTCGCAACAAACGTGACGGACAAACCAAAATAGAAATTTACTTTATATATTACTGAAACAAACAAATAAATAAATATAATAAAAATGACCTTGTAATTCGTCAGTATTAACCATTCTTTGCCTATTAAATGAAATAACCCTTAAGAAGTTTCCTTTAAAATTTCAAATAATTTCATCGACTATTTCTTCCGATTTCCGTGCCACAGATATTAAAAATAATTCACTTTTATTAATATAGATTACACACTCGCTTATAGTTGAGTAAGAATAGATGGAATTTACCGCCTGATTATCCCTTTGTCATTGTATATCCATCCCAGCGTATCTCCCTCCCTGAAGCCTCCGCCGACGCCATCGGAGCCATCCCAGGGGACCGGATTCTTTCGGGAGAGCGGTTTCCCCTGGTTTTTGCCCATGCTGCTAGGAAAACCGGTTGGTTTCTCGGCAGTTATGACAGTTCCAAGTGCCCATTTGCGGGAATGGATAGCATTCACCAACGCTGTTGCCTGGCTGTCGCGAGAGCAAGGAACGTGAAGGGAGACAACAACGCCTCGGGACTAGGGATCCATTGTACTACGAAGAACTATTTCGATATAAATGATCTGGATGTTAATTGTCATAATGATAGGTAAAAATTTCTTGTGTTTAGGCAATGTATTTATTAACGAACGTTATGTTCCCCGGGGCTCAGTTGATATTTAGCAAAACTCCATCATTATCGAGATGAAGTTTTTAATGGTGAAGAGACGATGGAATTTCGTTTAAGTATCGACTGAACCCTGAGGAAGATAGCGTTCGCAGTCGAAACGTCGGTCTAATTAATAAATGTATCACCTAAACGCAAGAATTTATTTTTATATTTCAATACACAATGAAGCTTCTCTATATCGGATACTCATGGTATCGTCCGCTAATGAGAAAAGTCCGCTTTTGAGAAGTTAAGGTAGCAACTAGACCAAAAATATGATTGTAATAAATTAAATTACTCTCCGGAAACAAGCAACGTACTATTCTAGGCTGAAGGACAGAGGTGGATATAATATTTATAAAAGTTATTTAACAAATGCGAGCTGTTAGCCCTATAATATTTCCAAAATAAATCGTAGCAATTATATACACTAAAAATAGAGATTCTTAATAAAATACTAATGGCATTCCCGCCTACAATAAATGCGTATAAATAAAATGAAACCATAATTCACATAATGTATACTCGCCACGAGTTCTACTCATGCTAATATCACTGCTGCTAGTTTTACGGCACATAACGAATTTAATTTCTACTATCCAGATTTTTAAATATTAATACAATAAACAGAGTTATATCTTTTGCATCCAAAATACAAAAGGAGGTAAATTAATAATTACTATTCACCAATACCGAGAAATAAAAAAATATACATATTTACTTTCAATCGTTTAGTTCATCATTAATGTAGAAGTTATACTACGGCTCATGAAAATAGCTTAAACTACTCTTTCAATCATCCTTAGTGCACAAATAAGAAACACGAAGATATGAAAGAAGTCAAATAAAAAAGTAGAGAGATATCGTTAAACATGTCATGCTGGTCTCCAATAATTTGTTTATCATAATCTTTATTTAACGCGAAGAGCTATTCCGATAGCGTCGCATCCGCCAGTTGAAAAAACGCCATGTTACCCAGTATATTAACCCCCCTAGGTAGTTTTTTCTATTACTGCAAATCAGTTCAAGTGTTATGTAGACTCCATCTCTCCAAAATGGGCTCTAATGACCTTCGATGTGGACGAGCCCTAACCCCCCCCCCAAAAAAAAAAAAAAATCTCTCCAAAGTTAGCAATTTATATTTTTTTTAAAACTCTAAATAGTAGCAAATAACGGAGCGAAAGAGTTACTATGCATTTGTTGTGCTTGATTTGTATTAATAAAAGCTGTTACAATGCCATCATGGACATGCCCTGAGGGATACCTTTTGAGGTTTATGGACCCAGCTTTGGTTCCACAGCAACTCAACCTCTCCACGACGACGAGATGAGGCAGAACCAGTACTCATTTTATTTATTTACTAATTTCACTTGTTGCTGAGTACTAAAATTGCATTACGTGCGGAATTAAGCTACGCAGCTGTATAGCTTCACCGCAATTCTACATGAAAACCTGACGCGAACCCGCTTCGTCCCCCACCGCGAATTCTACTTGGATCAAACAGCGTCACCACCATAGTTATATATGATAATGTATACCATCTTATGACAATATACATCGCCATAAACGCATATGACTTCACATATAAGTCTATATTGACTTCACAACAGGTAGAAGGCGAGTATGCTTGGCACTACACCACGCCCCAATACTCACTTTACAACAGATGAAGAAGAAAACTTAGTTTTCTTAACAATTGTTTCACCGTTCAATGCAAACATAGCTTTTCATGGGGATATAGCCACAAAGATACGTACAAACATTACTAGTTCACATGACATGCTACATACATGAAGCATAAGAACACATGATCCAAAACTACTTGCAGCATATGCTTCCTCTAGCATTTCTTTACGTGGCGAAGGAAAACTCGTTTTGAGCATTTAGCGACTTAAGTGTTTCAAAATGAAAAAGGCTGGCCACAAGTATGACATCAAAAGATGAGGGTCAGGTGGGAGTCCCTACTCCCTTCACAAAATATCCTCTAAAATAAAACATTACAGTAGTTTAACTTATCTAAAGAAATGTTAACAAAATGCGAGGGGTCTACGCAAATAAAATAAAGTTTAT
Source organism: Laupala kohalensis (assembly GCA_002313205.1). Lineage (NCBI taxonomy): Eukaryota > Metazoa > Arthropoda > Insecta > Orthoptera > Trigonidiidae > Laupala > Laupala kohalensis. The sequence goes on along the minus strand of NNCF01126590.1, from coordinate 825,631 downwards.
TTCAAAGTTAAAATAAACTACGAGCCCTTAAAAAAATCCCAACTATTTAAAAGGTTTCAAAAATCAGAGCACCTATATAAAAAATTCTGGCTAAGTTCTGCCTCCAGGAGGTACTCAGTAGAAAATAAATTTCTTTGAGTATAAAGCAAATTTAACACCAATGTACATTTAAGTTAAGAGATCGCTGTAAGGTAATGCCTCAATCAAATGTGCACCAAATGTAACATAACATGTAATTAAATTATTTACTTTTGAAAGCGAAGATTTCTTATTTTAAATCCTAGTATTTAATCAAGCATAAAAATACCTAACTTTACACGAACCCTAACGTATTTTACCATTTTTATACTAAAATAATGAGTCAGCGTAGCTCAATTGTTGATGCGCTGAGGTGGACTGCCAGGGTCCGATACCCGGAGGGATGTAAGATTATTTATTACACTTCAACATCCAGACTGCCTCCCAGACCTATTCAACTAGTTGTACAATCAGTACCGGGTCTAGACAGGCGTCAAACTGAACAGAGCGAGATGCTGGCTACATCTCCTCCTAGTGCCGAGGACAAGAAATTGCGGAGCTCTATCCTCCGGGAACCCCATAGGCACACTAACGGTGCTAGTTGTGGGATACTTTGACATTTATTTTTTGATACTGAAATGAAAATTTATTATTATGTCATGATACGTTTGTGATAGCAATTTAAAAATACCAGCAAACCTATTTCTGAGCAGTTTCAGAACCCAAGCTGCCTTTTAAACCTATTATTCTAAAAGTACGCAGTGAACTTTGAGGAATCCCACCCGCTCGGCGAGAGAATGTGGTGTGTTGCATAAACAATCAGGAGAATTAAGGCAGCGCGTAATTTGGGATCAATCATGCACCCTCGCACTATATAGCTCCTACATAACTGGATGTGTTAAAAATAACAAATTGCCCTCAAGTTCTGAAGATAGTGAAACTGTGTTTTCTTCTTGTGAGGGTGTAGCGACGCCTACCCCACCTGTTCCGTAGTAAGGGTTCAAGTTAAGAGTGAGTTTCAGAGATTCTTTCTGTGTTGGATTTTTAAAAAAATGTTTGGAGCAATCGAACTTAAAATTGGAGATCAAATGCATCTTTTTAGGATTGCACGTCTCCCTATCAACTCAGGAGGGGAAGAGAAGGATGGCGGTGGATACTTCATCTGTAGAAATTATTCGGTGACAGAACCGAAATTTTTTGATAAAATCTGTTTACATCGATTAATATCAAATAAATTGTCATTTAACATTGTTCAAACAATTTTTACGTAAAAAATTCCAAATGAAAACTTTTTATTTAAATTGAATGTTTAGATAGTCATTAGGAAAATTTCCAGAACCTTCCATTTTTTCTCCTCTCTATCCTTCTATATTAGCTTTCTTTTACAATTTTTATTACTATTTTTCTTCCTATCATTTGATAGTTATTAACTGGAGACAAACGTGTGTGCATCCATGATAATTATATGAAAATGGCGTTTTATTAAATAACAGGAATTATTCAGATGTATGATCATATCTTTAATTCCTGAGCAAATCCCGTTTGAATGATTCCGAGGAAACGTACATTTGTTGAAACGATGGCACAAAGTCTTCTAGTACCGACCACCTTTGCATATTGGCTTATAAAATATAAACTTTTATGAAATTTGAAAAGTTATTTCCTTCAGTTAACGTTTTAAAAATCTGATCTTATAGTCTCTATACTTTTTTGAAACGAACAAAGTTCAAAAGTACCTTGGTTCCATAAGGTCACAGTTAGGGAGCATAGGGAGAGCGGCGATGGAACACTGCCTTGTGCCATCGAGACGAACACAAACGAGAAACTAGCACGGGTTGCATCTAAGTCAGGGGCGGGGAACCTTTTCTCATTTGAGCTAACATATTCCAATATTCCAGGGAAGACATATTCCAATAAAAAATTAAATTTTCCTCAAAATGATAATAGTTTAATGTATATTTATCTTCTACCGAATACCATCTATTATCGGAATCGCCATATTGTCGAAATTATTTCACGTGTTTTAGTAAATTTCGTACATGTAACAACATGAAAAATTTGTATGAAAAGGCCACTGTATAAGACCGCTTTTGGGCTTACGGCCTCAAGTTATCCACCGAAATTATTTCCATCCCCACTATTGCCTAGTATAACGATCTCAAATAGTGCGCTTCGGGATATCTAGGCTCACTTCGAGATAATTCAAACCAATCTTCGGACAGACGACTAAAAAGAGAGCTAACCCTATCTGAAAGGATGGTAATAATTCATATATATAGTAGAATAATGAAAATTTTTGAGACTTTAAGTGTATCGAATTAGCAAGTAACACGCTTTTTGTCACAATTAAATTCAGACTAAAAACAATACACGACAAAACTGTACACCTCGGTTAAATTTCCGCCAAGTGTCTTATTGAACATTCATGTACAATATTTGAGAATCGCCTAGTAGTGAGGTATTTGAGTGTGAATAATGTAGTTCCTGATACATTTACAATCCTTGGTTAGAATAAAGTTTATTTATTTTTGTTACGATGTGTGCAGAATGTAGTTAATTTTCTTGCTCCCCAAGGATCAACTTCAATCATCTGCTGTTTTTAACTTTACGGCAATTTTAAACATGCTTTCGCATTCTAACGTTTTCACATATATCTCACAGTGTTGGTTTTGGGAGCTATCTGAACAAGAAAAATTGTACACCTCCCACATGGTAAAAATATTTGCTTTGCAAGAATTCCTAGAACATGCCCAACGAAATTCCTCTGAAGATATGACACATCAGTTGGATTTGTATTGAAAGTTTAAATGACCTAAAATTTAAATTGCCTTTTCCTGTTTTCCGTGTAAATAAAAATATAATCTTTGTTGAACACTAGTGACAATGTGTCGAATCAGCAAAGTCGTCTACACACCGTCTCTAAAACCTCTCCGTCTTATACTATATACGAATTGCACAATGAATCACACAAGTAACAACGGAGACAACTGACATTCAGAGCAGTTCTAGAGATGAGTAATGCGAATTTGAAATTTCTGGAGACAACCCTCAGGTAAACAACCGTGTGGAACAGAAATACGGAAGTTTCTCAATTCATGCTTTGGGATTAGTAGATCCTTTTTAACCTTCCTTCGCGCTGAAAATAGTTTTTCAATTCGGGACTGCCCCTTCATTTACACGAAATGCCGTTTTTTTGTGCATTTTCACAGCATTTTAGTTAGAAAAATATACTTACTAAAAGTCGTTTCCGTCGAAACTGTGTCAAAGAGTAACAGTGTTTTAGGCGCTTTTGTACATAATATGATTATTGCCCACGACAAATATATCTAGTGACCAAACACACATCAAAAGTGCTACGTCGGTTGAGGTTTATGAACGTATTGGTCCACTTACGTCAGCTCACATATAACAGACACAAGTCAATTATTGAGTTATATTTCTATCATAAAATTAGGATAAAACGGAATGAGACACTTCCTATAGGTTCAATTTGGATACGTTTCAAAGAAACCAGTTTCCACACAAACGAGATTAATTTAAATTGAACTGAGAGAGGTAACGTAGTGGCTTCGCGTCACAAACAACTGGTTGACTGAAATCCAGGAAACCAGAAAAGATATACCATCAATTAATAAATTAGAATCTGGATTCTATACTCGAATCAGAAAAAAAATATTTCTAGGACAAAATTGCAGAATGAAAGATAATGGTGCCATATGAGGATAGTATTATAAGTAGTGCTACAGGAAATATTTCCATACATATTCTTATTAATGTTCTCCACCTCTATATTACACAATATCTAGTGCATTATTTAAGTAGAAGTCCGAAATTTCACACGTTTGTTAATAAATAGTCGTACTTTTTAAATAAATTTTTTTTGATACATATATCATACCGTGTATCAAATTACTTAAATAATGCAATATCACAAGAATCGAACCGGAATAGGTGACAACACATATCATAAAATTTCCACTGCAATTCACCCACAAAATGCAATTAAAAATGCAGTACACTATTCTTTCTGTTCTCTCTAATCACATCTATATATCTAAGCTCTGGAACGGGAACGGAAATTATCTTGAAACGAATAAAATCCGCCCTCAAACCACAAGCACTCGGAATATTGACTTGTCAATAAAAGTTCTCTCGAAATCTATAAAATTTCTCCTAAATACAAGCAGAATGCGTTTGATGATGCGAAGAGAAATGTCCTCACGTCAATGATATGGTAATGGCAAAGGTAATTCAAAGAATCGTTTGCAACTCTGAGGGTGGAAAATTCAGAATCTTACCTTCAAAAAAGGTTAATTTCTTCGTAAAATGTCGAAAGAAATGACGAACCACTCTTCCTTGTGAAAGTGAGGTTTTCGGTGAAACACTACGAAGTTGTTCTGGGTCTAAAGTAGTCGTACCCCACGTAGTCTCGTACAGAGTCTGCTGCCCACGAAGCAATAACACTTCCTACTCCACTGTCACTAGACACTAGACCACGACTATGAAATGCTGCCACTCATACTAAGATTATTTTTGAAGATTCGGGACACTTCGAGTGTCTTCGGCTATCTCCGGAGACCCTCGTGTCCATTCGACTGCCCTCGCTTGGCTCACCATGGTGCTTGCACACGCGATGCAGCTGTGCGGCCCGACGAGTTACGCAATGAAAACCCTTTGGAGAGGGGTGTGGCTTCATTGACAAAAGTGGAGATGCATTCTCGCACGAAATGCTTCAATTTTGTTGTTTATTCCGCGCGGACAAACGATATGACCCGCTTGAGTGAAACAATCGCGACAACCGAGAATCACGAAGGGACAGAGGCGACGCGGTGAAGGACAATGTACAGATGACGAGAAAATGTCCTTCCAATTTCGTGGAATACGAATTGAAGGCTTTTCTTTGATTTCCAGGAAATAGAGACCTCCATCGAGTTAGAACCGTCAACCGTGTTCACAACTTACGAGCACTTAATTTCTCATAACATCTATATTACGCAAAAATTCTCACCCCTTTGGCACCAGCTGTTACTCGATGTTCGCCCCTTATTGGTGGAGTAGGGGAAAAGGGACGGAGACGCGACAGAAACATATGACCAACTACATCTGATTAAAACCACTAAGAGAAACAGCGCCTAGTATTTTCCAGAAAAATGAGAAATTCCACATTATATTTCCGCCCCTGACGGATCTCTTTATTAAGGTCTAGCAACAATGAGTTTCAGGAATGCAACAACGGGGGTGGATGAAAGGGACTGGATCGCTTCCACTCATGAGCGTAGCAAAGGGGGCTGCAAGGCACTTGCCTCCCCTAAATAATAAAAGATTAAGTTAAAAATTGAAAAAACACGAATTCAATTCAAATTTTTCAGTCGTAAACCTTCTATCACGTTAACAAATTCACACGCGAATCTAACATTTTATTTGTATATGAAGTGTACGAGGAGATGTAGCAGCTTTTTTTCAAAATTTTGTCTTATTACAGTCTGGAATCCACACCGGTTGAGGAATATCTGGCGAACTCCGCGCGATCTAGAATCTTTGATAGGGCTTAGTGTAACGTTTCAACATATCACTATGCAGAAATGAGATATATCTACTGTCACCCTAATTTGTTGCCCTTAATACCTTGCCCAAAACCCTAGCCTCGCCCTTGCTCCCTCTCGCTTCTACATCTAAACCTGGTTACGTCCTCTCCTACTCTTCGGTAAATTCGAAGCGAAGACGCCACCGCCACGGTGTCGCAGTATGGTAGGTAACTCCTGGTAGTTGTAGATTAGGTAACTCCTGGATGACATTCAAGTTATTCGAAAAATAATTGCAAAATCACATATTCACACAATTTGCACATTTATTTATTTTACATGCAAGAATGTACATAGACGTGTTTTACACACAAGAACCACCACTAATTAGGTATTTAAAAATATCATCCCCATATCTCTCAGTCGTAATATTACTTTACAAAGAAAATAAATTACATTCTTTTCCCTTCAGAATTACTTTAATTACACTTTTTACACCACTCCATTCATAAACCATGCCTTATAAATGATATATTCTAACGTAGTTTTTAGTTAAGAGTATCTTCTCTTGTGCATAATACTGGTTCATCTCCGCAAGTTTTCGAACTCAAATGTGCGGAGTGTATCCTTGCATATTATAACTTCACAAAAAGGAATAGACACTTCACTCAAAGACTTCAATGCAAGAACACCACGTCATTCCGAAACCCATACAATTTTTTTTCGATACGTAATGAAAAACAAGAACTTTTTTAATGCAGATTAGATCTTCCCCACTTTCGAAGTAGGAAACAAACTTTGGAAAAGACTAAAATGGAAAGAAAATACTATATACACAACACGTGTAAAAACCAATCTATAAATACATTAAATCATTCGTGACATTCTCTTTCCCTTAAAATTAGCTCTGTGTAAAGCTTGGCAACACCTGCCACTAAGTTCAATAGATGACGTCATTGGACATCCCCGAAACTTCCCATAAAAGGTGACCGGTGTCAACATTGTTACATTTGCCTCCCCTCCCTACACAGAGCCAGGTTGGCCAAGTTCTTCCTCCGTAGAGATAAATTCATTTAGTTTCCGAAGTGTTTCCTGAAATGAATGCTATTTCGTTTCTATTTACTATTTCAAATTTCAATTTCAATTGAATAAAATTATAAGGTTTGAAATGGTCTTACTTTAAATCGTAGTTAATTTTCTACTCGTTCTATAAATTACTCATTTTCTTTTTTCGAACTTATATCCACTCTTAAAGAGTCTTCGTATAACTATAATTAATTTATATTAATAATACTGCCGAATGGCGTGTTACAATACAAGATTGAATTAGTTTTTATTTATATTTTCCGTCTGCATATATAATTAATAACAAATGAAACGATCGTAGTATTTTAAGAACAGACACATATTTATTACATACAACGTTTTAACCCTTTTTGAAGATCATCCTCGGGCAAATTGACACAACTTAAGAGCAATGGGCTCACGTCACTTGTGTCTTATTTATTTGTGTTTTAGAGAAATATGTCTGTTCTTAAAAAGTAGGGTCGTTTTATTTATTAATACAAGATTGACCCTTTTTCATCTTCTTACCTTAATTTGCTGTCAGAATTGAACCTCCTCAAACATCATATTCCATAACTCCCGGAACCAGTTAAGAAACTAGTTAGGTTCTCGATTGCGATATTTAGAACGGAAATACACGTAATAGGAAGGTGGTACTAACGTGTTTTGTAATGGAATTGTAGTAATCGATAAAGAGTATTTAATGTAGAAATGAAGTGTATTGAATGTGTATACTTATACGCGGTCTGTTGCTTATTTATGTGACCTCTCCCGTACGAAATATCGTAATAACGATTATGATTCTAACTGTTTTCCAAATTCCTTTTCCCTTATTGAAGAGATGGGAGATGCAGGATGAGATGATGTCATTGTAGTCTTGGCAGAGGTGCCTGATACCCTTACTGACGTACCTCTGACGTGAAATAATTTTTTTAATAAAATACAAATTTGTAGGTATTCTGTTGATATTGTAATACGGACCGAACTACTTTTAGTTGTGTACTGAAATGTTAGGGCACTTGATCAGAAACGATGGGATGGTCCCTTGCTTACTTCCGGAGAGTAAATTAGTTTATTGTTCTCCACGGGATCATACGCAGTTTGTAACTGCTTCCTTGACACCAAATTTATGAATTCATATCTTATATCTGCAAAAAAATATTGGAAATAAGTTCCCAAAAATTCAAATGGAGACCTCAAAAAACTGACTCAGGTTTCCCTTCCTCTCCGATTCAGTACAAATCTATGTTAACCGTACAAAACGGTGATAAAATTATCACCCGTCTCAACAAATGGGTACGTCTTAACCATTGCTTTGATGAGAGAGCAATGCGAATATAATTGACACAGTCGGATGCGTCGCGTGCTCAGTGCCACTTTGTCGTCGTTTAGAATGAAGCAGCTAGTGAATGAATGGGTGCTAACTAGTGCTTTCCGCATTCTGACCAACTCAAGGAGGCACAAAAAAGACGCAGATGTTTCAGCTCAACTGTGAAGTCATCTAAGGAGGGTACGCCCCTACGTGTCGAATTAGAAAAAGAGGGGAAAATGACTTTGCAAAGAAGAACGGCACACTGTGAATAGTTGCATACGTCTCAATGTAGATGAACCACGAATATGGCCAGTTATGCATTAACATTTATTTAATGAAAAATAAAATTTAACTACGATTGTAAAACTCACAATAAATATTACACAATAATGGGAGAAAACATTTTCGTTTCTGCCGCATCATATTTTGTTTCTGACATGAAAATATCCACCAATTATCAGATTGATTGATGAAATTATCAGATTATTAGATAGGGCGGATGGTTGTACTTTTAAGACTTACCCTGATAGTGAGCAAAACAACTTTATGTAAAAGAAATCTATTTTATAGATAGAAGGTAAAATGTGATTTCTGTAATTGAGGACCTTAAGAGGAGACGACAGTTGGAAAAGCAGTAATTTTTATGATTTTGAGAGTCAGGGACAGTGACACAGTAAAACTAATAGTGCAGGACCAAAACACACAATCGTCAAATGTGTTTCTAAGTCTCCATTATGTTCATTTAAATGCAAAAGTAATATAATAAAGCTACAAGTGAATTAATATTGTAAAATATGAATAATGTAGATGCACTTTTGTATTAGTTAACTGTTTAAGGTTCTCGTATCAATCATACCTTTCTCAAATCATTGGGTTTGGTTTTCCAAAGCTATATTCTCTTTGAGATTACTATATATACATTGGTCGTCCTCAACTCTCGCTAGATGCATAGAACTCTCTTAAATTGCGGTGAACCTCATCGCCAGGTAACAGATAAATTATGTTATGTTGAATGAAAATGGGAGACGGGAGTGTCGCCTCATATGAGGAGCGTAGTCTCTACTAGACTACCACAGAGGTCTTTGGTTCTCGTTAATGGAAGAGGAGCCCGAGAGGCGAACGGAAAGGCGCAGTTGGTAAGCGCATGAGCGCGTTAAGCTCAGTGTGCAGAGTTCGAATCTCGGTCCCATCTCCCATTTTCATTCAACATAACATAATTAATCTCGCTAGGTAACCTATTGTTTAGAAGCGAGAAATTATTTAACTACGTCTATAGGAAACTTTCATACGAACTGCTACTTATGTGGCAGCAGAATACTAGCTACTCTCTACACATGCACACACAAACAAACACACTCAGAAACCGTTTTTGAGAAATGATCCACAATTTACTTTGGACTAATGAAAGCCTTTCATTTTAAAGTGATAAAATTTTAAAGCAATATCGCAAAGAAGCAGAAACTACTATTAATATGAAATATAAATGAAATTGACTCATCTAGTTAGATTCGCTGTTCACAAACTGACAGGTTGACAGAACGATGGCATTCTAAAAACATTTTTGGTATCGGAGATCGCAAAAGAGATATTTACATAAAATTGAGATTGAAAATTTTCAAAATTTCAGTTCATTCTATGTAACGAATAAAATGTTACGTTATATGATGTGACTTTTTTTTTAACAAAACTGCTTTAATTCATGAATTTCTTTTTGGTGGGAAAAAATGCAATGTTTGCACCATGCTATCTTAAAAAAATTCCAAATCGATTTTCCTTTTTTGCGGGAGCCCAAGACAATTTTTCCCCGAAATGGGAATATACGTGATCTCCAAAACCATTTATATGAAGAATCTTCGAAATAAATCGTACGGTTTGAAGATAACAATGTTCCTATACAAGTAACAACAATGTTCTTCATCTCACATTTTGTTAGTGACTAAATTCAGTGGTGGTGATTGGGGGAGGGCAGTCGCCCGCTATCTTTTTAAGGAAAGATAAAAATTTCATTTTTACCGTCTAAAACTGGGAATTATAAAAAAAATTGCACAATCTTTGATGTGGTAATCGCCAGTTGAGTTTGATTTATTTCATTATTTAAAACGTATTTATTGGAAATATGCAGAAAATAACTTTTATATGAAATATTCAAAACTTTTTTTGCCCTCCCCCACACTTTTGATTTCCAATCGCCCCTAATGTATAAATTCATCATCAAATACACGTTCCCACGATATTGATTGCAACTGCAACAGTTTTTGGCAAATAATTCTTACCATGAAACATACCAGTGAGTAAAAGTGCGATACATTCCAGAATTGTCTCTCAGTGAGAACAATACGATTCTCCCAAGTTCGGATGGTTTTGTGAACAGCTTCAATATTCTAAAAACGTATTCTTGTTGAGTACGCATCATTATTTTGAAACTTTTAATATTTTGAAAAATAGTTTAAAATCTTGTTTCTGATAACAAGATGAGAGAAGGAAGGGCAAAATAATTTTCGGAACAATGAAACAGTTTCTCTTCTAATAACAGTTTTCAACAGAGTTGGGAAATATCCCAAACGTACAGCAGATTGTAATGAAACAACCATCAAATTAAAGGAATAATCTCCCAATTTAAAAAAAATTGTATTATTGTAAATTTTGTTTATGCGTAAATCTCTGAAAAGTGACGCTTTTCCGTATACTAAACCAAGTTTATATTTGTACTATTATTTTGTAAAAACTCGTTATAGAATTACTCAAAACAGGAAAGATGTGTTTTTAATATACACTTTTGTCAGGTTTCATGATTTTATTTCAATACGTTAATTTTTTTTCTTGTAAATACCGTAAACCTTCATTAACTTTATCTTGCGCCTATAAATTCAGTTCATAACACTGTTGGCACCGTCAGGCAGTTATTTAAACGAATTTCATGGTGTTAAAAACATAAATACAATGAGTTGAAATTTGTTAGTACAGATAATTTCACGGAACTTGACTGAAGGGCGAAAAACCACCCCTCACGCACTTTCTCCTGGAAGAGCGTGAGTCGTTGCCAGTGGGCAGCGATGGGGGTACTCCCACTAGTGATCCAACCTTTACCCCAATGTGATAAATTAAAATTCCATTGAAATTTGTTAAAAAAATATTTGGTAGATAGGTCAATATTAGCAATGCACTGGAAAAAAAATATTCTTACAGAAATGCCTACCAAACCTTACATGTGCATCATTTAACACCGAACCTTCCATATCCCCAGACGCAGATGTGAGTCCCCACCCCCTCCCCGTAATAACACCGTGGATCTCCCACTGTAACTAGGGTCGCGTTAATTGCCTGTTACTTCAGATACATAAGATAAATAGCCTCGCAAATGGTGATATAAAGTTTTAAGGAAATAAACATTCAGACACGTAAGAAAATAAGGGGTAAGACGCATTTTCCCAGCATATGATTCATCAGTGCCTAGAAAGAGCACTAATATTTCGGTAATTACTACATACTCTGTAGAGAAGACCAGAGGAAGGAGCAGTTCGAAACTAGTAGCGTTCTCGTGTTTTCTCTCACGAATGCGATTTCGTGTTATCCCTGGTGTTACAAGTTTGTCACATACAAAGGAAATGGAACACAACCGTTCAAATGCGGACATATACGATACCTGATCGTTTGGAAGCATATTTCTCCTAGAATAAGGCCACGAAGATTGGAAAAGACTTCGAGATTTCTCGGACGATTACAATACTTTTCTTACACTTTACAATTATAATCGGAAAGTAAATTGACTCACAGAAACATGTCATTCGTTCAGCAAATAGTACATAATTCAACAATAATTTAAAATGCCAAGAATAATCGTGATAATTCTACAGAAGAATGTTTCAATACTTCTTCACGAAAAAGTTTCAAATTAGTTCTTAAATGTTGTAACATTATAACAAAAAACAACTTTATCGAATTGTGAGAGGGAGGTAATGGTAAGGTTTCCCTGAAAATCAGACACAATGGAGGCAACACATTGGGTAATAATAAAACTTGGTAATGTGATCTCTACTCTTTGTGTGAATTGAGTATTAAACTGTAAACACGAACATGTGCAGAAAAATTCACACAAAAGTCTAACTTTCCGTAGAACAGTTTCCTTTAAAACAACTATTTTATTTTTATCTCACAACTTCCGAGTACATACTCGAGGAGGGAAATTTGCATCGTCTAGCCAAATGAAAACAGCGACGGTCCGGGACTCGAATCCGAGACCTCCTGCTTTGGCCGCAAGTGAGCTACCGCTTCACACCCACCCAGAAGGTACGCGGAAATTATCACAGTTAAAAATCTTATTGGTCACTTTCAAGTATAAAACGAAAGTAACACTATTTGTGGGGACTGCGCCCACATGACGCCATTTCGTTAATAAGAGCGATTCCCGTCGTATGCTACCCTCTCCAATATTAACACTTTCCCGCTTGTCCTTTTTGCTGTCCATTGACTTTAAACCATTAAAAAAATTGAAGAAAATTAAAACCCAGGAATTGACAACAACAGCAATGAAATTATTTTTTACATGTTCTGAAAATATGTTTACAGCATTCAAGATGTTAATTTAACGAAGTTCTTCGTGGGCTGCAATGTAAGCTCTAACAATATCAACATATTCAAATAATTCAAAGATTTTTTTCAGGGAGCATGAATAATACAAATAATTAATACCGTTTAATTGCGCTTCTTAATTGCACTTCCCCAATGTACATTAAGAGAACTGAAAAAGTATCACCAAGAAATCTTGTGTACTTAGTTTTGTACTTAGTGAACCAAACGAATTTTTGGTAAAAAATAGCGAATTTTGATAGATTTCGCTATTGATAAATTATCCTGGCAACACAATTCCATAAAGGGACCCAGACCTAACATATTATGACTACTAGGTCAGTCGCGTGAATCAATCCCACCATGAATTATTTGAGAACAAATTATTTTCTATCGATATGACGTTACATCATTTTAGGAAAATTGTCATTCAGATAAAATTTCGAAATTGAAACATAACTCTCTCGTTGTACGGTATTGAACGTGAGCTTCAAAACTTGAGATCGTAACTTGTATGGACTTTAAAAGAAAGTTTAATTAATTTTGCAATCTCTAGAGATCTTCCTCAGTACTTCAATGGCTTACATCCACTTTTTAAAATGTATTTTCCACAATTATGAGAAGTATTTGCATTAGGTAAAGTTACGTATAAACCTGAAGGTAGTATATATTCATCGCTTGAGTTGAAATTGCCATTACATCCTAATTTTGGACCCATCATTGGTTACATTTAACTACATATTTATTGGCGTTGGTACGAAATCCCAGTTCAAAATTTTGAGAATAATGAAGTTCGTTAAGTGATGCTCTGATTTGGCAGTGTATAAGGTGCAGGATGGGAAAGCGAAGTTGAATTGAATAAGAACTCGTTTAGATATAAGTATGTAGGACAACCGATATTGTTCTCTCCATTCATAAAAAAGAACATCCTTTATTTGTAGCGTGAGTGTTCCAAGGGGAAATTGTTTCGTGACCGCTAAGGTCCGTTTAGCGATTAGACGGACAGATACGTCACGATGCGGAGAAAGAACTCGCAGCTAACGACGCTTCGAACTCGGCCGCTGGAAATTGCTTGATCACGAGTGCTACAATTGGTATCTCCAGCCTTTGTTTGAATGTCTCTGAGGGCAACAATGGAATAACAAGGTACGGAAACAGGATCTTCAAAGTGGCTACTTCATCAATATATTTAGGCAAATATACAGAGTGTACCCAGAACTACACGTAAAAAAGTGGAGGGATGACAGAGCACATTAATATCATAGAGGTGCATATGTTCGGAAATGTTTCCCGAAGGAGATATAATGACACTAACAAAGAAAGTAAAAACGCGAGGCAAAAAAGGTGTGTAAAGCGCTTTGCTAGGGGAATTGAAAATCTGATATAGGTCTTGCCTGCTATAACATCTCTGGAGTGAAGCTGGGTGGTGCAGTGTACAACACACTTGTAGTCAGAGCATGAGGTCCCGGGTTCCAGTCCCGGTTCGTCGCAATTTTCACCCAACTGTTGACGATGCAAGAAGTTAGGTATTGAAAACTGTAGTTATCTCTAGAACTTTGCTAATCCACTCACTTTTCAAGAATAATTCCAACTTCAAATTCCCTTCTTTTCCCAAATATTTTTTTCTTTACTTCTTTGCCAGTCCTTCACTTCTTTGCGGTATTTAATTCTCACTTGTTTTGTTTTCTTTTTTTATTAACATTTTATTTTGTTCTTTTCGCACCTTTTACTCTTAATTTTATTAACATTACTTTAAATTTAAAAGAGTATGTTTTGAAAAATTTAGCTATAATATTATTTAATATTATTATTATTAGTAGTAGTAGTATTGTTTTACAATATTATTGCTTTTTACCAGTATTAAATATTTAATTAAGATCCTACTCAGAGATTTTCTTTTTTCTTGATATTAGAAATGAGTTTCTTTACTCATAATAATTCTGATATTGATGCCCACGTAGCAATTGGTCAGCAATGGAGACACTATATAGC
>NNCF01126590.1:795257-810558 GCA_002313205.1 Laupala kohalensis | reverse complement strand
AATTGGTCTGGCTGCAGATTTACCAACAATTCTCGGAAATGAAACGGTTAATGTTAACAAACTATTGAATTTTATGAGTAGATCGGGGCTCCTCCCACAAGTTCTCGGGAGGGTTTAAAATTTTCATTCCCTTTTCATCTTTACTGTCTTATTTGTTTCCATCGTTCGTTTCTGTAATTCGAAAATATAATATTTAAAAATTATTTTCCTTTTTTTTGTGATATAATGTATTTTTATTCTGTTTCCTTTTCTTTCATCTTTCTATTTAGATATTTGTTGATTTCAGGAGGGTTTTTTAGTGGGTATGGTCGAGATATTCGGCGAGACCCACACACGGGGAAGAGTCACTACGGCTCTTCTCTATGGTGCGAAACTGCATTTTTCCCTTCTTGCATGGGCTCTAATGACCTTTGATGTTGACGAGCCCTAAAGCCCCACAAAAAAAAAAAAATAATTCTACTACTGCGGCAACTATGCTACGCCACTGCTGCTACCACGCCACTCTACCATGCAACTTCTGCTTCTCTCAAATTCTTATCAGCTGCTCGCCGCGGTCGGTCAGTGGCTGTGGTGGCGGCGGCGGCCAACGTAGGCGGCGGCACTACGCCACGATAGGTTGGCTCCATTGATGCGAGGCTCGAAAGTCGAGATCGCGACGTTCACTGTTGCCGGCTTTTTTTTTTAGTTCATAATGTATTTTTATTAATAGGTCTCTGAATAGAGACATTCGCACCATAGTTTTTTCAAGCTGAAAGTTTTGAAGAAGAAAAAAATAATAAAATGAAATTATGACGAGATAATAATGTCTGACAAATGTATGCCTGTCTTCTGTGTACCAATTTTAGAAATATTTGAGATCCATTACGTATCATATTCTACATTTTACTTACGTTCGAAGTAAAGAATTAAGTTGAAGTTTAATAAATCTAACAGTACATTATTCAAATTCTCCGTCCTTTGTCGTCTTTCCTTAGATCTTTACCAACAGTAATTAATAAATAAACTGTAAAACATTTTTCGAACAACTAAATGATAGAGACCTTAGTTGAGAGAGAACTGTGAGCCGTGTGCACTTGAGATCACGTAATTTCTCACAACAGCCATATTTACCAAGCACAAATTCTCATAGCCCCTTATTAGGCACCAGCTGTCACTCAAATCTGGCCTCTTACTGGTGAAGTAGTGAGACAGGGAGGGAGCCATGACAGTTATGAGACCAAATATAGCTGAAACTATATAAAAAATGAACTTACGGGATATAAGAAGGAAATTGGGTGAGAAGATGGTGGTGGCAGAGGCAAGATAAAAGATTTTCAAGAATTTTATCACGAGCATTTGAGAAATTAAACAAGAAAGCTAATACCAGCAAATTTTAAGTGTAAATTTGATGTATTTTCGACGTACATGAAATTTAATGTAACAGGTTTGCGTAGTCGAGGAATGTCTTGTGATGGAGACACGCGCAAAATAAAATAAAAAGAAAGCTGAAACCACTATAAAATATTGCGCCTAGATTTTCCGGAAATATGAGAAATTTCGCATTGATTTTCCTTCCGTGACGGTTCTCTACTAAATGATGTTAATATGGAGAAAAGATATCCACATCTGTAAGAAGAGAGTTAGACAAAATAAGTTTGTAAAAATTGAAGTTTAAAATCGTTTAATACTATTCGCGAAAATGCCTCACTTTCGTAAAATAGCACATATGTTACATATTATGACCAACCTTTGACAGTGAATCAACGATATATGTATTAACTCTACGCGCGACACCACTGAAATCTAGCGGACAAAACAGTAAGTTGAATCGTCGCGAAAGATGAAAGTGGAGTTCCGCATCGTCCGCAAAGAAGTCAAGTTGTTTTCAGTTTCTTTTACTTCAAATTTACCCGTTTCAGTATTTTACTTCGAACAATCTTTGAGAAAAATCCATAAAAAAATGTAGATAAACTCTTCAAGAACTATTTTGTTCTTTTCTTTCATTTCAGTTATTTTTATATTTACAAATTATTTTATTTTTTAATTCTTTTATTGATCTGTACTTCAAACAGTGCCATTATACAGATAAAATTTAACATTAAAATAAAATCAACATTGTTTAGTTGCCCACGTGACTACATCTCCTTTGCAATGGCGCTGTACTCATCCCCATCACGGGATGTCGATGTAAACTGCCTTTTTGTGTGCCCTTTTAACTATTTCCTCTCATTATGTTTCGCACCGCATACATCGTACGTACCTATACAATCTTCAAATATTATGTATCTTGTTTTCGTATTTATTAGGTTTGGGCCGTTTTCTATCTTCGGGACCCGTCTTGTATCATATGTCTTATTAAATATCTCATCGTCGTAAATCTTACATGTCCAATTATATATGGTCTCTGTCTTCCACCCTATCCTCATAGACGCATTATTCTCCTTCAGATATTTTTATTTATTTCATTTTTTTTAAAAAAAACATGTTTACCCAGCATCTGATCTTCCACACTACCACTAGCGTACACTATCCGGCGCCCCGTAAGTCATGCGTGAATGTTGAGCCAGAACATCACCGTTTGGATAACTTAGGAGTAGGTAGGAGTGCAGAATAACTAAATTTAAAGCAAATTTGACGATCACAATTGAAAAATAATTAACTTTAAACACTTTAATTAAAGAATAATTTAATTTAACTTTAAATACAACATTAAAAAACCTCCGCTTATAAAAGGGGAACGATGATTTCGGTGAGGAGAAGAATATAAATAATTTTATTAACGATATGGATAATAATAACAATCATTAAGACAATAGAGAATGTCCTTCAGTGCATGGAATACGCGTGGTATCACCCATGTGGTGGCCCAGTAATTTAGAAATGTGTCAAAATGTATGTCCACAAAAAACTTTCTTGTTCTAAACTAAACAATTTTCTTCACACAAAACATGTAAACGAATATGGGTCATAAAAACATTTTGCTAGTCGTCCTTGACGTAAAAGAATATTTTGCGTAAGTGTTAAAATTACAATCGTAAGATATAAATCATCAAATCATCGATAATGCTTTGGAACACATTAAGACCGGCAGTTAATAATTTTAATGAATGGTATATTTTCTTACCCGTCCAAAATACCAAATAAAACTCTTGTTTTGAAAAGTGTAAATACAAATTCCTAAATTTATTTCATTGCTTCATGCTTCATAGAACAAAACCATGTTTGCCAAGTGGTAACCCCATGCGACCCTCAGAGACAAAGAAAACATTGTACCCACGTATAGTAAGTGGGTCACCACTAACTTTGCAACTGAAGGTTTAATTTATTAGTTCAACTACCAGTTTTACCCAATAATTCGAGATTTATCCGTAACATTCGATTTCTTCCTCGATTTAAATGGGCTAATCGAGTTTGGTCTGCTTCTGGTTGGCGCCCCCTGAGTATTCGATCCTCGTTAGTACAAAAAGTTCTAGATCACGAATTGTGAGGGGAATAGTTCTCAGAAACATAGGGTAAGAAAAATGGCAGAATAATAAACAACCTACATTACGATCAAGTTACCTAAATGTGTCATCCTGAACTCAAATCATAATTAGTTGATAGAGTTTATGTTTTCTAATAATGAATTTTTTTTGTTAGCAATATGAATGAAATAAAAGGGAAAATACTGATGTGTCTCCTCCCCAACAATAAAATTGAAATTAGGTTCCTGATTGATACCGCCATCAAGCTGATGAAAACGATGGTTTTGTTTGTTTGTAAAGGCAGCTCATTATTACGATTTACAAAATTGAAAAATAAACTTAATCATTACTTCTACACTTTCACCACGTGGCGAGTCTAAAATTGCGTGACTGTGCCAATGACGAGTGAAAAAAAGAAAAGAAAGTTTTTCGTGTCTATGGTTTCAAAATACGCTTTGCATTCCGATAACTTTATTTTTGTGTTACTCTGTATGTGTTTTTGGCCATAAACTTTGTAATCTTAATCCAAGTTTTTCTAATTTTTCCGACGTAACCACGAACACCTCGCAACCCTGTAATATGATAAATAATAAATTTATTGTAAAAAAAAACAGTTACAAACTGCGTATGACCACGTGGAGGACAATAAACTAATTTACTTTCCGGAAGCGAGCAAGGGACCATCCCAACATTTCCGATTAAGGGTCCTTAGGCAGAGGCGAATTGAAAAATGTCAGCAAAAATTCCTAGATGAGATAAAAAGTTAGCTACGAGTTATAATACTAATAGAATATCAACATGTTTGTAATTTAACACGAAAAAAATTCACATTTACGAATTATTATCTAACTGAGATAATTCTGAGTATCGTGTTTACAAATCATAAGAATTGAAATAACACTAAATTCACGATTTCTTGTTTCAATAAACGCATCCCTAGACAAAGGCTTAGAGAACCTGTATGAGAAATCCGCCTCTACCCGACGGAAAGTCGGAAAAAAACGCGGGACAAGAAAAACCCGGGCTCGTAATTTTTTTCATCTATATATGTAATTTTATATCTCGTAAACCACTTGGAACCCCAAAATAAAATACTTTAGCGCCGCCCTAGACACAAAATTCAAATATCTATACTAATAAAAGTGAATGATTTGTAATGTCTGCGTCATAAAAATCGGAAAACGTAACCATTGAGATTTCAAAGGACTCTTCTAAAGAGTTATTGCAATAAAATTGCAAAATAAGGTTAATATTGATGAATTACAAGAGCGGAAAAACAATTAAAATTGGCTGCTAGTCGTTAGATGTTAATCTTCACTCGCGTGGCTGTTGAATATGAAGCTGTGATAATGTGCCCGCCAGAGGTCGATTGCGTTACGTGAGGCGGAGAACTCACTGAAGGTATAAACTGCGTGACCGAATCTAAGAAGCAGAATTATATAAAGGCTGTGATGAACACGTACGTAACCTAAAAGTGAGAAAAAAGAGGGGAAAAAAAGAATTCAGAGATCATAGCTATGCGCTTTGTTAATTAAACTTTCTGGATAAAGGGTATTTTCCTTCTGTCTGGATTTTAAAATTACATACATATTAGCATACAATTCTGGACACTATATTTTTAAAGGTTTTCTTCGTAACTTAATAACACGAATGTGCAGAAATATGGAAAGTAAAATTTGATTTAAAAATATTCTATAAGAACAACACCGGGCAAAATGAGCTAAAAAAAATCCAGACCCGTAGACAAATGTTTTTAATATCCACTGCAGGTTAAAATACATCAATTCTATGTACCAATTTTTCTTGGCGTAATTTTTATGTGTTTGTTTACCAACGCAAAAAAAAAATTTAATTTTTTTAATCATTTATTTGAAAATTGCTATAAAATTTTGGAATATACATTAAGAATTGTTTTAAGTTTTTTTCCCAATTCCAGGCAAGGCAGAGTGGTTCTGCTAGTTTTACATAAAGAAACTTTTGGGAGATAATAATACTTAACTCACGCATCATGTGAATTAAAAGTCACGCGGAATGTATAAGTTACTCGAATCGTTAATTTAAAACTCTTAGCCTGGGCACCATGTGACCTATTTTCTTCATAATTGGGCACCATAATATGGAAAGAGACCGCCAAAAGGTCACTCACACCGAGTAGAAAGTGGAAACAACTTTGTTTTCTGCGAATTCTGAAGAAATATGATGATGTGTGTTACGAGACCCACGTATAATAATTATAGCTCATATAACATAGAAAGAGAAATTTAAGGATTTCCTTTTTCCTCACTAACATTATCTATCCTTAGATATTAGAAATTCAATTTTGATTTATCATTATTTATTACACCCACTATTTAATAAACTTCTTGAAACCCTAGCCACGATTAAGGCGAAGGTAAAAAGTAATTTAATGTTGCAACTTTTTTATCTTTTTCAGTTGAAGGAAGAGCAAACTAATGAACAATTTATCAAGAATGTCAAGTTCGTATAAGACTTGTATTTTTTATATTAATGATATTAGTATTCTACCATTACTGTCAGTAATTCTGTGGAAGCTTCCGCATATTCCAAACAGAGGAGTGAATATCTTTAACAGTTCTTGGATGTTCTGAAAGTAGCTACCATGGAATTTTGGTTGGTTGCAAAATTGTATTTGGCAGAACACGTTAAGGACGTAAAGTCTTTAAAAGAAAGTTCAATATCGCGAATAAAGTCGACCTTCACCCATCTGTTTTCCTAATGCAAATAGTTTATGGTATATTAAGAATCTTAGATCTCCAAAAGTTCTATATAATAGGTACACAAAAACACGTGCGTATTCGAATGGTACGTTGTGTCAAAATTTCAAAGCAATCGGAGATCTAAGATTTTGAACAAACGAACATTTACATTTTTATTTATATGGATTATATAGATGTCACACCTGTGACAGATAAAAACATGCTGTTTTTGAAAAAATATATTTAAGCGAAATACCACTAACTCACTGATTGATCACGAAATATCAGAAAATACAAAACCTACAAACTTGAAATTTGGCAGATAGGTTCCTTTTAGGGTGTAGACATCTGTTACGTTTTCGAAAAAAATCCACGCCTAAAGGAGTGAAATGGGGATCGGAATGTATGCCACCATAACTCTAGAGTGTCTTGAGCAATTTCAACCAGACGTGATACACATATGACTGACAATACGAAAACAAGCACTGTGGGGATAAGATATCCCTTGCACATCTAGGGAGGGGGTGAGAATGGGATGTCCAGTAAAAATAATGGAAAAATCCGATATTAGATTAGAAATCACACTTTTCGGTGCCTTTGAGATGAATAAGAGCGTCCCCGGTGCATTATAAGTTAACAAAGTTAACAATCAGTGCAGATAATGTACCCTTAGCACCCTAGGGTTGGGAGTGAAGGACAGGTAAACATAATTAAAAAACGACTGATATTAATATTGAATAAATCCTTTTTAGGACCGCTGAATTGAAGTGACACCCTCATTGGCAGACTACACGATCTCCCCCTATAATGAATACACAACCATTGCGTTGGGGATGAGGGGTGAAATGTAAAAATAATCGAAAGTGGTTGATATTAGTGATGAGATCGTAGTTTTCGGGGTCGTCGAAATTAGCAGTGACATTCTCGAAGATGTCAAAGTTCACAAGCAGCCCCTATAAACTCCAGCACCCCTAGGAAAGGGGATGCCATGAAAAAAAAAAGTCGAACATGACATATTAGTGACGAGTCCATAATTTTCTGCGTCGTTGAGGTGATAGTGAAATTCCGATATCGAGTAAGTCTGAACTTCCCTCGTGAAACACACGCAACTCGCCCACCGTGAGTGCGACGGTGGAAATGGATTTAGGGATAACAAGAATTGAAAACTAATTTTAATGAAACGCGAATATAAAAAAATGAAAATTACATCGGATCCATAGTATTAGGGTTGATGACATTTTTAAACTACCAATGCCGTTAAGATTAATTTATAGTGGCACGGTATCTTTAGAGCTGGGGTGGAAAGAGCAAGACGTAAAACTGGCGTAAAAAGACCTATATTAGGGTCGAGTCCATGGTTATTTTTGTATTCTGAGATGAATAATCGTATATCCAATGACATTGTGTTGTACATTATGTAGGCACCTAAAGGTGAGTGTTGGGAAGAGCGTGACACGACAAATCATCGAAAATGTCAGGTGAGAAAGGGTTTTTACAAAAATTCGCCCATAAGGGGATGAAACGGGAAATTTGTGTTTTCTAAAAAAAGTTTTCAATTACATCAGTGAAAATGAGCGGTTGATGCACACCAATACTATCAAACCTCCACCATTAATGGATAACATTTTCACTTGATATCAATGAGAGAAAGAAGAAAGTTACATACATATTACAAAATTCACGCGAGTAAGTCGCATGTACTCAGCTAGTGTTTACTAAAAGAATATCTTTAGTTACGAAAAGAAATGGTGAAGGTCGGCTATGTTCGGATATTAGGGCATCATTCGGGACGCTTCTAGTTCATTTTTTCCCGTCGAATTATCGATTTCGTTTGTTCACAACTTATATGGACTTCCAATAAAATCATATTACATAATTGATTTATGAGAAAATAGATGATCCTTCATCTTGTCAATATTATAAGTGCACAACATCACAAAAAAATATTATTATAGTGTTACTCATTTTCATAAATGAATTAGTTTTCAATATCACAGTAAAAAATTACTCTGTACAAACCTCTAATATCAGCAGAGTAGGTCTCTGCAAAGCCTACTTAATTCACTATCATACGAATTTAACACATATAAAAATGTTCAAAAGTCGTGTACGGCGAAATTGGTCTATGCTCATACAAAAATGGAGGATGTGGTGTAAGACATCAAAAGCGTTCGTGTTAATTATCTCCACTAAAATAATATGCATGAAAACTTTTTTCAGCATTCTAATTTACTGCAAGTACTAAACGCTGACGTATTGATTTGTGCAAGTTCACTTGGAGCCAATTTGTAAGGATTTGAGAGAACTGTGCCATAGTATCATCGTATATCCATCGTTGATGACACAGGGTGCAATAACATATATCTCCCCCGAGGATAATTTTTTCTTCATTAATAAAAACGAGTAGCTCTTTATTCTTCGGCGCCATCATTTTGCGAATAATATTGTTCATTTGGTCGAGAGTTGCCTTGTGTAATAAGGCTTCGACAACTAGTAGCCGGAGGTTTTGGCAACAAAATGCCCTCCACCAGTTTCTTAATATTAATAGGGACATTAAATACCCCTAAAATGTTTGTTCCTTTACAACATGCGCGATTTATTCACTCACGTACAACAACTCATCTCATAAATGGGGTTTCACTGTTGACATTTTTAATACAGGATGAAAAATTTTGAGATAACTTTTAAAAGTTACTATATTTTTTAACATCCTCGCTATGGTCTGTTCACAAAATATATCGTGATACATTACTAAATACTGTGAATATTCCATAAAAAGATCGTTAAATATATTTTGTAACTCTAGATAAAAACAGGCGTAAATAATACAATTACTTTTAAAAGATTATGAAAATTGTACTCACTACTATTCAGTTCTGTAAGGGACTTGAAGACCTCTCGAGGAGCGTTGTTATGCTGAGTCGGCTTCAAAACGACACCTTTAAGAGAAGAGACGAGATTCGTAAGACAAATCGAAAAATGCTTTCAAAGTAGTCACAAAGTGGCAAATAAACTAGTAGTGCAAAACCATTGCACATACTTTCTCATATACGATTCTCCGTTTGCAGCATAAAGTGAGAAAAAATTCTATAGTGAAAGGGTCATTTCTGATCCTCTATATTTTGGTCGTCTTCCAGTGCTCTATTCATGCTCCAACTGTTCATGCTAGATGAACTTATTATTGTCTTTTATTTACGGTCCGTTATTTGAAATTTGAAAGAAAAATAAATATTCAGAACATTATTTCAATACATGTCGCGACATTTCAGTCTTATAAATATCGTAAAAGTGTTACGTAAATGTAATTGCTTTGTAGACAGAAATTGATGTATTTTCGTATACGTAGTGCATTCGCTGTCCTCCTATGTATTAAATTATTATCATATCTTTCATTTCAGTTTACAAAAAATGTATTCTACGTCAGCTGGTACAGTACCATTTGTTTGAAAGCGAGAAAAAAAAATAGAGCATATGCATCGACAACAAGTAAATCCTACCGTAAATACGAGATGTGAATTAAATTGGTTCATCTGTTTAATCATAATCGGTGCGCACAGACGGACAGACGAACGGACGTTATGCCAAAAACCACTTTTTCACAATTAAAGATCGCCAAAACGGATATTTCCGTCAAAATCTCGCTTTCGAATTCTTTCACGATTATGAAGTTTTTATATGAGAAAGTAAAATTGAATTCGGCCAAAAGTTACTTTTATGTATAATTTGTTTTAGTTCGATGTCGTAATATTTCTTCATGAACTAAAAGAATTATCTCGTTGCATCGTAGGAATCACCACCAAATGCCATGCGTCGTGCTTTTATGCAATTCGTGTTGAATATAATAAACACAAATTTTTTCTTTTCAATTTCATGCACAATCTCAAAGAAAAATTGCATGGCGTATTTCAGTGTGAATAAAAGTACGTTATATTGTATTGTATATTTATTTTTGTGATACATTTTATTTTTGGAAATTGTTTGTGTATTTAATTAAGGTAGAAAACTCCCGTTTCCCCTGCCTATCATTCCACTACAACATTCACTCATCATCATTCACCCTCATGTCATTCATTTATCCCTCGCTTCGGGGAGGTGCGTCAGGAAGGGTATCCGTCACCATCGTAATTCCCACGCCATATCAAGAAGAAGCATAATATCATCCTCCATCTCCGACCGCTACAGACAAGGGAAAAGGAGTTAAGGTTCATAATTTAGATTAAGGTGGAATGGTGGAAGAGCAAGCCATAGGATCTCAGCTATCTTTGCAAATAAAATTTCAATTCAAATTCTCTTTGCATGAGTGTTATATATATATATATATATATATATATATATATATATATATATATATATATATATATATATATATATATTAGTCATCTTAATGGAACGGTTGCGATGAATCCGAATAAAGAGATGGTAAGAAAATGTCATTTACCCATACCAGAAACAAACAGCCAACACATTTGTATTGATTGATTTTTAGTTTATTAATAAAGGGACATGAAAAGAGAAAAATATATTGCTTTTTGCACAATCTTGGTTGTACGTACTTAAAAGCTGGTATAGAAACTGAAGAAGCGATCAAATTCAATACTTCAGTTATCCGATTTTAAAAAATAACGAGGGTAGCAATTGAAATCCTAGAACGTGGGAAGTGTACCCAAATATCATGTACGAAAATACTAATACTGATAGTACAGATGAAAAAAATATTAACACTTTATTTATAATTGTACGCATCAATTGTACAATTGATAAACCTTTACCTAAAATATGAATATGTTATGTCAGGAGGGCTCGGGTTTTGCAGATATTTTCCTGACTTTCTACGGCTTTGAGAAATCGATTCTTGCATTTTTAACCTCGTGGAACCATTTGAATATAATTTCTTACTTCACATAAATGCATATTTTTTAAGATTTTTGTTTAACTCCGTATGTTAAGGTTACATTTCTGTAATCAATCAGAATCAGAATAATACATGTCTATTATATAAATAAGGCTTATTCTCTACGAACGAGCTCAGTGGTATTATTCAACTAACTCTATTTACCCTTGCACCTTCTTGGAGATGAGTAGGTATATACATATGTGACTTGTTTTTTAAGAGTATATTTCGAATTTTAAGTGCATTTCATAGGATCTTTATTGAATACTTTTGGACTTTTTCATTGTATATTTTGAATTTTTAGTGTATTAATTATATAATATCTATTGGTTTGGGACCGGCATTCATATTCGTCAATTCCTATTGCATTTGTTGTATTATTCATTGGGCACTGCAACAGGAAGTCCAGTTTTCGGGGAATGCCACTGGATAAATCTGAGCACTTGCAATTCCGCTGAAGACTAGTGAAAGCTAAGAGAGCGAGGCAAGGAATTCCAAGAAGGAACATGGCGCACTTTCGCCTGCGCTTCGTCTGACCACTGTCCCACTCCCATTCCACAATGACACCACAGCTGCGATCCAAGTGCATCCAAGGAGGAATTAGGTGTTGCAACTCATCATATGGTCTGGGTAACCAGATCCTTAGTAGAGATTGGAAGCATAGGTACTGCGAAGGTCCTTACGATTTCGTGAAGGTATCGATACCAGTACTTGATATCCAGGACTCGGATCGCTACGCACTAAAAAGTCGGAAAATGTGCATTAAGTGTCCAAAATATGCACTTAAAATCTAGTTCAATACACCAAAAAATTTGAATTAAGCAGTTCCAAAACCGAGTTACGTATGTATCAACTTATAACTAAGGAAGTGCGAGTGTAAATTGGTTGAACAATACCACTGAGCTCCAGCATACAGTACAAGCCACATTTAAATAATAAATTTTGATTGATTACAGTAATTTAACCTAAAAAAGTATAGAGTTCAAACAAAAATCTTCAAAAATATACATTTATTTGTACTATTAAATTCAGTCAAATAGTGTAAATCCCTCGTAGACTTAGTGCGGAAATAAATATGCAAAGTGATGCCCTGTTGGTATCAATGTCGAAATGCGATACCTATAATTTTTACTCATTTTCCTCCGAGTACTTCCAGTATTGGTAAGAAGATTATAACAATACATCTAAGCCACCCTTTACCCTAACAGTTCCAATTTGAAAAGTTTATTAATGAAGAAAATAAAGCATATATTGTGAATCACACTTTCATTGATAAGAGCAATTTCAGTAAAATATTATATAAATTGCACCACATTTACATTGATCATGCATTAAATATTAAAAAAAAATTTTTTATACAGGTAAACACTATTTAAGTACTACAGTATTGTTCAATGAAAAAAATGATTCAGTCTTAAATGAGCACTCTTTTCTTTTGTTTACACTCAATCTTCTAAAGTTTACGCTAAATCCATCCCTATTCCTTCAACTCTCTCAACAACAAAAAGCAAAGAACTTTTCGAAGATTCATGTCTTTCCACTGATGACTTTCCCTTTTCCTCGTTAATTATGAGCCAATTATTCATGTGACTATTAGAATGTTGTAGAAAAATCCAAATCGATCGAAGTACTTATCTTCCGACGCTACGTAGACATTACATAAATAGTATCCAAACTGTTGGGATCTATGTTCGTATCATCTGTAAGTAAATTCAATGCACGATTCTTCATTTTCTTGTGATCTGTTGATTGAACATTAAAGGAACAAATGGTCAAACAACCAACAGATCACTTACAATCAAGAGAACAATGAGGTCAAAATATAAAAAGATTTTGAATCGTTTTCTAGGGTTACAATAATTTTGTTATGCATCTTAAAAAAATAAAAATATTATTCAGGTATAATCTGAATTATAATTTTTAGTAATTCTAAAATATTTAAAGTTAGCATCATTGCGCGTATTACAAATAAAAATTAATTACATGAATAATTATAATATTCGCTAGTCTATTGAAAACACTTTTCAATAAAGAATTGTTTTATACAAGACGAATTACTTAATTAAACGTTTTATTGAGAACATTTAATTAAATATTTTGTGTTGTGAGAAAGATTTTCAAATTTGTTCCCGTCGCGTGGAGTTGGATGAAGCACGCTATGTTATTCTATCGTTTGGGACCCACGTAATAAGTGGCGCAGCATACACATAGTCTGTTGAGGCAGGATGTTTTTCCTGGTGGGGCGCCTGCAGTGATGCTGAGCGGAAATTGTTAGTCGTAGGTCTGCAGGTGTGTCTGCGAGTCAATTTCCTCCAGAAAAGTGAATACATATCGTAGACATTTCGTACGCTTATTACTCCAAATATTTTCCTTACATCATTAATATCATATACATAGTGTCAATATTTATACTACTATTCAAGAGACTCATTTAAAATTAAATAATGTGACATTGTTCCGTTGAAACCGTCATAAGTGCCAACTAATTAAAACATTGATATTGTTCGAAATCCCACATGTGATTTCCAAACAACGCTCCAAATCCCACGATAGTTCCCAAAAGTGTGTATATGCCACGCCTGACGAAAATAATTTTGTCTGCCGTAACGAAAAATAATTAAAAAATAGTAGAGTAATTATATAGTCTTTTATTTTTGTGATATAATTACGTATTTGTTTTATTATGATGTATATGTTCATGAATGTATAAATTTTTGTGAGCATTGTTATTTACATACGCATTATTATTATTAATTATTAATTAATTTATTTATTTATTGACGGTGGTCAAGCGACGAGCAGGTCTGATGGCTTATTTTAACGAACTCCTGAACAATACCTGCAGTCATCAATCGATAGGACATGAGATAAACACTAACAATAGCTCACCAAATGAGGACGACCCTTCAGAAACTATCCAAATTAATACAGAACCACCAACAATAACTGAAATTAATATAGCATTAAAACAAACAAAAAATGGAAAGGACAACATTTCAGCCGAAATACTCAAAGCTGATATAGATGCAACTGCAAAAATACTGCATCCTCTCTTTCAAAATGTATGGAAAAAGGAAATGATGCCAAAAGACTGGAAATATGGCATTATGGTATTGTTAAAATACCCAAAAAGGGGAATGTAACAAAGTGTGGCAAGTGGAGAGGGATATCGTTCCTGTGTATCCCGGGGAAAGTGTCCTCAAGAGTGATTCAGAATCGAATTGCAGACGTAATTGAGGAAAAGTTAAGAAAAGAACAGGCTGGCTTCATAATAAATAGGTTCCGCGTAGATCATATAAATACTCCCCGACAAATTGTGGAGCAGAGTATGGAATGGAATTCAACGTTATATTTAACGTTTGTTGATTATGAGCAAGCATTCCATCCGCTCAGACAGGACATATATGGCATGTAATGGAAAAGAGAGGTTTCCCTGAAAAGATAACAAATATTATATAAAGGCCACGTATGATGGGTATTCATGTCAAGTTTTACACGATGGGAAACTATCCGCATTCATCAGAGTAAGAAATGGAGTACGACAGGGATGCATTCTGTCACCGTTGTTGATTATTCTGGTCCTGGATGATATATTGAGTCATGTAACAACTGATAAGAAGCGAGGGATTAGGTGGAAAATTATGGAAACCATCAAAGACCTAGACTATGCGGACGATATCTGTCTGCTCTCACATCGGCATTCAGGTGTGCAAGAAAAGTTTTCAAAGCTATGTCAAATCTCGGAGAGAGCTGGGCTTAAAATGTATATAGCTAAAACAACGGATATCCATTGATAGTACACAGTCAACGCATTGAAAATGTGAATTCTTTCACCTATCTCGGAAGCAAAATAAACAAACAAGGGGAACATTGGAAGACGTAACATCTAGAATTGGAAAAGCGAATGCAGTGTTTGTCCAATTGTATGCAGTATGGAGAAATAAATACATCTCTAGGAAAACTAACTAAAACTTTTTAAAACTCTTGTTTTTCCGGTTCTTTTGTATGGAGCAGAAACCTGGGTCATAAACAATGACACCAAAATGAAAGTACAAACTTTTGTTAATTCAGGATTCAGAAAGATGATTCAGAATAATTTCCAACATCCACTGGCCCCAGACAATAAGGAACGAGGCTCTTTGGGAACTTGCTGGCGAGGACCCAATTGATAAACAAATCAAAAGAAGGAAATTGAGATGAATCGGCCATACTCTCGGGAAACAGGATACTTCCATAGAAAAAGAAGTTCT
>NNCF01126590.1:755033-795049 GCA_002313205.1 Laupala kohalensis | reverse complement strand
AAAAAGGAAAAAAAAAAAAAAAAAAAAAGAGGCCAAGAATATACAGCAATATTGAGAATTACACATTAATGTAATTTCTTACAATGAATATTAATTTTGTCTTAAAACCATTTCTGAATACATATAAATACAGCAGGACAATTGCCACGCAAGAAGATAATACCAATTAAGGCTATTTTAAAGAGCACTCTGGGAACAAATTACTTTTCATTTAAAACTTAAAATATTGAAGAGTACGTCCTAAATAAACTAAACGCCAATTATCGACTACTTACGACCGGTAATTAAAGCTGAAAATAAGAAATTGTAGACACCACTCATTTTTGTCCAGTTAATTTCTCCGTGTTGCCAATTACCCCAGATTCAAATTTCAATGAGATATTAATGAGGTTTCCATGATGCTATGAATTTCTATGCAAATCTGTATCCATTCAAAAAGTAATCACTATATGAATATCCACGTGACATTTTGCGCTCAAGATTTTCCGAGAAGCAAATTTAGAAGCTGTATCGATCGCCGATTATGCTCGACTAACTCGCCTTCAGTCTCCAGCCCAAGAGATTTCATCGTTCGGTAATTACCTTTTTTCTCGGAAATACGAAGAACGCCGGAAGGAAGCTCCCAACAAGCCCTTGTTAGTCTACGTAAAGATCGCCTGATCCTCATTAAGGACTGTTTATAAATAAGGATGGATGCCTCGAACAATTTTGTCATCAGAAATGTGTATAATTGTTTACGAAATAATTCAGAAATAACGAGTCTAAAAGAAAGTGGATCATTAAATATAAGGTTCCCTGATGCATTATCCTTCGATATAAAAATAAGAATGTAATTAAAGTCCTATGTTCGTTTCGAAAAGCGCTAATAACACCATTTGTCCACTTTGTATTCGCAAATAGCTATGCTATAAACAGAAAAAATAAGAACAAAGTTCAAAACCTCACAAAGAATACACAATAAAAAATATAAAAATTTTGGTGACTTACACCTCTCAACAATATATACGTAGCTATTTTAGTAACATGGTGAGTGAACTGTCACTACCGTCCTTGCAAATTGCTCGTACTTTTAGGTAACAGGAGATAATTAAAGATTGTCTTAACGTGAGGAAGTCATAGCCAGAAAACAGAAGATACAGAATATTCCCAGAGATTCGAGGTAAAAATAAGCTAGTAATCTTTCTCGCAATACACGAGTATTTTTAGCTCGAAGCCCACGACTTATCTTTCATTCCGCTTAAGGAGACATTTTTGTTTCAGGAATACCTTTCCATCCACGCATCGGTAATTTAAAAAATGATGGATAGCTATTCTTGGAAATCCATGATATAATACGCACTCCGCAAGATTGAAAAAGCACAGTACAACTTCAATTATTCGAATCAATTAGAATCGGATTTCTTACAAAAAGGCAAAATGACTAAGAAATATTATATTGTCGACGGAAAAAACTTATATAGTTGAAAATCAATTTAATATATTAGTCTATAATGGTTCCAGTTGGATCAGTACAATACAAAATAACAATAGTTCCGTATACATTATTTCCTACTCACAACCAATTTCCTTTAAATCTCCTTTTTGTTTTAAATTGGAGAAATATGGAGTTCTAAAGTAGTATATATACTCTTGCAACTTTACTCAGAGAAAATTAACCCAAGAAATAAGAACACGAACGCAAACACACTTTATGGTAAAGAAGTAGCAGTAAATCAGTTTATTATCCTCAACATATTCATAGGCAATTCGTTACTGCCCTCTTGACAATAACTTATTTATTGCCAGTCTGAATGGCTTAATGTTGGAACAGGGTTTGTACACAGTGGAACCAACGCTTTTTCTTCGCCATCATCCATAAGGGTAATGATAAGTGTACCTTGCGTTCTGTTGGCAGTACTTTAGGATTTCTTCAAAGTTAAATGTATCGCCAACATCGGCCACCAATTCAGTTCATTTTAACTTGCGGCGCTATTCCGTTCTTTTCTGCATCTAGTGAGTGGAACGAATATTACCTTGGGTCTTACTTTGTGACGTCAATAACCCGTATTTTTTTCACAGCAAATAGTCACTACTATTAATATTAATTCGGATATTTCTCAAATTCTTAGAGGTTGGTATTATGTGTTATCCGGCCATATTGTATTATTTTCGTTAAAAATACATGACCATGTAATATTATACTTTGTAAAATAAAAAAATATACTAGAGTACAGCTCCAACTATTCGGATGAATTGAGACCGGATCCGGTCCGGATAATCAAATATCCGAACTATTGGATTTATTCCAGAAAAAGGATATTTTAAGCCAAAACAACTAACAAATGTTGTCGAAGAAAAAAACCCTCATAATATTAAGTAAAAAACAATTAAATGATATTTTTCGTTTATAATAGTTACAGTTAGTTGTTTACTAAAAAATACCAATAGTTTAGGGTACAATAGTTTCCGACTCACAATTAATTTCTTTTAAGTATCCATTTAGTTTTCCCATCGATACGGATAATGTCGATCCGTCTGATTAGAGAAGGAATAACCCACCCATGTAAACAACATTTTGATTTTTTTTACAGGGAAAGCTTACGAGTGTTAAATAGATCATTTAATAATATAAGGCGCATTTCATATTATTTTAGGTTAAACATTTTGCTTTGAATAAAATAAAATACCTGTCATTTATTTATTTTCTCGAGTCAGGGATTTGCCCGAACGTGTGGTTTGGAGACGAAAAATTTTCTACCGCTTGGGGTAAGATTTATAGATTTCCTTTTGAAAAGGCTGAACATGTGACGCAGCCCGTCAGCTATTTTTTTGTAGACTTGCTCAGATTGTAGGTTGATTCCTAATTGCATAATAACTCTAATCGATAAAAGGAAAACATTAAAAAGATCATTTCAGATTGTGATTTACCATTGTTCATAGTGACATAAATGAATTATTATCATTATTCATTTGTTGTGCAATTGTCAGTATTATTATTATTATTATTTGAGGATTAGTCAATAACACATTTTTTACAACGTCAACGTTTCGGCAATTTATTTTGCCTCATCAGGGCTAAAAAGAACATATACAAATTGCATTACTTTCAGTATACCAAGAACAATACAAAAATAAAACATTACCTATACTTACTAACTACCTTTACATAGAATTACAATAGTTAAAATACAATTACCTAAGCAAAATAACATAATAAAAATAAGAATACATTTAAGTACAAAGATCAATGAAAAATTTCAAAAAACATCAACGTTCAAGCACAACTAGACATGTTGAACTTCTTTTAATTTATTTGAAGTATTTGTAAATGGGAAATGTAGCTTAGTGCTATTGAAGCTTATCTACATGGAGCGATAGGAAGTAGGGTGGAAGGCTATTGTTAGTAGGTGGGTCGTTTAGCTGGGTTTACAAACAACTTGGCCCACGAGGGTTTAGTAGAAGTAGTCAGTAATAGAGTTATTGATACTAGGAGTAGTAGGAGGTGGTTAGAAGGAGGAGGATTTGCTTTCCAGTAGTCACAGCTACATAAGCTGGGACATTAATGCAAAAAAGCTACAAAAATATTTCTGACCCACCCGGAATTGAAACCGGAGTGTCCAGGTCAGGAGCAAAGACATTAGTTCCCGAGCCACCGAAGCTGTTGAATGTCGAACTGATCCACGTAATGTTGTGCCATTGACTTCAACTTAACATTACTTGTTTTTCTCCGAGAATGGAAAATTGCGTGCATCGAATCCAGGTATCCTTGAGATGCACGATGGCGACAGCGACGACAGCGACCCTGGTGGCCACGTCTCTCATCTGACACAGTGACTGCGCATGCGAATGGAATATTGAGGATACACTTGCACAGTTAGTGAACTCTCCTGTGGGAAAGCGTCACGTTCATTTGCATGGACGATCGCCTTACTCAGCGTGCATATTTAGTGTGGGATATTTTTCAAAAGAATTTAATATCAACGTCAGTCTTTGAATTGAGTATACAATTTACACTTAACAATATTTTCTAAATAATCTATAGTTTGAAAATAATACGTACTTCTGAAATAACTTTTTGTGTTTTATTAAATACAAATTTGTTGGTATTCTGTTATCTACATAACACGTACCGACCTATTTTTCTATCGGAGTGTGCTGAAGTTTTAAATACGCCTCTGCCTTAGGACCCTTGATCGGAATTGATGGGATGTTCCCTTGCTTGCATCCGGATAGTAAATTAATTTATTAGTGGTCAAACACATTTGCAAATGCTTTTTTGACAATAAATCCATCATTTATTATTATTAATTAGAATACTTAGAGAGTGGTAATTGTTTTCTAATACTCCATCTAAAAAATGTGTATCAGTCATATTTTATATAATCTGCCAAAAAAATAGACCCTCTTAGAATCGGCTAAAAACTCGTATTTCAGTTCATTTCCATTAAAACCAATATAATGGTTAATTTTATCATTATTTACTCATTGAATTACTCCCAGGAATTGAGAGAAACTTGAAATTTTACAAGATGTCGCCTATGTAACGCAGATACTCTCAGAAAGAGCATATTTCGAATTCACATTTCGAAGGGGTTATTTAGTATGAATATGTATTTTTGAATATTCCCCTAAGGTAGTACCAGCGTGGGTAGAATTAAATCACAAAAGTATCTGAAATCGGCATAAACATGTATTTAATGTGATTTTAACCTAAAAAAACATACCTCACCAGCCATTTAAATGAAATAATAGCAATTGTAAATGATGGTGTAATACAGTGCGTCTCACGGAGAAAACCCTTATTTTCATAAAATGCATTTCAAACGAGTCAAGCGAGTTCCTCAATATTGTTTGTACTATACTATTAACCGATAGATACAAATTAAAATGATTTTTCTTTCTAATTATTCATATCGTTATGTTTAAAATAATAATAATAAAGAAAAGTTTACATCTCAGTGATTTGACCAACATAGAGTGCTAATCCCACCTTAAGTTAGCGAAATAATAAAGATATCAGCAATGTTTTTGAATGTAAACGTGCTATTTTGTCTACAATTCATAATCGCAACGCCGAAAGGTAAATAGTATTATTCTACAAAAACTTCCAAGAGGAGTCGAGCAAAGTTCAGATGGAAACAGACGAGATGTGAACACATATCTACGCAGTGAAATTGGAAATAAGAGTTAGACCTCGACATAGCTTATCAGTTATCAGATCTAGAGCTGGACTAATTCATCAACACCTCCTCGAAAATATGACAGCAATTAATAGATAGGAAAGAATGACATTATCCATATGTGCACTACTTCAGTTAAAACCCCTTCACATACTCTCACTAAGAAATTTTAAGCTGCATATGCTTCAAGTAAACATGCTGAATGCATATGAACTAGGATGAATATATTTCCCTGAAACGTATATAATTTTTATAGAACATTCCATCTTCGAGATTAAAAACAAACTGCACCACAAAGATCGGCTTATTTTATTTTCACAATATTTTTGAAAAAATTATATTTATGGGGTTATTTATGGTTATGGTTCCCTTGCCTTTACAATAAAATGAAGTGATGACCGGTTCCGTAGAAGGATTTCTTCGCTGGAATATATCGTTTTTTATTTGTAAATGGGAAATGTAACGTGCTATTAAAGCTTATCTACTTGGAGCGATAGGAGTTAGGAGTTGGTTAGGATATTGTTATGGAGTTGGTCACTTAGCTGGGTTTACCAACAACTTGGCCCATGTGGAGGGGTTAGTAGGAGTTGTTAGTTATAGTTAGTCATTGATACCAGGAGGAGGTGGATAGAGAAAGGAAGGTTCGCTTTTCAGTAGGGAATTTAATGAGGAAAGTTACAAGAAACGTTTCTGGCCCCACCGGGAATTGAACCCGAGATGACTTGGTGATGAGCTAGAACGCTACAACTTGAGCCACGGAGGGATGTAATGGAGGGAGCTTGGAATATAATGATCGGATAAGTGAATTAGATTAATTTTTCTTGGCCGGAGAAAGGAGACAGTAAAAAAAAAATTCCTCTAACTCTATTGTGTATTATCGACACCGAGTAATGAAGTTATTTGGGCAAAAGTACACATGAAGAGTGGTGAAAGTGATTATTCCACTTTAATTTAATGTACATTATGTATCATAGATATTACTTAAATGTAGACAAAATTTAAAGAAAGTCCGTTGTTAAAAATTCAAAAAAATTTACAACCTTGGGGTCAACTTCAATATTTTAGTGATAAATTAGTATTTAAAAACTAATTTTAATCATAATGGAACTAACACAACGTTTTTTGTCCCAATAATTGTATACATATTAAGACAGAAGAAAATAAGTTAAACATAAATTAAGACAGACGAAAATCCCCAAAACCTACGCTTTCTCCCAATCTAATTTTTTTATTCAAGAAAACTTTTAAAATCCTCTATCTTGGTCTTGACTTCCGAATTCATGTAGAATTTGATAGATTTCTGCGTGTAGGTCATATATAAACCACTCAATGTTTACTTGACAACTTTTCGATATGATTCATATTATCATCAGGGCTATCAAAATATACAAACAAAGGATATTTTTAAAACTACATATAAATGTACAACTATCCTTATACATCTTTACTATAAATAACACTAATTCATTAATAACTACTATATACCAATTCTCATGTACTCTACTATATAATAATTCTCGTTACATACCACGTAATCCTCGCTCCATATACATTCATGCTATACACGTACTCAACATTCATCTCATTACACCCTTTCAATCCATCTTCATACTACATACTACTACATACACGCAAATAATACTGACCATGAATACTACTGCATCCCATGTGACTCATATGGTGCCATAGCTGAGCCAACCCTAACAAAATATATTCTATTGTACAATTTTATTGTAAGAATCATTACAATCTTTATTATAGAACTCTACATATATTACATTTTTAAACCATTTATATATTTTATTCACAATTCTATCTTAAACCAAAACATAATTATATTATACAATAATCAAAACTCCTATTTGTAAAATGTACTTCCTATCTTGAGAAATAAAATTGCTAAATTATTAGGTATATTAGCAAGAGCATTGGGAAGCTAGAATATGAGGAAGGCTGCAAATGCAGCGGGATCTATGTGCAGCAATCTACATGAATGATTATTGGACCGAGGACCATATCTACACTCCAGGTCATGTAACTTTGCCGAAAATTATGCAATATGGCTGCCTAGCATGAATTGCCAACTTTTACAAATTCAAGTTATATTCAAATAAATATTTACAGTTGTCACAAAAGCGACTTTTTGTTGTAAAGAAATACGATTTGATAACACAAAAACTAAGACACAAGATAATATTCATTCCACAGGCTCTATGCAGAAGGATCAGAATAGAGTCACAAGAGTAAGTGCATTCAATTTTGGCGATGGATTTAAGTTTACAGGAATTCGAAAAATGTCCTGCCACCTTACCACGAGGAGCAAGTCTTATATCTTTACTCTTATGGACGATGGCGAAGTAAAAGTGTTGGCTACAGTGTGCACAATAGCTATACCAACAAGACAATTAAACAGACAATAAATAAATAAATAATTTATTTTCAAGAGAGCTGTTGCAAACTGCCAAAGTCCACGTTGAGGACTATAAAGTAATTTACTGCGAGTAATATACAATAAACTAATAAAAACACAGTGCGTTTCCGTTCATGATTTTTTCTCTTGAGTTAAACTCGCAGCAAAGAAGCATGACTGCCAATATGGTAGTCTCGTCTCTCTGTGGGAAAGAGCGCACCCCGCCATGCACTGGTGTCACAGGGGTGGCCGCTCGCACACAAATAGCAGGACACAGCCCAACAAATGTAATTTTTAATTACTTCTTTATTTCAATCCAGAAAACATTTTTTTCGTAACTCATAAAACAAAATTATAAAGTAAACCATTTATAATTCTTAGATAAACTTCGACAAAAACCGTGTACTAACTCTTGATGATATTACATATTTTTACTTTCTCACATACGTAGTATATAGAAAGTTTTGTAATCGTGAAAAAATTCGAAAGCGAGATTTCGACGGAAATATCCATTTTGGCGATCCCTGATTCAGAAAAAAGCATACTAATTGTATTTACGTATAGAAAATTTGAGTAAAATAGTTGGAGTCGTTTTTGAGATACTTTGACCTGAAGTACCCTTTGTTTAAAAGTAAGCAAAATAGAGCACGTGCATCGACAAGTAAATTCTACCGTATATACGATATGCGAATTAATTTGGTGCATCCGTTTACTCAGAATCGCTGCGCACAGACGGACGGACGTTATGCCATAAACCACTTTTTCAGAACCAGTGATCGCCAAACCGGATATTTCCGTCAAAATCTTTTCTTTCGAATTTTTTGACGATTACAAAACTTTCTACATCCAATGTATATGAGAAAGTAAAATGAGGAAATGATCGGATGTAAAATTATGGTGCGAATAAGATCTTCTAACATTGAATTTTTAGGGAAATCGTGCTACTGTGTCGAGAATGTATTTTCAAGACTTGGACACCATTCCTAGAGGATACAAATCACAAGATCCCACTTAGTTCGCGAATATGCAGGAAGATGAGGGGGTCCTATCAACACGATACCCCCAGCGTGAGACGTGCTGGTATAGCGTGCGAGGATTCAGCTGCATGGAATGGATTATCTCAGGACAACATCAGTGAACTCCACAAGTCCATGCCAAGGGCTCTGAGAACAACAGAGGGATTATACTTGTACTCTAGTATCGAGAGTCTTCACCCAACGATGAACAGCAAAGTACACCGTATTCGCTGAAATTTTATCACTGATTGCTAGCTCTACTTTCGTCCTGCGTCACATAATTGCGTCTAGTGATTTTTTTTATTTAGAGCGGAATAAACAAACATTTTAGCATACATCAGAGCTGGACTCATTTATCAACACCTCCACGAAAATATGACCGCAATCAGTGGCGGATCGAAACTAGAATCAAAGGGGGATCTAAATTTTATAAATATACTATAAATATTATTATATTATTGTAAATATTATAATAAATACTATTGTAAATGTTATTGTAAATATTATAAATACTATAGCGATTTAATATAATTCAATTCATCAAATAGATAATTAACAATTCATTAAATAGTAATCAAATTTATTAATTGTTTAAAATGGCAAATACATATTAAAGGGTAAAGGTACATTTTATGAACTTCAATATCATCTGTTGAAAGTTCAGATCCAATGNNNNGTCCTTAGCCTCCCCATATATCCGCCACTGACTGCAATTAATAGAGAAGAAAGGATGACATGATATCCGCATGCCAACTATTTCAGCTTAACACTCCTTCACTTAATTTAATTGAGAAAATTTAAGCTGCATATGCTGGAAGTAAACATATTGAATGCATATGAACTAGGATGAATATAGCGAAAATGAGAATAATTTTTATTGAAAATTTCAGTTCCGAGATTAGAAATAAAATGCACCCGAAAGATACGATTAATTTATTTTCACTTTCTGTAAAAAGAACAGTTTTAAGAGAGCAATAGAAATCGCACAAATATTTGAATTAATAATAATTCGCCC
This sequence comes from Laupala kohalensis, assembly GCA_002313205.1. Taxonomy (NCBI): domain Eukaryota; kingdom Metazoa; phylum Arthropoda; class Insecta; order Orthoptera; family Trigonidiidae; genus Laupala; species Laupala kohalensis. The sequence goes on along the minus strand of NNCF01126590.1, from coordinate 785,449 downwards.
GCTTTACGAAATATATTGTAAACAAAAAATCCAAATATCTTTAGATCATAGTAAACTTTTCAGGAAAACATCAATAACGCTGTTGCGTGATTAAAAGGTTTTGTTCATGTTTTGACTTATTAATTTATGAATAAATTCAATTATTAGAGTAAAGTTAAAAATCATACACACTGCACGTAAAATATATTTCCATATTATGGTATTTAAGTGAAATAAATTATCATAACTCATTCCAGTTTGTTTGTATTATAAAGAGTTTAATAAATCCTGTCTATTTTTTTAGAGAATGCGGTATATAATTCGGAAATGATGACATTCAAACCGCTACCTCGAATATTCGCTCTTCTACAGTCAAGAAATCGTGGAGATGTTTTGCGTTCAATTAAGATAACGCATACTTCACTTTAACTGATGAATGTAAATAAATGAAGCAGTTCTAAAAACATAAATTAGTAAATAGTACAAACAAATGATACATTTGACATATTAATAGTTCTTACATGACACATCTTGTTAAAATCTTTTAGATAACTTGAACGTAATACATTTTCAAAGTGTTATTTCATGTGATGCAGGTTGTGAGTCACCGTCCGAAATTCTGACTGGCGTCACTTTTATTGATGAACTAAACTGAAATGGTCTCGGGAGCCAGGTAGAACCTCGGAAACTGTACTTATAAATTTATAATTAAATTTTATGTGATGAGTTAACAGTATCTAAAAATTATCAATCATGACTATACGTTGTTAAAACATACTAGTTAACAAAATTACATTATATAAAATACAAGGAGAAATAAATATTTTCCGAAACAATTGTTCTACGTATCTGTTATTTACATCATTTCACATTACTCATTACATTTACATGAAATGAGTTACCTACAAAAGCGCTCGGGACTTTACCTCCAAATCTACGTAGTTTTCGAAATAAAATAAGGGATGGATGAAGTGATATATCGATACCTTCATGATAATTCTATTTTAAATTTGTTCATGCTTTGTAATTGTTTATGTTTTTCTTTCTTCCTGTATTATATTTTGTTTTTGAAACCACATCATTTTTACTAAGAATATGGTTGTGGTTTCAGACTGCCATCGGAATATTTCTTCCCAAAGCAGAACAATAAATATTATTATTATCCCTTTTTTTCAGTTTCCTGGTACTTTAACAACATTGGTTGTACAGACTTTTGCAATCAAAATTCGGCACAATATACAATCTCACACTATATCACCACCTACAACTTCCTAATAATTCCCACTATTTCAATAAATGCTTTTTGCATTAATTTTTAAATGACCGACGACATGTTTAGCTTCTTGAGCTGGCTGCATAGTTATGTCTTAGGAATGACTCCAGTGCTCGAGATGACTATTGAGATGATCTCCACATGTCCCGTGTGCAATTGCTTCTTGATGGGTTCATCCATTTCTACATACCCTTGTTATTATTATTATTATTATTATTATTTCCCTCGAGGATGATTAATTCATTCTTGCAAAGAAACTACCATTTTGACTTAGATAATAACGTTTTTCCACCGAAACGTTTCGATTTATTGAGGGGGCAAGTCCCTGTCTCCTTCAGGCCTATTATTGAAATATTAGCTTTTAAACAATGCCTGTCTCCTAGAGCGATGCCATAATCGACCTCCGATGACGCGAGGGATTCCCGTCCACACCCAGTCAACGGGAAGTTACTTGGTGACGTCATCCGCATCTCCTCTGCTCCTTCGAATCGCTCAGCGCTGGCTCAGAGGAGACGGATATTGGGAACATGGGAACCGAACACTCCGACACATTTATTCGTTTTTAATTTCTGTAGCACTGACTGACCATGAAGTGTCACAAAGTGGATGATCCCGGAGTTAAATTTCTCGCTTGTTTTTTTATGTCTCAATACGAATTTGAACTTGCTGACACGTGGAGGTGAGGGTAACACGGTGAAAATTTTATAAATATAAAAATATTCGCCCATTTTGAGTGTGTTTTTGCAGGTAAAACGCATATTAGAATACATTATTAGGTTTCTCAGTGGTTCTTTCCTATATTGGGGGAACTCAATTGGCATCAATAATTATATTATTGATGAAGTGTGGAGACAGTGGAGTCTATACTCAGTAAAAGTAACCAGTAGTTGCAATCCGAATCACATCAGGCTTTATCACATAGCGGAGGAGCGAAAAAAATGTAATTTTATGATTACAAACTGTAATTTCAAAAGAAAATATGTTAACTTTTTATAAATTCTCCAATGTACGTATAGTATTCCTCATTCTCCAATGTTCTCTCACATTTTTCCAGTTCATGAACATATTCAGGAGAAGGTAGAGTACCAAGTAGAAAATTACTATTTTATACTCACAATTCCCAGTAATTTTGATCATTCAGAACCAAGTGCATCCACGTTAACTAAATAGTTAAAACGATACACGTGCTTTCCATTACTTTTAGAGTGTAATTGTCCAATGGTATAAACATATTTTAGGCGTGTAATACATAATTACATCGTTTTCTATGTTTGTTGTTGTTATAGAAACATGAAAAAAGGCCATGTAAGTACGTGTTTGGCAAACACGGTGCCCCGAGCTGAGTCTGGCATTACTTCAACTTACTTGTGCTAAGCTCCTTCCTTTCTCTTTCCTGACCTTCCTTGGTCACCTCTTGTTCTTTTCGATCCCGACGCTACTCGGTTGCGAGGGCTACGGTATCTTTCATTTTCATTTTTTTAAATATGTAATGTTTTCATATATTGTAATTCAGGAGGGTTTTTAGTGGGTTGAATCATTTGGCGAGTCCCACACGCGGGGAGAGTCATGTTGGCTCTTCTTAGTGCGTAAGTGCATATTCCCTACCTGTAGAAGATTTTAGGGCTCTAATGACCTCGATATCGACGAGCCGTAAAGCCCCACAAAAAAAACAAAAAAAACGAAAAAATAAAAAGCGTTTGTATTTTCGTAAACATATTGTTCACACATTTTTCAAATATCTGACCATTAGCCAAGTGAACAATCTGTGGGTTTTGTGTTCTTTGTGCCAACTGAGTGACATATCTCGATTTGGGCTTCTATTAACTTTATTCCCGCCAGAACAGCGTCAAATAGCCTGTCATGACGAATAAGATGAGCGATCGATTCACGGTCGGCCCGTGACGTCACGCTATCGATCGATAGTGAACCAGAACTAGCGTGCGAGCCCTTCGCCGCTACGAGGTAGTCTCCGACGAGCGACCGCTCTTACTTGCTGCAACTCACTCGACAAGTCATCATCATTTCTCATCTGGCGCCAGCACGCTTCTCCGAAGCGAGCCCCGACATGGGGACCCACTTGCTATCACTCACCGGTCATCGTGACATCTCATCATCACCTCCTCATCTACCAGTCACGACATGTGGACACTGCAAAACACGTCCGAGGAGTCAACATAAAACGTGACATAGTACACTCATCACGTTTCCGCAAGCCGACGAGTTTGCCTGTAGCTTCTACAAGGAGACAGCTGGGATATTTTTTACAACCAGCAACAGCACCTCTCGTGAGCAAAGGTATGCCATGCATCACGAGATAAGCTCTGGGTTGAATCGCCATGTGCCGAGCTGAGAGCACATTTGGCCTCGACCTCAACTGCATCAACGCAAAATCATCAAATTGACACCACCCCAATGCCATCCACGCGGATTCTTTCAAGAAACGGATTATCTCGCCTCATCTACATTTCCAGTGGTATTTTATATCGCCACATTTTTTCATATTTTACATTGTTAGTTGCAGATTTCATGTCATTAAACTATTATGTTGGCATGTTCAGGGTTTAACTACACCTCATCTACCTTCCTTATTTTCTGTAATTGTCGGTACATTTTTGGTCCTTCGAACTTCATCACCTCATCCTAGCTGTACAAGGAATTTCACCTAAAATTTCTGTACTACAGTAATTTAAACTTCAATTCTGGGAATAGCTTTATTTTTTTATTTAAAACCGTTTTAATAGTTTCGATGAATATTAAGGTATCGGGACTATAGTAAACGCTGGAAAAATTGTCATTGAAATATTGAATTATTTCGTAATTACCAATTCAAATATTTTATTTTTTAACAATTTTAAGGAAAATCAAAGCATTATTTGGATATGAAGTTTTTTATACCAAAAGTGATGTCAGAAAAACAAGATATACCGTGAGCTCGTCAAAGATATCTATTCCATTACACAAAAGTAATTATTAGCAAGAAAAGTCTGGATACATGAAATCCTTCTCATTTTCAATGGAAAATATTTGGTGACATATGAACACAATCGTATAAATGATGGTATTGGTCGCACTCTACTAGTAAAATCCCGGCGAGAGAATGTTTATTTCAGTTTGAAAGGAACAATTCATTAGGTCGAATGCCATCGGAATTAAGATTCGAGTCCCCAACGCTCTGAACTACAATCGAACTTCAACTACCCTGCCCTTATATTTCTGTTGCTCGGTAACATCCCCATCGTTCTTGGCCTATCATTTGGCCCCTCCAAGAACACTCGACCAAGGTGGTTGCTTATACAAATTGGAACGTGGAACTCCACAGAACTTCAAAATGGCCTGGTTACCGCTGGAATCAAACCCGGAGGTAATTAACAAGTATATGCAGATCTTGGGAGTCCCTAAACAGTACCAAGTGGTGGATGTTTACGGACTGGATTCAGAATTGCTAGCAACTGTGCCTAAACCAGTACTGGCTCTGCTGTTGCTCTTCCCTTGCACTGACAAGAACGCGGCGAACAAGGTACAGCAAGAAGCAGAGATAATGAAAGCAGGGCAAGTGATCTCCGGGAACATATTTTATATCAAGCAAATCGTAGCCAACGCTTGTGGCACCATTGCTCTGGTGCATAGCGTAGCGAATAATCTGGACAGAATTGAACTCAATGAAGGACATTTGAAGCACTTCATAGAGAAAACCAAAGCTATGAGTCCTGAAGAACGAGGGGTTTTTCTAGGAAGCGCAGAATGTATCATCAACGCACACAAGGAGGTAATCATGGACGGTCAGACGGAAGCTCCTAACACGAATGAACCGGCTAATTATCATTTCGTAGCGTTTGTCATGCGCGATGGAGACTTGTACGAATTGGATGGAACGAAGTCGTTTCCCATCAACCATGGGACAACTTCCGAAAAGACTTTCTTGGAGGATGCGGCTCGCGTGTGCAAACAATACATGGAGAATGACCCAGATGAGTTACGTTTCACTGTGGTGGCGCTTACTGCTGCCTGAATTATTCAACAACTTTGTCAATTAATGCATTTAAAGATCCGTAATGTATACAATGGTCATGCCAATAGATACTTGATTTTTATTTATTTATTTTTTAGTTACTTTGAAAACGGCGTAGTTCATTCCTGTGTTTCTACCAATCCAAAACTACAAATCTTATGTAAGGGCCATTCCATGTGAAATCGAACAAAATTACATATTTATGTCTCAGAATTTGATATTTTTTAAACATTGGTTGAACAATTGCTTTGAATGAAAATTCAAAGTTTTAGATTTTTCCGACCGTTAGTTTTTGAGTTATTTATCTTCAAAATTTGGGTATTTGCTCCACCTCGGACGCGTTTAGAAATCTTTAAATACCTTTCTCTCCAAAACGATTAGACATAGAAATTTGTGACCTTGTCTTCAGATTTATACAAGCTTTAATAAGGGGTACAATTTAATGCTGTTGAAAGATAATAATTTTAAAAATCTTTTTCTAATGACACAAAATTAAAATTTTTATTAATTTATTTTTCTTTGAAAAAATTAAACATACCAAATTTGGTGATGAGACTGGAATCACATTAAAATAAATAATTGTTTATAGCAATGCACGTTAAATTAACTAATATCAAACTGTTTGAAGTTGTTTGTGCCAAATTGAATTTAATATTACCGGATACACATTACCATAAGCCTGAAGGCACCATAAGAAATATATATTTAATTATCAAACTATTAATTTTTTAAATTCAAATCAAATTAAATCTTATTAAAATCTAAAGACAACGTCACATATTTCAATAATTGTACTACAAAGATACAAGAAATTGTCTAATTCTGTGACAAAGATCCAATTTTGTCCGATTTCAAGAAAAGGATATGGAAAGAGGTACTTCTATAATTAGGTAAAGAATAAGTTAAGATATTTTCTTCAGTTAGTATGTGACACTTCCCTCCACTCAGCCCCTGCTAAGTGCAGTGTTAATTCTGCATTTCCATTAATGTAATACGAAAAACTCAGACGACACCGGTGCACCGCTCACTACGTATTTTACTGAATGTTTCTTAAATTTTTCATATCGTAGTGGCAGAAGTATTTTGTAGTTCCTTCATTTCATGTCAATTAAAATATCACTTACCACTTACTGTAGAACACAATTTTTTTGACAGACTTTAGAAAATTAGTTCCTGTGGTAACTGATTATTTTAATAAATATTACGATGAGGATTTTTGGATAGTTGCCTACCAAGAGAAAAGCGTGTTCTAGAACCCTCGTAACAATATCACAGATATAAAGTGAATGAAATTCAATACAAAATTTCAAAACAATTAAATTGGGAAAAATTATATTAAAACTAACAAAAATATAAACTCCATGTTCAAAAACCCGTAATGCCGTCCCGGTCTCTTATATGAGTTTTATTATTATTATTATTATTATTATTATATGTGACATCCATAACAAGTTCACACATCATTTATCTACTTCTGCGTGCACACTGCAGTGGATTACTCCTGTCTTTTGCCTATACACACACACTTTTTCAATCGATCTGTCTTGTATCTCTCGCAGCGCGCACGGCGATATCTCGCGATACCGTTGCATTGGCATTTACCAAAACTATTCCGTGTACTCTGGGTTCAGGCTTAAACATAATAAAGTTTTTTTATTATATTTTATCAAATGTACTATTAGGATCTTTTAGACCTTTAGCAAATCTTTTATAAGGATCTTTCAAGCCCTTTGCCAAATCAATTTTAAGAAAAAATTAACGCATATCCAGGATATTCTTCTACCAAATAAAAATTTATTTATTTGTATTTATCCAAAAGGCAACTTTGTATTTATTGCTTTGCAAAACAAGGCTCATCACATTCTGGCCATCTCTTATTATTTTAATCTCTCTGCGCAACTTTGCCGTCTCCGCCAGCGTGGAGGCGTGCGCAACTTCTATTTTAGAAATCTCTCAATAGTGTATTTTTCCTACTATTCTTCAAATATTACGTATTTCGTTTCTGTATACAATAACCCATTAAGGTTATTTAAGTTTACAATGTCGTGTCTTCGATATTGGTTTAGGTATTCTGCCCTTTTCGCTCCTCAACGTACGCACTCCCATAACACACGTTCCCTCTCCACAGTCACACATATCCTTTTCAATCTTTTTCATTTTCTTCAAGTAGCTTCTGATATTGCCACACCCTGTTATTATCTGCATAAGTTCCTTCGTGGGGTTAAACCATTTTTTGTTCTTTTAAGCATTTATTACATTTACCAAATACCTTCTTGATAATCAGTCATACTTTGTGGGATTCGGAGAGACCACTTAAATATTCCTTTGTATTATAGTTTAGATTTACAAGCATTATGACTGCTATAAATCTCACAGTGCAACAGGCAATGCGTCGATATAAATTTGTGGTTGGGCATCCAGAGCCGGTGGAATATCGAATGTTTATCAAACAACGTGCTCTTCGTGGGATTCACAACTATTATCTCTGAAAATGTTTTCCTAATTTGTGACATACGTTTTCATCCTCGTTTGGTAGTGATGTTTCACCTTCTTCCAACACTTCCCAACACACCACCAGTAATAACCTAGTTCTTCTTTCACAAATTTGGAATTACTTACCCGAGAGCAATGAACATACAATCTTGTTCTTGTAGAATTACCATCTATAAAAATATCTCTGGTGTTTTTATACCATCTATAAACGATTCATCACCGCCAACCATTATCACACAAGAAAGTTGGATTGGTTCGCGTCTATTGAAATAATAAATCTCGATTTTTTTATATTTTAATACCTTATAAATAAATAATAGTTTCCAAATAATCTATAGCTTAATAATAGTGCGTAATTCCGAAATATTTTTGTGTGTTTTATTGAATACAAATTTGCTGGTATTCTATTAATAATACAACATGTACCGAACTATTTGTATTCTTATCTTAGGAGTAAAGTGCTGAAATGTTAAATCCGCCTCTGACTTAGGGGCAGTTTTCCTCCATCAAGTTATCCCGCTGCGAGGCGCGTTGTGCGCTGTCCTGTCGCGCTGCGTTCCTCCGCACTGCCCTGTGTTCAGTAGAAGTGTTTTCCTAGCCAGCGTTCTTCAGTTGCGGAGTGGCGTAGTACCGAGCGATCAGTCGTGTTGCTTTTTGGATATTGTCGGGTCATGGATGAGCAAAAGAAAAGGCAGGCCGTAGCAATGTTAATATTTATTTTAACATTGTTTAATTATTTATTTAATTCAAATCTATCTATATTGTAAGATCAAAATACTTTTACTTACTGGTTTTCAAAAACACGTTCAGTATCCTAAATTTTCAACATCATAATTATACAAATTTAATACAAAACTTGACCGGACACCATCTCGTGGGACCCGCGCCGGTCGAATTTTCGCTTCCGAGGAATGGCGCGGTTGCACTATTTCACTAAAATTCTTGTAAAATCTAAACTATTCGTCGAAATTTTACGGTTTAAAGACATTTTTTATCTTTGTTAAATACACAAAACAGATAATCCATTAAATTTTATGATGATTGTTTTTTTCCTTCTTAAATAACTCTCTTCAATTAAAGTATTTTAACATTTCTGTTTTCACTAACGTTCTGTAGATAATTTAGGTTAATTTTTGCAGGTGGACATATGCNTGTATAAGAGACAGGCGTTGGCGTTGTTGCGCTCTGTAGGAAAACGGCAACATTGATTATGCAAAGATGAGTCAAATACATTTCCCGCTGGCGTTGTCCGCACCGCGCTGCGGGGTATTTTGAAGTGGAGGAAAACGGTCCTTTAGAGCTCTGTGAAGCTGGAACAACCTTTAGGGCACAACCGAAAAACTCATATGGAGGAATCTTGTACTCATTTATTACTAATTAATTACTATAAAATAAAATTCATTACTATTGTAAATAAAAAATTATAGGGGGTTGTTCCAGCTTCACTGTGAAGCTGGAACAACTTTCTTCAAATTCAAATTTTTTAAATATTTTTTCGGTGCATTTTGGGTAAGGAACTTGGGTAAGGGAATTGGGAAGGAGAGATGTTGGGTTGGGAGGGAACTTATGGTACCGAACCGACATTTGTCTGGAGTAGGTGAGGGAAACCCCAGGTGAAAACCCCACATAGTTTGGCCGAGCAGTGTTTGAACCCACGCTCTACGGCTCATAAGTTTCGTGGTAGCGAAGACGCTACCAGTAGGCTGTCAGTATTGTGAGAAGTTAGTTAGGACGAATCAGAAATTAGGCAGAGTAAAACGTTAGATCAACTTTCTCATAAATTAGAACGCGTCCAGTAAAATCCTTCCAACAATGTTCTCGGGGGAAACAAATATATTTAATACCATTTTAGGGGAAAATATTATGGCACATACTTCATACATACATATTTCATATTTTTTTATATTATTATTTTGACTTCGGTTTTATTACTAACAGTATTAGATTTTACATTCTGATACTTTTCATTTCAGATGTGGAAACATCTCACTAATCAAATTATCCCATTAGATTCCTAACCCGCAACTAACGGTCAGCAACCTCCATCGGTATGACTTATTCGTATGAGAAAACACTCTGTTTATTTATTAATGTTGCAACTCCTATTTGTGACTATACGTGACAAAATAAAAACTACCCATAAGTTACCAGTTTCTTCTCTCCAGTTCATTTTCACTGCAAATGTTTCCCCTGACCTTTGTATACAAAGTAGAGCAAAGTGTCATCTTACTTAAATTATACTTTTCATTTTCCCCAAATTACTACCCCATCATCAGTCTACATCTTCTCAAGTTGTAAAATTTTAAATAAATTGTGGCACATGAACATTTTAAAACTATCAATATATTTTTATTGTGTTTTTTTTTATTGGAACCAAACGTTTCGAATTGAGACGCCGTCAGATGTAAACAAGTTGTAACTGAAACATTGTCACGAGTCAAAACGTTGTTTTCCAGAGAGAAAAAAAATCACAATAAAAGTGTACTAGCTAAGCCCATGCGACTTAATCACACGGGAAATTGAATGAATCGAATATAAACGTTTAATTTGAGTAGCAAACCGTTCGACTTAGCAATTTTTACGAGAAATAACTATGAAGAGCTACAAAAGATGGGAATGTGGGGACAGTGACGCGGGTTGCTTACAAAACACCAGATACTGCCACGCAAAATATTACAACGCAAGTTTGAGTACCATCGAGAAGCAGACTGAAAATGAAAGAAACTCAAAGAAAACAAATTAAAAAATAATAAAAAGAGAGCGATTCCCAAAACCACAATATCAAAACATCAAACATTGTTTTCAATTATTTTTTCATCAAAATTGTACACCTCGTGAGCCATTACCAAATCAGAAAAAAAATCGTAAGCATTTGCTAGTTGGGTTTTTTATTTGTTCTTTTCTCTGAGTTGAGTCATTTTTTATATTTATTTTAAAGGTCACATTTAGTACATACGTTGTTTGTTTTTTTTCTTCAAATAATTAGGTAATTAATGTAATACAGAAAAGAAAATACTAATTCTCAAGGTTATCCAGCTTTTCAAAAATAAGCTTATTGGCAACCTCCACAAGTTCCATATTTGAAATTCAGTCACCCCGATAATGCTCATTCACTCACCTACCGCCCGGTGAAACTTACGGTAGCGGAGGAATCAAACGGGTAGAGCGTGGTGAAAGACAATCGTCCACTACGGGACGGGTCAATTATCCGAGTAGTGCTATCCGGTCGATAAGAAGGCGGGTGAAATACGTCGGAATAGCTGTGAATAGTACATGATAAGATATGACACAGCATCACATAACTAACGTACAGCTCCCTACGAATATGGTTTATTCCAGAATGATGTCGTTTGTCCGGAATCAAGGAGCCAAATTATATCGTTTTTAAATAAATGAGTAGTGACTTTTCTTGATATCATTTTTGAGCGGTGTTATCTCGAAAAGGTGAAAAAACGAAATAGTAGGAAACCTCAAACCCACATTTTAATGCTCTAACGTACGATACTTCCGATTTGCTCCGTCCGGTCAGAAAAAGAACCAAAAAGTTGGTGGACATTAGCGTATTAATGTATATGATGATGATTGATCGGCCAAAAAGTCGTAAGTCATAATTTGTTTATTTATCCTGATTACATAATGGACGCCTATCGTAGAATTTTAAATTCAACGTGGTCGAAAACTCTTCCAATTTATCCATCACCTCCCTGGAATCGTCCTTGGCCATTTCAATGACGTTGCGCCATCTACATGGAACATGAGACATACTGCCGGAATCCTTTGATCCGCCAAAGCAGCAGCGGGAGAAAAGCAAAGAGGCTGATTCCAACATGCAACAGCGAAGGCTGTAATTTGTGGATTTCTAGGATGAATACAACGCACGCCATCAATTCATTGAAATGATGCGCCAGTCAAGGAAAACAAAACGGTTTAATGACAAGAGTGGAATAGCTGTGTTCCACAAAGCACGTATCACGGACCAGAGTCCTACAGAGTTAAGAGGAAGTCGTGTGTTGTACACAACTCTACTTTTTTCTTAAAAACAAGTTTTGGGATTGCGCCGGACTTGAATGCCAAGACGTACGGATATTTGTGGCAATCTAAAACCAAACATTCTAATTAACAATTTTAATTATCAGCAGCTTTTTTACAGTGAAATCTTCCAACAAAGAATATTATTAATATACAATATTCTAATCACCTCGAAAATATGAAGGGTTCGGAAAAGATCTAATGAAACTTAATGACAAAGAAGACGCATTTTTCTCCCATTTTAGTCGACAATATTAGCCCTACTTAATTAGAAGAAAGCAATAAGGCTAGTAGTAGTGACTGCATTAACAGAATGTTAAAATAAACAAAATATGACCAACGCTATTTCAAAAGCGAATTAATCATTTTAATATACATCAATTATTCAATCATGTTGAAACATCTCGTGTACCAAGTTACAGGAATCGAAAATTTATAGAGAGTAACTTTCAGCAAATAATAATACTAACACAAACGAAACAATATTTTTATTCCAGAAAAACTGTTTCATTAATTACATTGCAAGAATAACTAGCCATCGTACCAATTAAAGGCACGTTAGAACAGGTCGAATACATATTTTATAGATAACTAGTCTGAATATTATTATCAATGCAAGTTTTTTAAGAAAACCTGAAATTGAGAGGAGTATTTTTCACCGAAGGGTACAGGATAAAGTGGATTGTATCTCCTAACCAAATTTCCTCACGAGCATACAAGTTAAGTTTATTAATTTATTTTTCGGATGTTACGGCGCCTCTAATGGGAAGCACCTCTCAAGAAATTAAAACTAAGAGGTATATCAGATCATTACAGATTTGTCGGACCAAGCATGAACTCAATGTGTGTGTCCTAAGTCGATACAGTTCAAAACACAATAAGGCACTGGGATGTGTATGGATTATATCTGCATACCAGCAGAATTTTGAACTCCAAACAATCCCTATGCCCACTGTACGGCACCCCCGGAAGCGCGTGACTTGGAATAGATGTTGTGCATGGCATGCGCCGGAGACGCATCGTGCAGTTGCAGGTTGCAATGCAGTCCTTTGCCCTCGGCCAATGACCCTTCACTACCATCCATCGCCACTGTCTTCTCTTTCAGGTTTTCACTTGCGTATATCCCAACACTATACTCCTAATCATGTAACTTTACCGAAAATTATGCAAGATGGCTGCCTAACACGAATTGCCAACTTCTACGAATTCAAGTAATATCCAAATTCATATTTATAATTGTCACAATGGCACTATTTGCTGTGAAGACATACCATTTAATAACACAACAAACTCAGACACAAGGTAATATTCGTTCCACACGCTCGATACAGAAAGAATAGAATAGCGCCACAAGAGCACGTGAATTGAATTAGTGGCCGAGGTTGGCGATGGATTTAAGTTTCGAATGTCCTGCCAACATAACACGAAGTTCAAATATTATTACTCTTATGGGCGATGGCGACGTAAAATATCAAGCCGGTTAAACTGACAATAAATAAATAAATTTACCGTCAAAAAGCAGTTAGAAACCGCGTATGAGCACGTGGAGGACAATAAACTAATTTACTCTCCGGAAACAAAGAAGGAACAATCCCATCAATTTCGATCACGGGTGCTGTAAGGCAAAGGCGGATTGAATATTTCAGCACACTTCTTACATAAGAAAAAGAAGTTAGCTGCGTGTTATAATATCAACAGAATACGAAAGAGTTTAAATTTAATAAAACGCAAAAAATTGTTCACAAGTACGTAATATTATCGAACTGTAGATTATTCGGAGTATATTGTTTATAAATTTTAACAATTAAAATAACTGTAAATTCGAGATTAATAATTACAATCGACCGCCGCGTCTAGGAGAGAGCCTAGAGAGCATGAATATAAAAATTGTCAATATAACTATAATTCATAAATTATGGTGTATTAGAACGGGANAGAGAGCATGAATATAAAAATTGTCAATATAACTATAATTCATAAATTATGGTGTATTAGAACGGGAGAATAATTAATTATTCCATATAAATTAAAACAATGTATTTGTAGACCGATCACTAATTTCATTAGAGTCCAGTGGTTTTGGGACAGTTTTCGTTCAACAACATTCTTAATTGTGCATGGAAGGCAAAACGAATTCTATTAATTTCTTCTCTATATTTTATACGAGTTTTTATATCGATTTCATTAGAAAATATATAAGAATTTACTGACAAACTGTTTCACCACAGGATTTCTCTATAGATGAGAGTCCGTACAACTTCACAATAGTATTATTCAAACACTAGTCCTGTAAGATTCAAATTTTATTTGATAAGAGGCAAAATACTGTTCGAGCGATAGAGTTAATTGATACACGGATGAATCAGTTTTTCATCTCTTTAAAATTTAGCATGTTTCTCCAATTTTAGCATGCGTTACATTAAAGAGTTACTCCGTATTTTGAAGGAAAATGATCGGACGACGCCAGGTACTCGGTAAGTATCTAACAGGTCCACATATGCATTAGAGAAAATTCATCTGAATAGTAAAAAATAATTTAAAAAATTAACCTTAATACCTTACGGTAGTATGAGCGTGTAAAGCGCTTGCCAAGCACATGGTCATTTATCAAATTTTCAATGTTATCTATTTTGTTTATATAAATAAATAAATTTATTGTCAAAATAGCAGTTACAAACTGCGTACGACCACGTGGAGGACAATAAGCTAATTTACTCTCCTGAAGCAAACAAGGGACCATCCCATCAAATTCGATCACGGGCTCTAGGGCAAAGGAAAGTTTCAAATTTCAGCATGCTCGTAAGATAAAAATAAAAATGGTTAGCTACGTGTTATAACATCAAGATAATACCAACAAATTTTTATTTAATAAAACAAAAAAATCACAAGGACGTTTTATTATATAACTATAAATTATTTGAAAAATATTGTTTATAAATCGAAACTATTTCTTTATGGTCCTTATGTCTTTGAAATATTTTATAATCAAACATGCTATGCATACGAGAAGGTATATCAAAGCTTAGCATTAAAGCACAACTGAAGACGGTACTAGGGCTTGAACTTCCATGTTCCTGGACACACGTGTATTCAACGAAAACGAAATGACATTCGAAATAGACGACAAAGTTTCGATCCACAAGAGGATTGATTGATTGATCCACCCCCTCCCCAGCAACTTTCTCCTGGTGGCTTCGTAGAGGGTTGAAGCTAATGTCGTCATGGAGACCGTCGAGATGTTCCGCGAACTGATATGAGTTTCAACGCAGATACAAGACAACGGGATGAAGCTGATACGCGGAACATTAATGAAATTTACGAACTTCCAATCCAAACTCAAATTTTAATCAGAATATCAAGCAAATACTGGCAATATTGTGGTTGAAATGCAATATTTCTTCAATTTTCTAATGTATCTAAACTTTAATCGTATTAAATAAAGCACCTTAAACTTGAATCCCGGCCCGCGGTTTTCTCCGGTTTTCCCTCGAGTAGAGGCGGATTTTCTACACATACTCTCCAGGTTCTTGCCTGGGGGTGGTGGTCTCATTACAATCGTGAATTTAGAGTTATTTTAATATTTACGATTTCTAAACAATATTTTCTGAATACTATTAAATTTAATTATAATTCGTATTACTGAAATAATTTGTTGTACCTTATGATAAAGAAATTTCTTTGTGTTGCGTCGATATAATAACACGTAGCCAACCTTTTTTTTTAATTCTTATCTTAGGAGTGTGCTGAAATGTTCAATTCGCTTTTCCCTTAAGGCCCTTGATCGGATTTTTTCTTGGGGCTTTCGGGCTCGTCAACGGCAAGGTCATTAGAGCCCTTGCAGGTGGGGGAAAGTGCAGTTTCGCACCACAGAGAAGAGCCGTGAAGACTCTTCCCTGTGCGTGGGACTCGCTGAATATCTCGACCATTCCCACTAAAAAAACCCTCCTGAATTCAACAAATATCTAAATACAAAGATAAAAGAAAAGGAAGCAGTTGCCAAACACATTATATCATAAAAAAGAAAAAAATATCTAATAAATTATAATTTTCAAATTACGGAAAGGAAGGATAAAAGGAATGAAGACAGGGAAGAGGAAAGAAGAATGCAAATTTAAACTTGATCGGAACTGATGGTCCATGCTTCCGGAGAGTAAATACGTTGACTGTCCTCCATTTGTCCATACGTAGTTTGACTTTGTTTGTAACATCATTTTTTGGTACTTTGTAACTGTTTCTTTGCGAATAAGTGTATTGTTATCGTTATCATTAATAATAATGGCTCTTCTTTAGGGGAGACGTCTATAGAAATAATAAATTTCGAATTCATAATGATTTTATTACTTACGATTTATAAACAGTATCTCTGAAATATTTTGATAGTAATGCGTACTTCTGAATTACCTTTTCTTGCGTGTTTTACGAAATACAAATTTGACGGCATCCTATTACTATTATAACATGTACTGAATTATCTTTATTCTTATCTTAGGAGTCTTCTGAATTGTTAAATCCGCCTTTGCCTTAGGACCCTTGATGGGAATTGATGAGATGGTCCCTTGCCTGCTTCCGGAGAGTAAATTAGTTTATTGTCCTCCACGTGATCATACGCAGTTTTTATTGCATTTTGACAGTAAATATATTATCATTAATAAAACGGTAAACTCCACATTACATATAGCAATTTTTATGTGTTTAATACACTGGAACTGTAGTAATATAATATGTAAGTAATTTCACCGTGTAACTCTTGATTCTAGTGAGCGAAATTACAAGTCCCGACCCTTTTTGCAACGATAGAAGCAAAGAAATATCGCGAGTTAGTCCCATATGAAAGCATTGGTTTACGAAGATGATTTCGTGAGAGGATTTCACGCTTGGAGCGTGGTGGGAGCGAAGAGCGATAAAAGCGTCTAGGGGTAAAACCAGATAACCAGAAATTCATAGTGGTAAATCCCGCTATGTGTTCTGGAATTAAAACTCAAATCGAGAAAAGTGAGTCGATGTAATAATATAAAATAGAAGACAAACGAATATTAATAATAAAAGAAAATGGAAAATAAATGAACAATAAAAAGTGTAATAACTTCGCGAGATAATAAATGTTAATTATTTGCGAAATCGTTTTCCAACTATGATAAATGTGTTTTTTTTAAATATTTGGTTATATTGATTTGGAAAAATTATTTTGATTAAATTACAAAACGCAACCTTAAAATATCTCTTAATTTAAGACACTGTGAGCCAAAAATATATTTACTACATGAAACTTCACAGCCAGCTCCTAAAGAAAAGATCGAGATTTATTTTGAATTCTTTATACGCAGTAGCTATTAACTTGATTAAACGCATTTATTCAATTTAGACTGAATTTTTGCTCTCGAAAAATGATTTTAGAAAGGTGCTACGCAAACTCCCAACAGACTTTTCATAACCATCTAAATATCATTTGATGTCATTTTACCTTTTGATGATTTTGTACCGAAAAGCTCTCCTTGAAATAATTTATTAATTTGTGACAGAACATTGTTGTATGTTGCTTGAACTGAAGTATAAATTTAAAGCGAAATTAGTGAAGTGAACTGTAAATTAAGCATATAAACTTACTTGTCATTGAATAATATTAGGAATATTTTTTTAAAAAAATTAAATTTTGTAATTTTCACTGTGAATTTACAAGAGGAGTCGATACAATTTTCTTCATTGTTATATTTTTCTTCTCCTCGGAGATTTTTTTTTTGAAAAAGCTTTCATTTGAGAACGTCTGGTAATTTTCAGTCATGTGAAAGTAATATTTTTATGCATTAACCGTAGGTAAACAATCAGAACATATTTCATAAAGATCATTATGCAATATTCCCCGACTAAATTACACTGACTGTTATCCATGCGGTCACAGGGTAAATGAGACAACGTTTGTTACATTCGATTTATACCAAGTTAGTTAGTTAAAAATATATTAACTCACTGTCGAATATGAGATCACGTAATACAGGTGAATACGTCACACAGCTTCCAATTACCTGAAAATAGAAAAATTTATTAGAAACAATTTTCGAATGTCAGCTAATTAACAATTAAGTTATGATTGAACTTTTCACAGAAATAAAAGTAAATAGAAGATTTTTAAGAAACTTTCATTCATTCTTTTTTCTCTGTTACCAACGGCATAGCCAATACAAAATGACTACAAAATATAAGTTAATACAAAAAGAAATGCTAACAAAAACTATTTAACAAGACAAAAGTGTGTAAAAGTCCGTAATAGTCAGTTAATCTGCAGGGTTCTCTTGAATGTTATGTTTTTGTTGTTAATATCCTGTTATCGCTAATATTTTGCCAGAGATCTTGGATCATAGAGATCCTACTTTTCTTCCTTATTCTTTATTATAATAAGAATATTAAAGTCAGGATATTAATATTCCTTGTTCACCATTTTATATGACAGGTTAAATAAATATTCATTTAATACATACACCATTGGTCACATACACCATTCTCCGGCGTAGTTAGAGGGTCTGAAGATGGCCGATATTTGGTTGAGAAAGCTCAGAGTTCTACCCTCTGACCCCGATCTGACAACAATCAGTCAGATATAATCGAGAGCACGATTCATAAAACTGGCCGTTCAACATGTCGATTTCTTCTATCTTAAATCATTGCGAAAAAGACGATCGCTCGATCAATCTTCCGACGACATTTCCGTTCCACCAGGTCGATACTGTGACAGCAATTTGGTGACATCGGATTATCAATACGATTCATACCATTCATTGGCAATGAAATTCTTTACGCGACTAAAAATTTAGTCACTCTAATGGTGGGATTTCGGAACCTGAAAAGGCACAGTAACGGTACACATAACGCCTACGAACAAAACGTGACACCTGGGTCACGCGAGATTGGGCAAAATGGAGAGCGGATCAGATGCGCAGAGAGAATATGAAAGATAATGACTGCCAGACCCTCGTGTTGCTAAAGCGACATACACGAGGTGGCCTCCGGGTCAAAATGAATTTTGAAAAAACGACAACGATTCAACGGGTTGCCTGCAGTGCCACCTTAAAAACAATCTGAAGTGCAGGAGTAGTGCATTGGGGGGTGGAGCTTTAGGGATCGCCAACGTCTAGGTCATTAGTGCCCTTTTGTGTAACTGTAACGATAATTGTGTTATTTCCGAATTTCTCCGGTGACGCCGCTCTATAATCTATAACATCGCTGTGAAACTCGCGACCCGCGAAAGTTTTTCTACAGCCCGCAAGTACATATTACATCATAGATTTATAACACGAAGTTATGCCCTCCAACGTTTGATGAAATATTTGATGTCAAAATTAATACTTGGCGTGACATGCACGATGAGAGAAAATAGAAATTACTTTTATTCATCGGACAAAATTTTGACAACCCCATCCCGTGCCGGCTCGATCGATCGAAAGTGTATAGAAAATGGCCCGTGAACTAAGATAAATTGATCTACAATGTTGTATGTCTTGATGTGGCAGGTCATTAACACAATTTTTACTTTATTTTTGGAGTTAATTTAAAAGAAGAACCTATTCCTTTGCACACTTATTTTGATTTTTCGGTCTTTCCGAAGTGTACATTTTAATTCTTCCAGGATTTGGAAAAAATTCCCATTATTAGTCACGAAAGAGAAAAAATGGAAGATTCTTTACTTTTGGGTATACTTTATACAATACTTGCCATTGGATTATTACAATTTATTGTATTAGCTTTTCACATATTTTATGTACGAATAGACGGAGATTATCGAGCTTATTTCACTCCAGCAACAACAATTACTGCTGTTCTACAGAAATTAAAATTCTAAGCTAGTTATCTACATTTCATTGATCTCAATTAAATTATAGATCATCCTTATTATGATCTTTATATTTTTATTTACCATTGCAGGATTAACTAGAATTCTTCTGGCAAATTAATCTATTCATATTATTATACATAATACTTATTGTGTAGAAGCTCATTTTCATTATGTTGGATCAATAGGTGTATTTGCTATTATAGGAATAATTATTATGTTTTCCTCACTTTACGACTTTAGCTGAATCCAAAATTATTAAAAAGACAATTTTGTATCACATCTCACCTAATCCCATTTCAAATGGAAGTGATATTTGGGTAAGGTGAGATGATTAGTTTCCGGGGTACTGAAGTTGAGGGAAACCATATTTGAGAACCTCACCCAATTAGGCTAAAAGGCGACCCGATCCCGCGAGCTCTCCCAATCTGCAAGACGAAGGGCGCGAAAATGGTACGACATCCCCAGTCAACCGCGGTATGGTAGCTGAAATATACATCATGAATGCTATGTGTCTTTCCGGGAATCAAGAAATAAGTAATGAATACTTCAGGTTACGTCTCTCCTACCAGCATCCAGCATTTCGAGGGTTGAAATTGGCGGGATCAACATTTGGGCGAAGTAAGAAGACTTCCAGGAAGAACAAAGTTCTTTAAACGACGTATACCCTCCTGAACTAAAATACCACACGTGAAAGAATCTCCTCATTCGTCTTTTTCTACTACAATTTTTCGTTGAAATGTAGCTCGAGTACCATTTACTTGGGAATCTTTCAGGAATTGATGTACATTTTTATACTTTTTTCAAATAATGTACTAAAAATTTTAAAAGATAAAAAAATGCAATTTCCACGTGGTGATTGGATTCATGGATCCTTAGTTGCATGCAGCGTTTAATCATTGAAGTATTAGTAAAAGAGAAATGTAGAAGCTTATCTGCATTGGGGATAGGAGGTAGGAGGTGGGTGGTAGGCTATTGTTAGTAGGTGGGCCGGTTGGCTGCATTTACCAAAAACTCGACCCACGTGGAGGTGTTAGTAGGAGTTAGTAATAGCAATAGTTAGTGATTCTCGGAGAAGTAAGAGGTAGATAGAAGAAGGAAGGTTCGCTTATCGTCATAGCTATATGAACTGAGACATAAATGTGAAAAAACTACAATTTGTTTCTCACCTCGCCAGAATTGAACTCGGAGTAACTCGGTGGCAAGCAAGCATGCCAGCCCTGCAAGCATGCGGCGTTGCCTGAGAGGAAATTTATGAATTAGTTCACGTATTTTAGAGAATTATGTAAATAAAAGGGTGGCAAATTTTAAAATAAAATTCGCATGAGAAGCTGTTCTCTTCATACCGACCGACAACGGTGATCGCTAGTGGTAGAGACTTCGCTTCCACGACATCACTGAGCAGTAGAGCGTGGGTTCAAACTCTGATCGTCAGACCTAGGTGAGGTTTTCAGCCGGGGTTTTCCATATATACACCAGACTCATGTCAGTTCGACCCCATAAGCTCCCCAGCAACCCAACATCTCACCTTTCCAATTCCCTCTCCCAAGTCCAACAGTTAGGAGCAAAAGAAGACCTCATGGCTCGAACCTGACCAAATTACAGTAAATAAATAAGAAATAATTTTTTTTTCTTTTCAGAACCTCCGGAAGTCCATTATTGGACGCATATTCTTCTTCATCCTCCACCTCCAGCTTGATAACTGCGTTGCCATCCGCTTCCCCTCTGCCCCCCTCCACCCTCCTCTTCCGCCGCCACCACCACCGCCGCTTCCCTCACCATCTCCATCGCCCTCGACGCCATGCATTCCAACCTCCTTCGCCTCTCCTCGCCAGACGCGGGGCGAGGTCAGTTCGTGTATAGAGATGGGTTAATTTTCGCCCAGTTTACGAGTGGTCAAATTGAGCAAACGATTTAAATTGTGGCGATGGAACGAAAGCTGGGAGGAGATGTAACGTAGCGTGCTTTCGAACAGTTGGCGCATTCGCTCCTTACGATTCACGCCCCTTCATACACAAGGAACCATTCAAGTGAATTTCTACCACCTGAATCCAGATTGTTCAGAAACCGGGAACGTTATCCCACTACATGGTGATAAATAGACTGAATTACCAAAGAACAGAAAATTCTGGTGTATATCTGTTAGTAATTTTACTCGCAGAGTTACGCAAATATGAACGAATAACGTCGAGATTCGAAGTGATAAATAAAATGATATAAGTGTTACCATATTATTTGGATTCAACCACATATTGTCATTCCCAGTGCGACTGCATATCTTATTTTTAATTTTATTTTTAATGTCTTATGGAGAGGTTTGACCCACTCTCGCACCTAACCGTGACTTAGGTAAGGGAATTGGGAAGGAGAGATGTTGGGTTTGCAGGGAACTTGTGGTATCGAACCGATATTTGTCTGGAGGATGTGAGGGAAACTCCAGCTAAAAACCTCACCTAGCTTGGCCGAGTAGAGTTTGAACCCACGGTACCCAGGTAGCAAAGACGCTAACACTAGACCACCACAGTCTATTCATCTGCTAAATCACATCGTATTTTAGCTGAAGTCCCCCGAGGAGCAGTATTATCGCCCACGCTTTTTAATATATTCTCCGATTCAATAGCACATTTTGCAGATGATTCAAACTGCTGACAGTTACATCGACACTGACATGTCAAGGGTCACACGTAAACTGAGCGAAAAAAATTTAAAGCTTAAAAAGGTCCAGAACGGTCTTGTTAATCTCCACACACAAATTTAGCAGATTGTTAAAGAACATACGACTACCACCGACTACTGATGTTCGAAGTCGCTCGGTGGCATCCTGCGGTTTCTTAAAATTACAAGGGGCGTTCAATAAGTAATGCAACACTTTTCTTTCTCGGATAAGTTTGAATCGAAAGAATTGAAACTGGACATTCTCGCGTCATCTCATATTTTCATCCACTTCCTACAGATTGCAGTGCTATAACCAGCTGTATTCCAAATGGCGCCTGCAACTGAAATGCGATCCAAGCAAAGAGCAGATATTGAATTTCCTTTGACGAAAACCAGACCATCACAAATATTCACAGGCGTTTGCAGAATGTCTACGGACATCTGGCACTGGATGAAAGCACGGTGAGTTGCTAGGCCGCACACATGCAATGTTTTCACATTGTTGTATTTGTAAATGGGAAATGTAGCGTGCTATTGAAGCTTATCTACATGGAGTGATAGGAGGTAGGAGTTGGGTAGTAGGCCATTGTTAGTAGGTGGACCGGTTAGGTGGATTTACCATTAAGTTGGCCAACGTGGAGATGTTAGTAGAAGTAGTTAGTAATAGTTCGAGTTATTGATACTAGGAGGAGCTGGATAGAGGAAGGAAGTTTGCTTTTCAGTAGTCACAGCTATATGAACTGGGACATTAACGCGAAAAGCTACAAATTTTCTGGTCCCGTCGGGAATCGAACCGGGATGACTTGGTGATGAGCAATGCAATGTTGAAACGTGCGGACACTCTTATTCGAGGTGATCGACGAAGAACAATCAAATAACTCAGTGGTCATCTTGACATCTCTGTTGGTAGTGCTGACACACTTGTTCACCAGATAGCGTACTCAAAGATTTGTGCCCGCTGCGATCGCGAGCGCATTTCTCCTCCTTCTCCACGACAATGCAAGGTCCTCATGCCTGCGCACCTGAGAGGAGATCACAAAACTTCGGTGGATCCACCCTACAACATCCCCCCTACAACCCGGTTCTCGTACCATCTGACTTCCATCTCTTTGGCCCACTGAAGGTTGGTCTCCGCGGGAAGCACTACAGCAATGATGGGGAAGCTATTTTAGTTGGAAGAAATTAAGATGATGAATGATGGAATGAAAGTCTATGTTAATGATATTTTTTTAATGTAGTAAAATCCGTAAATTATTAACAATCGTCGTGTAATGTGGAGATACGGAGACAAGACAATGTAAACAAATGGAGGGGGGAAAAGATGGCGGATTCTGTTTGGATACAGTGTTTGTATTACTTTTCTTATACGGTACATAAATGACAATAACATTTATTAAGACAAACTAAAATGGCAATGATAACTGCTGATTTAATGTGCAGGATTATTTAGTGTTAGGAGTTAATTACCATATATATTATAGACATGAATAATTATTAATAGCATTTCACAATGCATCTTATTAATGTACCTTTTCAAATTTGCAGTTTACAATTTACAACTGTATAAATAATTTAACTTAGAATATATTTTACATTGTGCTACCATGGTAAGTATTCATTACAATTTGTACTTTCCGGGCATCAGATAAACCGCGTCCACACCGACTTACGTGCGTTCATGCTCGTTCGGGGCGAATACATTACAGCGTTGCGTTAAGGCGGCTCTACACACTCACTATTCGGCGAACTCCCGAGCAACTGCTCGCCGATTAGAGACTAGTGTGGATGGGTTGCTCGCTATTCGTCGCACCACGAACACCGGTGCTCGCCTTTTCCCGCAGCGTGGCGGTCTTCTGAGACACATCAAAGAAAGTCGAGCATACGCGAATATTCGCGAGTGACCTGTTCGTGGTACTGTCCACATATTCGTGCTTTTACGAATACAAAGGAACGCGAGTATACGAGTAATACGCTTTCAAGTTATTTCGAGTAAGTAATCGCTGAAAAACTAATTATTTGTAATTTTTCTCTTTATCGTACAAAGTAATAAGTGTTTTTAGAAGTGATAAAATAGAGAAATTTGAAGTAATAAAGTAGTGATGGAGAAACTTCATTTAGTATCTCCTACGTGTTTATACGCAGTTTGGACCTGCTTTTTGACTATAAAGTTTATTTGATGAGATATTTAAACCGCCAACATTTTTATTAACTTTATTTTACTTTTATTAAGCGTCCTAAAGTTTCACAGTATTGAACGTGTATTATAGTTATTATACTTGTAAAATAGTTATTAGCATTATCTACATTTGTAGTAGTATTAGCATATATTTCCTGTACACGAAATGTATGCGTGGAAATAAAAAATGTGAAAATAAAAAATACTACGATAATAAATAATAAAAATATAACATTTAAACTATTTTGACGTCATGAGTGTTTTGATAGGGTTCTAATGACCTAGTTGTTGGTGGGCCCTAAAGCCCCTAGAATAATCATAATAAATAATAACAATATTGAGTGTTTTGACAGTCTGAAGAATGTATAAGAAAATTCACCGATTATCTCACAGACGATAATATAAATAAAGAGGAAGAATGGTTTTCCACTTCCATCAGGGTGGAATTGTCAGTATACTGAAATGCAGAAATAAAGAGGAAGAATGGTTTTCCACTTGCATCAGGGTGAATTGTCAGTATACAGAACCACAAAAGCGTGCGAAAATTTCCACGCATACTGAAATGCATCGTGTGAATTCTCGCATCTGAACATTATTTATGCAGAATCTGAAAGTGCATCAAATTGACACATTCTTAAACATCAATAAATAAATATACATGACTCAAATATGTTAATAAAATCAATGTTTTATTAATATATTTATAAATTGTTTTAATTATCTTTCGGGAAGGGAGGGGCGGGGAAGAAGAATAAATATTTGTTTCTGGTATAATTTTTTCTTGGATATTCAAAGTATGATAAAATATTCAGAAAAGTACGTGTTTTCTCATGATTTTCAGCTGAAAATGGTTAAAAATGTTTCTTGTCGCAAGGCTACTGCTGCCATACTTTTACAAAAAATTTCAATTTCTTCTTTCTGAACATTATTCTCATACTTATTTTTTCCCTTCATTTTTTAGTTTCTTATTATTAGCGGATTTTAGAGGGTCTGAATCAATTATTAATCCAGAGAAAAATGATTTAAAATGGGATCTTGAAATCGGACAATTTTGAGAAGATGTTGCTTAGATACTGGGAGACTTACTTAAGTAATAAATTTTTGAAATTCTGATTTTAGAACTTTTTTTCTATCATATTGAAGTACATAGTTTTTTATTAAAAACTTAAACCAAGGAAGTACTTTTTATTTCTATTATGCTCCTCATAGTAGCTCCCCCAATAGCATTAGTCGTTACTTTCTATTGTTCATTTTGAAAATTGTAAAATAATCACAGAAGGTAATAAATTAATTACTTTAACGGATATGAAGAATCAAAAGATTTTGAGCTCATAATTTGTAGGACAGCAATACGCCTCTTTTGGCAGTGTTCCCTGTGAAAGTCGGGCGCTGCGGGCGTGTAATCAGCTGATCGCGCGCTCAGGCAGTGAAGGGTAAGGTGAAGAACGGTGGGTGGGGCGGAATGGATTGGTTTGGTGGGGGGCGAAGAGCTGAAAGGGGGGAGGGGTTAGCCCCGAGGGGCGAAGGGCGCGGCCACCCGCTGCAAATAGGCGTGACGTCGCAGTGGAGGCCCGTTACTCATAGCGCCGTCCGGCAACCCACTCTCCAGCATTACCACCCAGACGGTCCTTCCTAACTGACTGTACACCAAATACTGAGGAGGAATGCGAAAATGTGAACAACGATCCAAATACCTTAGGAAGGATCGGGAAAAATCGCAAGTTGCGATAAATGGCATTTTCCGCAAAATTCGGGAGAAAGAGCGAAATTTCAGCTAAGTTATTTAATTTGCAAAATATCACTTATGGGGATATGAATAATAACAATATTTTCTTAACTTCTTAAATGAATTAAAAAATACATTAGTAGGACTGGAAAAATAGCAAGCTGCGATAAATGTATATTTCCCCGAAGTACGGCAAAAAGTGAAATATCTGCGTCTTAGTTAATGTGTAATATACTGTTATGGGGCTAATAAATTAGTTTGAATAAAACTAACCCTAATTGATAATAAAGATATTTTAAAATGCCAAAACCCTAATATTCATACAGAATAAACGTCCGGGAGTCCAAGTCCAGCCATACCATTTCCCTTTTTCTCTCTAAACGTAATAATATACGCATATATAACTTGATAAAAATGCCGCATGGGTAGAAGAGTGTTGTTGTGCATTACACATTGTGTAATGGTCACAATAAGTGTGGGTGCATTTTGCACTTCTATGGTGAAATCAGTGTAACTATTCGGTTAAGTGCATGAATGAAGGTGTTAAACTAATTTCAAAATAACTGATGCTAATATTGCACAAAAATTCGTCTTAAGCTTCTGAAGATGCTCATAAATGATTAGAATAAGAAAATTTAAACAAACGAGTGTCTATTTTTAGAAATAAAAAGAGAATGTTTTTTTATTGTAAATATAAGCTCTCGAGGTTGCTGAAAGATGTATGAAATATATAATTAATCTACAATTACAATATTTAGAAAAGAAACGAATCTGATAACAAAAATACGAACAAGGCGTGAATGCAAAAACCTCTTTCCAAATAACCCTGTTCTGAAAACATTAGTCTTCCTGGATTTGCGAGGGTCTACTAATCCGAGGTACGAACTCCGAGTTTTCACACCGACTACCGGAGTACGACGAAGGACAACGTACGCTGAAGCAGTTTTCGAGGAAACAACGAACAATCCTCCGCATTTGCAGGCCAAGTCATGGTTTGCAGGCTGGCTAGTAGCTGGCGGGTGAAAGCGAGAGGTATGTAGCACGGGTTATGGTTGCATAGTATAATTCGATAAGAATGTTTTTTCGTGTGCTTCTCAGTGATTTATACCTAATTGTGCCTTCCTACTTAGTCAACATCATTTTCTTTTTAATGGGAATAGGAATGATTGTTGAATGATAACATTATATTCTAATTATTGCTTGGATGCAGCGTAAAAGTTATATCTTCCGTGCCGTCAAGATGCGGAAGGAGGAGGGTAAGGTGGCAATTTGTCCCAGATTCGTTTCACCGAAGAAGATAACAAATAAGTCATGTTGTTTGTGGATCAGACGAATTCCTCCACGAATATAAATAATTTTTTATACTCGTGGTTAATTGTCGAAAAATAATTCTTAATAATTAATTTACAAGTTTGACTCGAGTTAATTTTGGTGATAGGTATTTGCGTCCACATTTCTTTCACTCCCAATACAAAATATCTTTCAGGGAATGTGTCTAGTTAAATTTTCTGATTTTTTTCAGTCACCCAAAACATTTCTATCAATGGGACTTCTTGACTTCTGCTTCTCAAGTACAAAATAGAAAACAATTTGCTCTGGAATAGGAATGAGAACGAGATTCTCCACGTCAACATATTACTTCGTCTGTAGCTTTAATACTCCAAATTGAAAGTCACAGTTCTCTAGGTTATAACCTCAATATTTATCAAACGAACAAGTTTTAATTAACATTTTAATTAAACTGCATCTGAAACATCCGGAGCATTAACAAAGGAATAACTCTACAATGGTTAATATACCAGTATTTAATTATTAAATTAAAAATTAACCAGTAAAACATCCGAGCTCAGAAAATAAAACATTTAATGAATTAGAAAAATCTCAGATTTCTGTTTCAAAATAATGTATAATTTAAAATACGTAAACAAATTACATAGATGAAATGCATGAAAACTAAAATGCCTTTCCCTTACAGACAATAGCGGATTCAACATTTTTCTTAGATCTTTTATCTCCTGGGCATCAGGAGTGGGGGATTAAAGTTTGCAATGACGGTGCAAAATATTGCAATTTGAATTCAATTTAAAATTATGTAAGAACACATTTATTACACAATGCAAATTATAGGACTACTCTCCAATCATGTAATTTTCTTGTAGTTCGCGAAAAAATAACGTTTTCCTACTCTTTTATGGGATGAGAAGGGTCCGAAAAGTTTTAAATTCCCCAGTGTCTCACACAACTGCAGAGGTTTACGGAAAATACCTTCGAAAACTTTTTTTAATGCACTGACTTAATTCCTTAATTAAGTTTCTGTTGAGACCATGACTACTATTTCTTCTCTTTTGAATGAATAAGGTCACACACACACACAGACTAGAGTCCTAAATGAGAAGAGACGCGCCAGTGGCGGAAATGTAATGCGAAATTTTTCATGTACTGAAAATGCTAGACGCTACTCCTCCTCTCTACCACGTGGGTAAGAATCACGTGAATAACAAACGCTCTCCCCTTGGGCATCGCTGACCTCTCTTCCTCTTCTTGAGTCTAATGAAAAGAAGCCACAGCCTTGCGTGCACATACGACACAAGCAGTGCGCTGCGAGAAATTACGCACCGAGGACGTGACGTTGCTGGCGGTTCTCTTATTGTTCAGGACTCTAAAAAATACAAGTTACGCACAGTTCTAACTGACAATGTTGATACAGTGTTGGACTTCCTCACTGAAGCAGATGGAAGTCCAACACTGAATCAACATTTCATTAACTGCGTTATTTCATTAAAAATTTTATTTTATATAATATCTTAGTTTGTTACTTTTGCAGGACATTTATTTCAGTACTCTATATTAGCAGAGACACTAAAGATCTCATCATATGACTGAAATGGTCTTACACATGATGATCTCGATTTCCAAGTTATAAAAACAAAAAATAGGGGAAATCATCTGTAGCACACCACATAAAGTTAATCAATAGCCTCCACTTCGGAAACTTTCAGTTTCAGGATGGTCACAAAAATCTTTGAGAGATTGGTCTTGTTTTTTTCTTAATTAGAATGGTTCTACGTCAGTTTCATAAGTACCTTCATCCCAAGAGAATTTGGAAGAGCACTTTTCACCAAGTTTCCATTTCAATTCAACAACATACTTCAATACTTTGGATTGTTTTTATGTCCGAGTAAATTAGATGCTGCGGGTCGTTTCCTTTGCGTTTTATGATCGTTAAAATGAGGAATCTCCCTCCGCAAAGGTAGCCTGTTGCAAAAGGTAGAAACGTTTATATTGTGGCCTGATGTGCAACTTTGAAAGCGTTTGCAGAACTTCACATTCAATTTTTTATTTTAAATTTATTGTCAAAAAAGCAGTACAAACTGCGTATGACTACGTGGAGGACAATAAACTAATTTACTCTCCGGAAGCAAGCAAGGGACCATGTCATCAAATCCGATCAAGGGACCTAACGCAGAGGCGGATTCAAAAATTTCAGCAAACATTCCTAGATAAAATAAAAAGTTAGCTGCGAGTTATAATACTAATAGAATGTCAATATGTTTGTAATTTTAAGCGAAAAATTACATGTACAAGTTATTATCGAACTATAGATTATTCTGAGTATAGTGTTTAAAGATCAAAAGAATTGAAATAACACTAAATTCACGATTTATTATTACAACAGACACGCTCCTAGACAAAGCTTAAGGAACATGTATAAGAAATCCGCCTCTATCCGAAGGAAAACCGGAGCAAAACCCGGGCCAGGATAGGGCCACAAAATTAATGTAGTACACAAACGTGCCAAAGTTGAGTACATATAAAAAAAAAATTAAAATGAATCATAACACACAACACAATCATGCAAAAACATAGTTTTAGAAATTGTTATAAGTTATTTAAAAAGTAACGACAGCAATGGCGTGATAAAGACGGATTTAACTTTTATTAAAATCAATAAATTATTTTATACTCTAAGAGCACTGGTGCACGAGGTAGTTTTTAACCGCAGATTTGAAGATATTCAATTTCATAATATCTTTTATATTCTTGGGCAAGGAATTATATAGAACGATTCTCGAATGATTTGGTCCTTTTTGGCAAAGATTGGTTGACACTCTAGGGCGCTGAGTAATATTACTATTGCGAGTAGTGTGTTCGTGAACGAGACTGTTTCGTATGAAGCAAGGGTGGCACTTCAGTAATTCGGTCTTAACAAACACGACCGTTTCATAAATATAAATGCAGGGAAGTGTTAAGATA
>NNCF01126590.1:741084-754906 GCA_002313205.1 Laupala kohalensis | reverse complement strand
CAACGGGAAATACGTGGACTAACTACGTTAACTAAGATTCGGAATGCGTAACACAATTTGCTTAATTGGGAATTAAGATTGTCAATGTGACAATTCTATTTGAATATGGAGACCTAAGAATTTTGTATTCGTAACAGTTTTAATGGTGTTCCGTTTAAAGAAAGAGAAACTTGGGGTAAAGATTTTGTAATACTATTGTGAAATGACATATACATGTTCTGTCAGTGTTTACAATGAGACGATTTGCATGGAACCAAGCCGAAAAGTTAGACAAAACGTTTTGAGCATTGGCGTGTTTACATAGTAAATTAGTGTCATCAGCAAAAAGAAACATTTTGCAATCTGATCTGGATGATGACATGTCACATACAATAAAAAGAGTAAAGGGCCGAGAATTGAACCTTGGGGTACTCCGGAAGTAAGTGGCTTTGTTTCTGAAAGACAACGCTGAAGTATTTTACTTTTAGTATAGGATATTTCGACCTGTTGTTATCTATCTTTTAAATAAGAAGTTAGCCACTGATGTGAAAGTCCACGAATGTCTAAAGAATGCAATTTGGAAAGGAGAGTTTCGTGATACTTGACATCGAATGCTTTGGATAAGTTACGAAAAACACCCTGAGTATTTTCTCCATGGTCAAGAGATGTGGTAACATTGTTTAAGAAGGAAAATATGGCGCTTGTAGTGGAAAAGGATTTCCTAAAACCGTGTCGATCGTCAGAGAGAATGTTTTTTTTGATAAAAAATCTAGAAGACGCTTATGGAACAATTTTTCTAGGATTTTTGTGAAAGTGGGTAGTAGAGATATTGGTCGGTAATTTCCAATATTAAGTTTGTTTCCTTTTTTGTGTGAAGGTTTCACTTTAGCTCTCTTAAATATGTTAGGAAACACCCCTTCCGATAAAGAACTATTAAAAATATTTGTGAGTGGATTTAATATGGCGTGGGACGTAGATTTAACAGTAAACTCGGGTATATCATCTGTCTGTTGAAAATTTGTTTTTTAATGAACTGATGATTCTCAAGACTTCACTAGCGTTAGTTTCAGAAGTGAACGTAGAATTGGGTACGTGTGTGGATATAATTGGAGGATATTGATTTGGATATATTGAGTTCGTTATTTTACCTACTTCTGAGAAGGGAGAATAAAAATATGTGCGATTAGTAGAGAAATATTTTCTTCGTGATTTTCAGAAGTTGACGTGTAATTTTTAACAATGTTCCACATGGCTTTCACCCGGTTGTTCGATTTTAGTACCTGCCTGTCGTTTTCCATTACTTTAGCTGCATAGACTACTTTTTGAAGAATAGTCTTATATTTACGAAAATAATAATGGAATTCAGGTGGTTGGTTATAGTTTTGAAAGATAATATAAACGGCATTTGTTTTTTGAAAAAATTCTCATCCCTTGGGAGATCCATCTATTGTATTTCTTTGTGTTAATTAACTTGCGTTTTATGGGAAAGCTAGAATTGTAATGTTTTTGGAATGTTGAGATAAATACATTGAATTTGTCGTCGGTGTTTTGGCAATTGTAAACATCTTTCCATGCTTCTTCACGCAAATAATTTATAAATATGGATTGCTTTGTGTCATTAAATTATCTAGAAAACCTGTGGAGGGTTTTAAATGGTTTTAGTTTATTATTAATAGTCAATACTTGAGCAAGGTGATCACTGTATCCGGCGATAAACACTTCAGAGAGATACGAGATTCCATTGTTGACGATAATTTGATCTAGCAATGTTTGAGATGAGCCGGAGAGGCGAGTGGGGTCATTTATCGTAGTAATAAGGTTGAAGGAGTCGATAAGATTCTTGAATCGATTAACTGGTGAATGTGCAGAGTCGGATGTACTCAAGAAATCGATATTGAAATCACCACATATAACGATAGATTTAGTAGATTTATGTGCGATATGTTCTAAAACATTTTCGAAGTTCCGAAAAAATATGTCAAGATCTGATTGAGGAGGTCTATAAATACACAAAACAACAATACCGGTGTCGGTCAGATTAACTGCAGAAAATTCGAACACACTATCTACGCAGAAGTTCTCGTAGCCTGACAGTGGAAAAGATAAAATATCATTACGAACGTAGATACACGTACCTCCGTGGGGATTTTTTCCTTTAAAATTTTAAGTTTAAGACAATTTTAATTTGCTAAATAAAATTAGAAATATCAGTATCGTTGATGTTGTTAGTTGAAAGCCAATGTTCTGTAAGGCATAGCAAATCCAATCGATTTTCGTGTACCAGAATTTCAATGTCTGTCAATTTGTTTGAAAGGGATTGGACATTATGATGAAATATAATTATTTTATTTTCGCAAAGAGTTTGTGACTCACGAGAAATGGAATCGACGTTAGATTGTGGAGAGGAATTTGAAATTGGTACAGCTTCTAGTTCCGGATGAAGCTCGCACACAGCACCTGAACGCGATTGTCACCTTCGAGTACCACATCGTGCTCCTGAGCGCAAGTTGTAACAGTGTATGGGGGCGGCAGGAGATGTGGATGGAGGAATAGACGAGGACGTGGGAGATGAGAAAGCAATAGGTGAAAGAACGGGGACAGGAGAAGAAATGGGTGTGGAGATAGGAAGAGGAGATGGTGACGTGGTAGGAGCAGGAGGAGGTGGAGGAGTGGGTAAAGGGGCAGGTGAATGACGTGAGGTCAGATGTGAAGCTAGGAGAGAACCGAAGTGCTGTTTCCCAGACGGTTTCAGGTGTAAACCGTGCTGGGTAAAGTCCTTGGCAGTCAGGTGTGGTTGCAAATCAAAAAATGTGATTTTTGTGTCTGCCAGGTGATGTTTTAGGGAGATGTTTGCCAGGTTAATTTCGTGGTTTATTTGTGGAACGTTGAAGCGTGGAGGCAGGCTACAGAGTACTATGTTAGAAATTTCCACAGTTTCGAAGAAAAATGTACCTCGCCGATGAGCTAAAATTACATAATTAAATTCGTGTATTCCTCTGCTCAAAAGTACTTTTCCTTAATGTTCCTGAACAACGAAACCACCATCAATTCGAAGTCTCCCCTTTCCTTTCCATAATTTCACGAAACACAATCGGAATAAAATTCCAGGAAAAGATTGCATGTTTTACGAAAAGAAGGTTTTAATATTAAAATCAAGGAATTAATGTTTAGGAATCAAGGAATTATGTGCTTATTATGCAATTGAATTTGCTCAAATATGTGCTTTTTATGATAAAGCTTAAATAATGCCTTTTCTTATGAATATATACCGTACGTATTGTTAATTTTATTTTCTCTCTTCTTCGTTATTCCTCATATTTTACTGTAAGTACTTCAAGAATAATTGTGCTTCCAACCAGTATTGGAATTCACAATATTTCGGCCATCATCAGGCTACTACGATATTTTCAGAAACGAGTTTGTGGAATAATTTATATTTTCATTGCAATCGTATCGTATCATGGCATAATAACAATTTTAAATTCAGCATCATGAATGTCAATTCAATATTAGGACTCAGGTAAATATAAAGTGGTTATATTCTTCAAGACGAGAAAGTCCTTATCGGATATCCGTCCATCATATGCATCAATATTCGCACCACAGTCTGTGACTCGCACACACACAAAACATCTTGTAATGATTGCATTGTTGTTGTTGTTTTCGTTGCTTATATGACGAGTACATAAAGATAGAACTAGTGTAACAAATGACAGCACAAAATGTCTGAAATTGGAATACATAATCAGAATTATATGTTTTTATTTTGATTGAGCTTAAAAATATACTCCACCAGATATTTAAATGAAATGTTTGAAATAATAATTGTTATTGAAATATTATATCTAGTGACAAAACTAAGATTATTTTTATATTTTGAAGCGTCTAGAGTTAAGATTACTTCATGGGAAATTTTTTGCTTCACTTTTACTTAAGTCACCGAATATTTTCAAAAACATATTATACTCTTTTCCGAGTTCTGACATATTAATCGGACTGTGAAACTGATTCGGACAGCATGATTTTCCTCGTCATGGGTTTTGCATTCTTGCAGTCTCGCACAACAAATGTTAATAAACAAATATTACATTACTTTTAATAATTCCACATAAAAGTCCTCTGTCGCTGAGGTAACGGCGCATTCGCCACCCTTCTCATCAACAGATATGCTAATATTCCTCTGTAGTTTTTCCTCGTTAAAAAATTATCCCTTTCTATATTTTGTGTTTGTGGCAACTAGAAATTAATGTTTCAACATATTACATAATTTGCGTCGAATTTAATGTCAATAACAAAACTTTTTCTATATATTTGTTTATTTTTGTAACAGCGCTAATGATGGCCACCAAGCGGTCGAAAAGGCCTTATGATTTAATAAATAAAAAACTGGATAGTACAACAACATATTCCTCATACAATAATTTAACTAAGTTGATTCGCTAGTACTGTACCTTAAACCCTACGCACACAGAATAACATCGCTTTGTATATTTTTTTTCCCAAAGCTACAATATTGCGTTCCAAGAATTCTATGAGTTAATATCCTCAGCGAGATTGAGTGTGTCTGTGAGACAGAGAGGCGAGGCCGCTGGGGCCCAGGTGTGCTGGACCAGCGATGTCCTCAGGCGGTGGCAGGAAACGCCGCATGCTTTATTCATGCATCGTCTCTTGGCAGACGGATATAATTGACTGCTACTGTTGGCTTCCCAGAGGATAATACGACGTGAGGTTGCCATTGATGACATGCACTCATCGACGTTGTCCCAGGTTGTTCCACGCGAGATGAAATATTTTGATCAAAGCATTCGGGATGACGTTACAGTTCATAGGGAATACTAGACACGAACTGAAACAAAGTCCGAATTGTTTCTATAACAATTAAATGGATAGGAAAACGGTCTTACACAATTTTTTAAATCTATTTATCATACCTATAACCCAGGAGTTTATTCCATCTTCGGACAATCAATGATGTGGTTTTCCAAACAACAACAAAAATTCATACATTTCTTTTCATAACAGTTGAAATCACAATATAATGAAGTGTAATGATATTTTCAGCATCAGATTTGGTGAATTAGTAATAATAAATTCGATATTCTCTCTTTCAATACGACCAAGATAAATTGTTTCCGTAAAAGACATTTTCTCTTACATTACTGCAAGCTGAATGCAGATTCTATTATTTTTAGCGTGAATGAAAATACCTAAAACATTTTTATCTTGTTTCACCCATTTAACAACAAAATATTCAAGAGAAAGAGCGTAAATTAATTTTTAGATATTTGAGCTAACAACGTTTAAAAGGAAAACAGGTAATATATAAATTAGTCAGTGAGAATATCCCAAATAATACAACTTAGAGTGTTTTTATGAATATAAAATATATATTTACAAGTATTACAAGTAATTCCTTCGCCCGACATGGAGGAAATTTCAAGAAATATTTAAAAATAGTAAATATGATCCAATAATAACCAAATATTGTAAAGTTACAGCAAGAATTGCAATGATATCAGATGACTGAACACCAAACCTGAACCATAAATGTCTTCCACATCAACCAAAGACTATTATGGCCAGTGTTGAAATAAATGACAAAATTTCTGAAGGATCATACGTGCTTCACTTTGTTAAAAAAAAACTACTAGGATAATCATAATTTAAATAAGAATTTCCCGAAACAATTAATCTTGTTCTGATAAAGAATCGATGTGAAATCTCCCTGCACCTTCAACGGAGGTCCCCACTGTGGATGCGGAAGCCACTAGTCCTTCACTGCGTGGCTGACTCATGCATAAACGGATGTCGGAAATGTTCTCCAGGTACTACGAATTGTGACTGGGTTTAGAAGTAACTTGGTGGGATAGGAATTTTCTCTGCTACGAAGATGGACACGATACTTCAACTTCATTAAAAAGCTTACTCTTCCTGATATAAATCACAATATATTAAACGCAAAAACACAAATCTTTTGAAACTCTTATGACCAACAGGGGAGCTCTAGTGATAGCGTCTTTGCCTGTACAATATAGCTGAACGGTGGAGCGTGGATTCAAATTCTGCTCGGCCATACTAGACAGAGATTTTCAGCCGGGGTTACCCTTCCCTTGTCCAGAGAAATGTCGATTCGTAACTGTATATTCCCCGGCAACCCATCATCTCTTCTTCCCACTTCCATGTCCAGTTACGTGTACTGAATTTAAGGAAAATTACAGTACATTTGGGTGTTAAGGTTTCGAAGGGCCAGAAATGTAACGAGGGTGGTTGAAATGGGAGTTGAGCAATGGAAGTGCCAACAATAATTTAACAACATAAATTGCAACTAGCAAAATAAACCATTAAAATAAGGAAGTCAAATGAAAGAATACAAAACTGAGTGCTGTGAAAATCTGGATGAGTTGCTGCGAAGAGGTGACGACGGGATGACTTGATTCTCCAAATGCCTCGTGGTTCAGCTGAGACGGCGTTGGATTGATGTTGTTTTGATGATGTCGGGTTGACGTTCAGTTGATGTTGAAAGACCGTGTATCGAACCGCATTTCAATCGTCCATCTCGGTCCATTTGACTTGAGATTTCAGTTAAATAATCCACAAAAGCTCTACTCTCGAAAGATGTCACTCATTTGCACAAAGAGCGTTGAGTCGATAGATTGTCGTATGTTGGTTTTTATAACCAAAGTCGCAACATTACGGTTAGACGGAAGAGTAGACCTCATGGTCTGAACCTCGCCATTAGACAAGGAATAAATAAATAAAATAAGCAACGTTAATACGTGTAAAAACAACCGGTACATAACAGCCATGTGTTAAGGTTAAGTGGTCACATATCACATTGCTGCATCTGCGAAGGAATGTTAGTTTGACATTGTTATTTTTTTAAATTTCTTGTCGGAAATGGATTATGGGAAATGGCTTCCTTGTGTGTCTGGGGAACGTTAAGGGTACCGGATTCCCTTCCATGCACCTCGCCGAGGTGGGTGATTACTGAATGAAGTGAAGGGCGAATGATAATGAGGTAGAATGAAAGGCAGGGGAAACGGGAATACCCCAGCCTTTCCACCACGTCATCGAAAACTCGTCCAACGCTGCAAATTCTACAATGGGATCAGTCAGGGTTTGAACCAGCGTCACCACAGTTAGAAGGCGAGCGCCCAAGGCCACCCTAAAAGAATAGTACAAAATGAAATTTTAATCTTGGATTGTCCGCAACTCACAATGTTTCAGACCTTGACGGAGGGATTTCCCGAGATCTTGGCCGATATCCATAATCGACAATCTCACGAGCTCTTGGCAGGATTCCGCAACGTGCTCCCGTTGAAGGGTCTATGCGCTACAAGATTGGCACGATGACGGTTAACCGAAGGCTATACGCCGAAGAACAAGAAAAACCATTAAATGCGATGCATGTGGTTGAATATTTCTTTTTTATACTCATCGTCATACATTAAACATTCTAGTGTCGTTGCTAACATGTACGTCGCGTCACATCGTTACGTGTACTTACAATGATACCCAGATTCCGTAACCTATTGCTCTACCGTGAATTCTACGAGAACAATATTATCCACTTGATAAGGTAGAGTGTGGCGAAGATCCACACGTTATTCTTCATAGGATACTATTATATGAAAATATTTGGAGAGCTCTTAGAATGTCATTTTACTAATTTGATAATCCTTTCACCATGTATTAAAAAAGAATAAACCCTTTCCCCATCCCACCGTACCCACAAATTTTCGTTAAGATGTTTTCAGGCCTCGAAAATTGATACACTGGATCGTAACTCCACTGGCAAAATAAAATGAGTATTTTTGTAACATCAAATTAAAGGACAATAGATAAAAGAAAAAAGTTTGTTTGCGAAGCAAAAACATACAAAACAGAACGGTTATCAACATTAAATCACATTCCGTGAGATATTACTTTTAATGCAAAAGAGAATAATAGGAATAAGAAGCTAAAGATTCTGGAGAGTAAGATCACTTCCTTGACGAGGATGCTTCCACTATTATTGATTGGAAACAATGTCCTACGATAAGGAGTGAAAATTTTGAGAATAGGTTGGTACGTTGCATCGGTACCCATATCTTTATTCAATATTTCAAAATAGTTATTAATAATAAACCGGCAACTCCTAATCTCAAACGGTAGAAGAATATGAGAGGAAAGAAACCTATATCACAGAGGATTAACAGTCCGTGTCACGGGGTAAAAGTCAGCGTCATATATACGCTGAGAGCTTGTATCAAGCATTGAATGTGCGGTAGAAAGTGAAGTTGACAAAGGGAGAGGGAGAAGCTAGAGTTCTTAATAAAAAAAAGAACTGCCACGAGCGGAGATTGAATGCGGAATTTCTCATATTTCCGGAAAATACTACGCGCAATTTCTTATACTGATTTAATTCAGCTGTAGTTGGTCACATGATTGTGTCGTATCTTCCTTCCTTTCTTCCTACTTCACCAATAAGAGAATAACAGCTGGGACCAAGGGGGCTATGAGAATTGTAGGAGAAATTATGATAGGAAATTGACTGTTAGGAGAAATTATGTGCCCTGAAGTTGTGGACACGACTAATGTTTCTCTTTTTATTAAGAGCTCTAGGATGAGGGAGTTCTTACGCGAGATCACTGACACAGTTAGAAAGTTCCATTTGTTCCACTTCTTCGAACAGAACATCACACATGCACAGAACTGGATAGGGGCCTCAAATAGACGAGGCATTTGCTATGCGAGTGTCAGATCGTAAAATTGAATAATACTATAGTGAGAGCATTTATAAAAAAGCTGATTAATTAAAGGAAAATTTAGTAATTGTCTCTCAAACTACAAGCCTTCGCAATGGAACAAATTAGACGAGGCAGTTATGTATTAAACCTAGTGAAGTTTTTACTGATTAATTTTCCCTGTTCAGATTCATATAAAGCCACTTAATAATATGTTTCACAATAAAATAAAATAAAATATTTGCATTAAATAAAATTTATTTCTATTAAAATAAAAAAACTATGTACAAATTTTTTTTCTCGTTAGATTGTCATAAAAGTTGATCACATTCGCGAAACGAGATTTTTAATCAATACCTTAAACAGCAGGACAAGGAAATGGACAATTCCAAGATTACCTACATTATTTATGCACTTATGTTTCCTCAAGGGAGAGTACGTCATTGCCTATGTGATTTTCAGAAGTACTGCCGGCACCGCACTTTCAGTCAATGTAAACTTTGTTTTAAGATAACTATTTTATTGATAGTTATAAACGGGGTTTATTTTTGGTTGAATGTAGTTTTGAAAAATCACACAACTTTCGTTAACCTTTTAAATTCTAATAATCATTAAGTTTTTAAAATAATAAAATATCTAACACTAAGTTAGAATAGAATATGATAAAATGAAAACGTAGAATATGAAATGAATTTATAATGCAAAATCTTTTGTTAAAATCTTCACTACTGCAGTTGAAAGTTAACACACTGCAGATAATTTTGGATAGCCAAAATAATTATCTAATTCTGAAACAAACAAAAGAAATTCTACGAAATAGTTTATTTGTATGACATTTTTTTAGCACCAAATGTGAATTTTATGCAAATACCACTGCAGATAATTTTGGATAGCCAAAATAATTATCTAATTCTGAAACAAACAAAAGAAATTCTACGAAATAGTTTATTTGTATGATATTTTTTTAGCACCAAATGTGAATTTTATGCAAATACCAGTAACTTCATAAGCAATATAAATTCACTAATGTTTTTATCAGGTTTCCGATCGATATGCACTGAAAATCGGAAAATATGCACTTAAAATATGTGGTATAAATCCAACTAAATGCAATACAAAATTCGAAATATGCTCTTCAAAAGACAAGTAATATATGTATCTACTTATTACAAAGAAGATATATTCCACTAAGAGCGTTCATACAGCGCAAGCCGTGTTTCCATAATAAACATTCAAATTTTTATTTAATACAGTAATTAACCTAAAATGTATCGGGATGAAACAAAAATATTCATATATATGCAAATAGAAATCTTCAAAAACATGCATATATATGCAATATTAAAACCAAACGATTGAAAATACTACAAATCACTTCCTCAAAGCCATAGACAATCAGGAAAAATATATGCAAAACATGAAAAATACGGGACGGAATATTTATAAATTTTACATTTTGTTCAGGAAGAAAGTGAATATTCTTCGCCTATCCTGCGGCATAACACAATAATCCACAACCAGCGTCAACGTAGGAGTAACATATTTTGCTCACAGTTGTCTTTGAAATGACAAAAGAGGTTTTACTCTTCTTGAAACCCGCTAGGTCGTTCTGCAGGTATGAGGAAGAGGGAAGAATGGCTATTCTTTCTAAGATAAGGAGGGGAAGCTTCCAAGAAAGGTACTCTTCACAGCAAATTTTCCTGTTTGGAACAACCTATCCGTTGGACGGGCAAAACCAAGAACACTTTCTTTCTGACAACATAACATTGGCGCCGGGGAGAGAGAGGAGTATTCAAGGCCATTGGCGCTTCGAACAGTTTCTAGAGGCGTTTATCTAGGAAAAATTAAAACGGCATGTGCGTTTAACTGCAACTAGACATCTTTTAAAGACCAGGAGCGCCTAAGATCCCATTGTCGATATATCTCGTTTTTACTTCATTCCTACAAATTTTATTTCGAATTTGTTATAAGATAATTACCCTTTCCAACGTTTTACACGTGTTTTTTTGTTTTTCTGACTCAATCCAAGTCCTTCCTTATAACGCCAAAACGACCAAAACTCGACCCGGTCTTTCCTGTATTTGTTCTAGTTTGATGGGCTACACGGCAGGTACGATTTTCTACAATGTCCTGTATTTCGAAATAAATCGTGCCGCGCATGCTAGTAGATCGGAATCGTTCGAAATTCGCGACATTCACCGAATATTCCTTGATCGCTGTCTTATGTTTTGAAAGTGATAAGAGGTGTAAATGTTTTGGTCTTAAATTGTAGTTGTAAATATTCTTATCTGTCAAATCTGAATGATATAGATTCCACCAGGTCGAAATTATTAAATCGATATGGTAAACAACTCACGACTGGGAACAAGTTTCCGTGCGTCAAAAAGAATGTCTCAAGAACAGGAGAAAGAAACTAGTCGAATAGGTAATAATGTATCACAAGAAATATCAATCATCAGAATAAACGCAGAAGATCAGGACACATTACGGAAATATTTATCTGTCTTAAAGAAAGCTAGAAATAGTTTACGTTATCTAAAATTGTAACGAAGGAAACATTCATATTGTTTCTTTTTCACTCTTTTTATTTTCACTATTCAATACATGAATATACATTTTTGTCAAATAACATTTAAAATATTCTTGAGACTATGTAGTGGACAAAGACTATTTTTCTATGGAAGCAAGGAAGCATGGGACCACCCTGGTCAAATCTGATCAATGTATGCAAAGAATTATAAATCATAAGTTTTTTTAATATTTTAATTGATTTATACAACCCGGCTTATCGACCTTTTGGCCATTACGTGGGCTTCATCTATCTCTTGTTATTATCTGTGTTCATTTTCTTCTTGTATCTCTCTTCAGTTCCACCGCGAGGAAGCGGGGAACCCCCTACTATCTAGCTGTACTCTCTCTTCAGATCCATTATTGTATTGACTTATTCTGCAAATGTGTCCCACCAATATATAGTGCCCAATTCTTATCACTATATATTACATGGTACGATTCGTGTTAAGATGTGGAGGAAATTGGCAAGACGACATTCTGGCACTAGTCTCATTTCACTTTGGGACCCGCTGATCTAGTAGTAGATAGCGCTGCGGCGAGTGATAGTGTCCGGTCCAAGAAACTTTCTTTGGGACAGTGGCCTCATCGCTCGTTTCCTTCCGTACACATACTGGAAGAAAGTCTGTAGACCCACAGATGAAAAAAGGTGCCTTGAATCTATAGTATTCTCAATCTCGACAATTTTTTTAAGGGAGGTTAATCTGATTACATTAAGCAAACTTTCATCACTGTTTCTTTAAGGAAGTTATGAGAGGCGTGCTAACTCACTCATTCATTCATTAATGGAGAAAACAAAAAAAAATGTTAAAAATAGGAACTTTATTTTTTACGGCAATATAGCTTTTAAATTATATATGCTCACTAAAAGAAGACTTTTCGAAATTCTCGTTTTAAATGTGTTTATTAAAGTGACATGCAATTGGGATATTATAACAGCTTTATGAACTGAGACATTGAAGTGAAAATCTAAACAATTTTTTTGACCCCGGAGGGAATAGAACCCGGGGTTACACTGTGGCAAGCGAGAACACTAGCCTAGAGGGGAGGGGGCGCTAAGTTAATTAATTGAAAATTAAAAATTCAATAGAGATAAAAGTTTGTTATCTCATTAATACTTATAAAATTTCGAGGTGACTCCCCAGCACCATGCCAACTTTCCCACCCTCCTATATGGCAGTTACTGACCTATTACCTCAGTTCTTGGAGTCTTTTTGGACGCCTGAAATCACGTTTTTAAGGACTTTCCATTGATAAGACATGGACCAAGTTTCACTTAGCGACGCAACTGATTAGACCGCAGTACCGCGCGTTGCTCTCGTTCACATTACGCCAGCGTCTGCTGCGTACACTGCACACTGTGTGTGAATGCGGCGTGGAGCCCCTGGGGGACGCGTTTCGAACCTTGAGAACGCAAGCGCCGCACGCAACACGAACGCCTCCGGCTACGAGAGATGAGTGAGAGCGACGAGACGACTGCCGCCACCGCTGCTCCTGCTGCACCACACACAGCACACCAGATAGAGACCTTAATCGAGAGAGAATCGTCAGAGGAGAAAATGCAACGCGGAATTTCTCATATTACCGGAAAATACTACGCGCACTTTCTCACAGTGGACAGCGATCTAGTGGTAGCGTCTTCGCCTCCATGATTCCGTTGAGCGGTAGAGTGCGGGTTCAAACCCTGCACAGGCGATCTAGGTGAAGTTTTCAGCTGGGATTTTCCTCACCTACTCCATACAAATGTCGGTTCGCTACCATAATTTCCCCAGCAACCAAAGACTTCTCCTCCCCAATTCTCTCGCTCAAGTCGCGGTTACGTGGTCTCATGTCCTGAAACTCGCAAAAGACATGTAATAAATTAATAAAAAGTGGTTTCAATCATGTGTAGTTGGTTACATGATCGTATCGAGTCTCCCTCCCTTTCTCTCTATTCCGCTGGCGCCAATGGGACTATGAGAATTTTTGCTTAGTAAATATAGATGTAATGAGAAATTACGTGCTCTAAAGACTTCTTAATTCAAAAGACGGTTCTCTCTTGCATTAAGGACTCTAACCCCAGGCCGCGACGCGACAGCGGCGAGGGGTCGACAACGGTTCACACTGGACGCTTCAAGCGTTTACTCACAACATATCTTATATTGAAGATAGGGGTTGGGATTTCGAGGATGGTGGAAAGATTTAAATGCTATTTATGTATATTTTTATATATTTTAGTTGTCTATATGCAACTAATTAAAATAATCATGAAATATAATAACGTAGACCATACCCTTGCAATAACGGGATAACAGGAAAGGTGGTCCATATGATCAATGGCCTTACAAAAAGGAAAAAAATTCACATCTGGAGTGTGTCCAGTGTTCAAATTAAAGAAAAACATAGACGGGGGAAATTTTGAAGCTCGTCTTTCAATATCTCAAAACAGTACTTTACAAAATTGTCAAGAAAAGGTCATTATATTCCGGGTGGGGGACATTTAGAAGAACCTCCATTTTCTAATTAGTTCTGTTATACTAGATAAGCTAAGAAACTAGATTAAGAGTTTA
>NNCF01126590.1:725256-740943 GCA_002313205.1 Laupala kohalensis | reverse complement strand
TATATATAGTCCTTTTATAAACTCTTAATCTAATTTATTTTTCTTATAATAAAGATTTCTTGAGTGTCTTATTGCAACGATCTTCACATAGTCCAAGAAACATTGTTACATTAGTTGAAATTAATGCTTATTTCAACAATTATTATTGACAATCACGAGAGGTGGAATAAACATACGATGTAAAAGTTGGAGAAGGAACGTCAGAAGGGGGGAATTCCCTGATTTCCCCCTCCTTTAGTTCGAACCCTGCTTATTGTAAACTCTGGGAGGAATCGCGAAGAACAAATTCAGAGTTCGAATTAAAGGGAGGAGCTGGGAAATTTCCCCTCTTCTGGCTTTATTTTTGGTAACACGTTTTTCCATTTCCTGAAGTACATGGGTTTTAAGGCAGTGTCAAAGTTAAAATAATTAAACTTCTTAATTGAACAACTATTTATTTAGTCTCTCAATAAAACCGATTTATTTAATAAAATTTCTAAATCAAACATAAGAGTCAATCTAATGAGAGCAAAAATGTGGAACAACATACGACTGGTCGTACGTGCTACTGAATGAAGCAACGTTCTATAAACTGCACTAAAAACTCAGTTCGAGAAGACTGGGTTTGCATACAAAGGGCTATGCAAAATCGTCAATAATTATTTCTCAGAAGGACGTAAAGCTGTGAATACAACTTCTTCTACAATTCACTATACATACG
Organism: Laupala kohalensis; assembly: GCA_002313205.1. Taxonomy (NCBI): domain Eukaryota; kingdom Metazoa; phylum Arthropoda; class Insecta; order Orthoptera; family Trigonidiidae; genus Laupala; species Laupala kohalensis. The sequence goes on along the minus strand of NNCF01126590.1, from coordinate 740,243 downwards.
ATAATAACAGGTAATTACCCTGCAAATGACGCTCTCAGTGGTCAGTTCCGAAAGGAACTATGAAGAAGCTTCACGCGGACATCAAGATGAAGTTTTCAGCGGGTATAGGAAATATACTGGAATTTATTTTCCTACATCATACACGCTTACGTAATTCTAAAATCGACAGTTCTCACTCAGCGTTTTGTCTCAAAATTCACACATCACCCACAGAAACTCAGAACTCCCAATCTCGAAAAGCCACGAAACACACATAAATAATTGTTTCTTTATTCACAAAACATAGAAAGAAAATACTTCAGGTATCTTGTATAATAAGTACATAGTAATAATTACAAGAATGAAGTCTTTTGTTTTGATTTTCAAGAGAAAAGTAATACATACGACAGAAATTATTGGTGCGGCCAATCAGTAGCGGCGATTGGGAATCAAAAGAGAGGGGATAAAAAAATTGATAATTTTCATTATCATGTCATTTTCTATATAGTTCCACTAAGTTTGATTTAAATAATGAAATAAATCAAAGGAAAGAATTGGTGGTTACCACATCAAGGAGGGTGTAATTTTTTTTATAATTCCCATTTTTAGACGGTTAAAATGAAATTTTTTTATCTTTCCTTAAAAAAAGGAGGGGGGGCTGCCCACGTCCCTCCTAATCGTCGCCACTGCGGTCAATCATTCTGCTCATTAGTCCCACACTTTCAATAAAAACTCTGAAAAAAACTTTCTATAAATGTTTTCTCGGCTTTCGGGCAATTTTAGCATTCTCTCTGCTGTTCAGCATCACTTTAGAAAACAGTATTCAACATACACATAGTCTCCTTTTAAATTCTCAGCATTCAACACATAGTTCCTTCTTTAAGGCCAGAACGAGATGACCGAAACGTTGGGAGTAATGTCTACGGAGACGCGGTTTGTCCCTGACAATCAAGTTTATATGGACTCCGGCGGCGGGAGCCTACATTTACAACTTGTAAAAGAGACCAGAAATTGAGCTACACGAATTAATGAAGAAGTTCCGCGTTTCTCTCATTGATGTCTCTTCAGGTAATTCAGTACATAAAAACAACAACAAACGACAGCGATAGCGTAATCGTTCGTTAGCTAGAGCGGAGTGAGAGAACTTAATCACCAGTTCGGTCGTATACTCAAAGTCATGAAACTTGACTCGGGGAAAATGTTCGCTAAGAAGAAAAAACAAACAGAAACGCACCATGTTTATCAGTTCATTATAAAATAGTTATCACTAAATTAATTAATTGTCCTCAACGCTGTCAGAGGTAATTTGTAACAGCTCTCTTGACAAAAAATCATCGATTAATTTAGTTATTTATTGTCAGTCTTGATGTTGGAAGAGGGCTTGTACATTTATTTATTCTCGCTGCTGAAGGTGAAACTCAAAATGCTGTACACAATTAAGTTTTATATTAAAATGATATTGTGAAGTTGAAAAATCACGATGATGCAATAATGTTTTTAAAAACCTGTAAGTTAAATTATTTTGATCTCACAATATAGAAAAATTTTATTTTTTCCTGAGCAACGGAAAATTGATCTAACAAGTAAAAAAAATCGGGCAACACCGAGAAATCAGGTACACTTTGCTTCGAAAAAATTCAACTTACGAAAGAAAAATCATGAACGGAAACGCACTGTGTTTATTAGTTTATTGTATATTACTCGCACTAAATTACTTTATTGTCCTCAACGTGTAACAACTCTGTTCACAATAAATTATTGATTAATTTCTTTACTTATTGCCAGTCTAACTGGCTTGAAGGTTGTAGAGGGCTTGTACACGGAGTAGCCAACGCCCATTAGGGTGATGATAAGTGTACCTAATGTTGGTAGTACTTTCGGATTTTGAATCTGTCGCCAACATCAGCCATCACTTGCTGGCGTTGCGTTTTTCTGTTCCCTCTGCATCGAGCGTGTGGTACGAATATTACCTTGTGTTGTTTATTAACGTGTATTATTTTACAGCAAATAGTCACTTTTGTGACTACTATTAATATTTATTCGGGTATTATTTAAATTGTAGAAGTTGGCAATTCGTGTTAGGCAGCCATATTGCATTATTTTTGGAAAAGTTGCACGACTAATGTAGTAAATAAATCAATCGATTCAAATCACTGACCCGCATGGACAAAGGGCAGTTACACAAATGATTTATTTATACATAACGCAATTTTATTATAAATACATCATCACAAACACGTTCACAAGAATAGATATATATTTGCTCAACTCGTTTCTAGTGCCAAATATTTTAAATTTACCCAAAAGTGTTTTTAAATAATAATTTTTTTTTCAATGCATGATATTCTGGCATCTTTCACTTTATGTGAATTACCACTTCTTTAAATTCAGCTCACATTTCTGTAAAATTTCACGTGCTCTGCGCTTCTTTTATCTACTTCTTGCGCATCGAAAATGTACAGTGTAAGATGTATGAATGATTAAATCGGGATTGTTTTGTTACGTGTAATTCGATAGTATAATAAGAGTGACTCAATAACCGCTTTAATGTTACTTTAATATTTACGAATAAAAAAATATTTTCCGAATGATTTAAAGATTTTATAATAGTATCTATTTACAAAATTACTTTTGTATTCCATTAACTTTTTTTTTCTTTTGTATTCTTTTGATATTGCAGCATGTTGTATTCTTATTCTTATCTTAGGGGCCACAGATCTGATTAATCCCTCTTCGCCTTAGGGCCCTTGATCGTAATTGATGGGATGGCCCTTTGCTTGCTTCCGGAGACTAAATTAGTTTACTTCCCTCCTCGTGGTCACACGTAGTAGGAACTCTTCTTTAGATAATAAATGCGTATGTGAGATAAAGTAATGATTTTACAATCAAGAAGTCCCCGTCGAGAACCAACTATGCAAGTAATTATCACCCAAATATGCGTATCAACACAACCAAGGTCTCTATCCCCCTTCTGCCTCGGAGTAGCACTTTGGTCCGCAGCCTCCACCTACTTGGTCCTTGTGGGTTAGGCACAAGGGCGAGGCTAATTAGCGCGCAGTGCAAGAGCTGTCCCAAGAGCTACTACCACTCATCAAACCTCGAGCAAGCAACCCTCTGCCTCCGCAAATCTCAACCATCGGCGCGGCGACATCTACTCTTCATCTCAGGTTTCTTTTCTTAAAACATTTACTTCCATCTATTCTGTTAGAACTTAATCTTGTAAACACTAGTAAACGTATAAAATTGAATATTTTTCAGATTCGTAATTTACTCAGAAAAGACAGGAATGATTTAGTAAAAAAGTTTTTATCTAAATAAAAATAACTGATAAATAATAAAACACATAATTTAATCTCAATGTTTAATCGTACTAATAATACAGTGTTTATTATTATTTTATTATAATGTAATATCACAAGATAACTCTTCAACAAATAACGTATGTCCTCATTACCGAGAAGAACCTTACGTCATTCTTATGACACATGTTGTTCATGAATGGGATTGTTTGATCTTAAATGCATTTCCTTGTGCCTCACCAAACATCGAATTCTATTCACCGAATGATTATCCAATTGTAGTACTTTAATTTATTCGATTTTTCAATTACCTGTATTCCACATACCCTTTAATTACGTAAATTCTTTAGAATATGGATCATATGATGTTTGATTGGTGCTTAATTATTATTCTTTATTTTGTTCTAATTACATCTCAACTGATACGTCATTTAAATAGAATACATTTTATTCTCGTGAATATTGATATCTCTTGTTTTGTATAAAATACATGAAATTGACTAGTATGTATATTAAGATTATTTCAATATAAAATAATTTAATTTTAATTTTCTTGTTCGTACAAATACTGATTAAATTTAGTTACAATTTATTTGTTATAAAAAATAGTAATAGTGTGTGACATTTAATTGTATATTTAAGATCACTAGCGCTAGACTTCAGAGATTATAATGTCCCGTATTAAACGAACTAAATAATTAACCTACTTTAAATGTTTACCTCGAAATCCATCCGTTGAAAGATGGCAGCGCAGTCCCTGATTCGTGATTCTACACGAGTATATTCAGTAAGGTTTTCGGCTGAGGCTTCCCTCACCTTCCCCAAATGTCGACTCGATAATTCCCCGGTAATCAAACATTTCTCCTTTCTATTCCTAATTCATCAGGAAAGAGCAGAAATCATCATAAACAAAGCATTACATAAATCAAAACATAAATAATTAGTTTCGGGGTTCCAAAGTTGACAAACTCTGTTTGTATTTAGTGTCTTGAGTACAAAAATATACACTACAAAATCTGGAAGAATACATGCTTGCATACTTTTCAGAAATTTGGTAACATGAAATTGCTTTTTCAATTAGATTAATGTAAAGTTGTAACGTATCGAGCAGGCAAAATTCCAATTAACGAGATCAGACTTTGGAGTTTTTTAATAATTTGTCGATTATTACTTCTCAGCAGACACTGTCATTTCCTTTGGAACAATTAAATAAGAAACAGTCATTAAATTAGATAAGAAAAATAATGATTTTAATATTGATCTTGCAATTAAACAATGACATTCCACATGAATGTGCATCGATGACTCACTCTCAAAAGTGTCAAAATAAAAACATACTGTTTCTAGTTCATGAGCAATTTTGATAAATATACTTCAATTAAATAAATCATAAAAGAGTTATGACCAATACAATACGATAATATAACATGTTTGCGTAGTTTCTGCTTTTTTGTAACCATATTTCGTATTTTATATACGTTCAAATGTTCTGTTGTTATGTTTCTCGTTATAATTTGTATCACATGACGACGACTTCAATAGAAGTCGAAACGCGAGCTTAAAATCACAAATTATATAGTATTCGTCCGTCATAATGTCGTAAGAATTTGATTATTTATTTAACTTGATAAATATGTTTGAATTATATCTCCAGTTTTAAAATACACCATCACTCTCAAGTATTATAAAAATATATTCGTATGGGAAACCAAATGCTGGTTGAGTAGAGCATGCTATATTAAATGAATCCCACAGAAGAAAAACTATTTAAATTTAAAAAACGTAAGTGGAAGATAAAAGTTCGCTCAGAGTGTATCAGTTTTTAGTCTTATTGCTTATTTGTTTTATTACTATCTCTTTTATTGCTTATTTAAACAAATACATCTCTAACACTACATAACAATCTTACGTCTTTGAAAACAGTCTCTGCAACGCCGTCCCTGGCTGTAGCTTTGGCAAATGAGTGAACAACGATTGGGCAAAAATTATGACAGCTCGAAAGTTTTTGGGAAAGGTTGTTTATCTTTTGACATGGCACATTTAAACACGGAGTGATCGGTAATAGATATGTGTTGTCCAAACAGATAATAACGAACTGAGCGAAACGTCGAGTGGGTAGAGAACTTGGGGCAGGGAAATGAAATTACCTCTCCGACTTGAAGCACACGTAACTAAGTCATTACTATCTACAGTGAAACCCACATATATTTAACTTGTATAGCTCAAATTTCCGCGTATTTCCAATGATTTTTGGCTATACCTCTATGGTCAATTCCCTCCCATCGAACTTCGAAGCAAAAAAACCTCAGATTGAAGTGCTAGAAGTCAAAATTTGTACTCTTTCAATTTCTGCTAATACCAACTTTGCTAAGGATTACTATCGAGGTGATTTGAAAAATAAAATAAAATAATGCAATGATAGTTCTGTTACAAATTTCCTAATTGGTCGTGTTAAAGATTTATGAAAATTCTTCAAAACAAAAAAATAAATCATTAGCGTTTTGATTCATTCAATTTAACAACCTTTTTCAGGATAATTTCTTTTTTTTTTTCACAATTTCTTACAACGTTTAGACTCTTGTTTGAATTTTTTGTTAATACTTACTTAATAAAGTTGTGAATGTCAATTGTGCTTAATACTTGAACAACAGTCGAAACGCCGTAAGAAATTATGGAAAAATAAGAAATTGTTTAAGAAATATTTCGCTGACTTGAATGAATTAAATACATTATTAGACTTAAATAATAAATCAATACTTTTTTCCCCAATATGCATTTTGGCGACCCGATGGTTCCGGTTGCGTCGAAGAGGGTAGCACTTATCGTTTCGACCGTTCATATCGCTGTTTCGACAGAGGAGGGTCTGTTTGGTGCAGCCGACTTCACACGAAACTTCCAGCAAAACACCTTTTGAATGTGATACGGTAGTCGAAACATCAAGTGAGTGAAATAAGTTCAAAAGACAACCGAACTCGCGTAAAAGAGGAATGTTGTGAGTCTGCGTCAGAATGGAGCAAATATGTAATATCTTCATAGAACTTAACCTTTGTCACGGGATGGCATTGGAGAGGATGTTTTCACACACGTATGATCATTATGTAGAGTTAGAGATTTATTTCTACAAAAGAGTATAAACTCATACGTTCTGACTGAACTTTAATCTACCTTTCAGTTTTGTAAAATTTTAACAGATTTTTTTCTGTGGAATTCGTTTTATAATATATGCACAACTAATAGATTTTTGGTCAAATGCATCTAATTTCTAAAATTTTGTTCGTAGAACTTTGCAAACGAATTTTTTACTAACATAGTTTATTTGAAATTTCTCAACTACACCTATTAGCTGAAAAAATAATTGTAATATTAAACTAAGAATTATTTTACGCGTAGTTTTTTACTATAAGTTAGACCATTTTAATTTTAATGCAGTTTTATTCGCGCTTGTCCTACATTGTTTCTCGGGAACTACTTAACAAATAAAGGTGTGAATAACCTGAAATGAACAATTTTTTAAGAAGACAGTCTGTCGCAGATTGTAAAAAGAAAATAGAAATCGTGAGTTCAGTGAAAACTGCAGTAGAGAAAAATATTATTCAAAACATCTCACCAGCTTCTTAGCTATTCTCCATAGTAAATGTGTTACAGATAGTTCATTAAAAAATCCACAAGTGAAAATTATTTCGGAAAGTTGAAAAGTATCGATCTAATAATACATTGACTTACTTATTTGATATACATAGCTACTCGAATCAAACACAGATACAACTCTAAAGGAAGAGCAACTAAACAAAATTACACCAATGAAAACAAAACATTTTTGTTACTTCTCCAGCGCACAGCCAAAACCAGGATGAAAAAAAGGCTGGGTGGAAAGTGCCATTTTATTTATTAAATCTCCTTTTAGCGAAGAGGCTTAGTGAGACAGGGAAAATATGGCGCTACGTGCGGATTGAAGAACCCAGGATCAAGCGTACGGAGGGATAGCGAGAGCTTAACTTTCAAAAAGGAAGAATAGAATATTTAGTGGGTTTGTCTCGGCACATCTTCCGCCAAACCATGTACAATAAATGCATATACAAAAGAAAAAAGACAAATTACAATAATAATTAAAATTACAATAATAGTTGAAATTTAAAATAATTAATAAAGTACACAAATAATTAGAATTACTTTGCCCTTTGCTATAGGGTTTGGTAAATTATTTGCTGTTTGTTAAAGGGTTCGGTAAATTTGCAAAGAAAATGTCGCACAGAGAAAATATTATAGACGTAAGTACCTTAGGTCGGTATTACACGGTCATATTTCTGTCATATATCTATGATCAAAGACATATAATCAAAAATATGACCGTGTAATGTACAAGCTTTGATCATAGTTCAACTACGATCATATATCTATGACATAGAATCTTGACTATATTTTATCATAGATATGACAGAAATATGACCGAGTAATACCGACCTGAGGACTGGATGTGAGATCCAAATTCTGAGGAAGGAAAGGATATACCCCAACATTAGAGTTCGGATACCACAAGGTTGGGATGTCACATCCAAAAGTTACATCCTTTCCTCCTCTGAATTTGGATCTCACATGAGCGATACTAACCCTCGAAACAAGTACGTCATTTCCAAGATTCTTGTTCTTTATTCCGGATGGAATAATCTCAAATGTATTGTCAGCATGATAGTGTATAGCGTCGTTATTTCCGCATCAATGCTTTAATTCCCCTGTTTTCCGTGATACCACTGCTTTAATTCGTAACAAAAGGAAAATCGCATGAAGTTCTCCATCTCATCTGGAAATCAGTAATAAATAATTGTATCCGACCAGAGTAAGAAGACAACATGCCACAAGTAGACATAAATCCTTAAAAAACTGGTCCCTTGCTTGCTTCCGGAGAGTAAATTAGTTTATTGTCCTCCACGTGGTCATACGCAGTTTGTATTGTTTTTTTTGACAATAAATTTATTATTTATTTAACTCACGAAACATATTAAAATATTAAAACGGATACACAGCGTCTCGGTACTACATTTGTAGGTACCACCTTCAGGTGAAACATATCTGAGCTAGTGCTCAAGTCATACTAAAGTGGGAAGAAGTACCAGAGTATCTCAACTAATCTGTCAAGGAAATTATTGGAAGGAGGAGTACAAAGAGTAAAAACACAAATAAAACATGAACCTGAAAAATATTTACAAGTAAGATAATAGAAACTAATTAAGATAATAGTTCGAGATGTATATGAAAAACAATATTAAATAATAATATAAATTTTTGGTAGTTTAGAATTGTCAATTTTCAAATCGAGAGTATATTTGGTGCTTTAAAATCGTATGAAGTTAAAAAGGGCTTTGGATGTAAGGGGCTGGAGAAGTAAAAAATATTGTTTTTGTTTTCGTTTTCATTGGTGTAATTTTCTTTCCTTAGAGTTATATCTGTGTTTAACACGATTTATGTAGAATATAAAGTCTATGTATCATCATTAGAATGGCACTTAATAACTTTCCATGTCAATTTTCACTTGGAGATTTACAAATGATACATTTGTATCACATTTCCTGAGAAGATTAGCAAAGAAGCTAGAGAGTTGTTTTGAATATAAAAAAATTTCCACGGCAGTTGTCAATGGACTAACTATTTCTATTTCTTTTCTATTTTGTTATATAAAAATTAATATTTCACGAATCTTTGTATAATCATTTTGCCAATAAGATATGCTTAAGAGGCGTGATGATGAAAATCAAAAGTGTTAGAGTCCTTACATGTTTTAAGGTGTGATATAATTTCATTTTAAAAGGTTACGGTTTCTACGAAACTAATAGTTTGACTAGATATTTTTGTTTGCAAAATGCGATGAAACGAAACAACATTGAGTGTCTTCTCGAAACTTGCTTATCATTTGTTTATTTACAACTACAAAAAAATTATCAAAATTTAATTAAAAGCTGTCGTGGGAGCCTCTATCCATAGGAGCCCGTACAGCTCTATTTTTCTAATATTAACCCCACAAAGTCTAACTTTTACTATAATAGTTTATAGATAATAGTTTATTCATTCATTTAAATAATTCAGGTCATTAGAAAACACATACAAGGTCGCCCATACCGCCTTAAAGAATGTTTGACGAACGAAATATTGGTGGCGTATTAGTACGAAGGTAGAGTATCGTTATTTCATGAACGATCGTGAAATTTTTAACTTATGGAACTCTTTCTTATGGGCTCGGTCTTCCAAGGAATATTTCAATTCAAATCACTGCCGATACTGCATACGTCCCGTCGGTGGCATACTTTTTTTAACTACAAGATTTTCTTCATTTTCAAATTATTATTTATTAAAATTGCTTTCATAATAGGAACAAAACGGTATTATCAGGAATGCATTAAGATATTTTATTTCACAAAAAATCATTTTGATCTGTGCTTTAAGTAGAAGTCCGATTAATGAATGCAAAGGAAAGAATTGCATATCATCACCACGATTAACGAATATATGAGCTAAAAAAATCCACTCTTTAAATTTCCCAGGATATGGTATTTCATACCAGGAAAAAACTAGAAATTCAGCGATAAACCAAGAAAGATCTTGATGTAAATCGTAAACACGAATTAATTTGAACGAAATTGTAAATTGTTCATTGAAAAAAAAACGAACGTTTTCTGTTTAAAATCGTATTAGGATAAGTAAGAATATCACATTTTCAATAAATATAGCACTTCGTTAAATAAGGATTATCCTGAGAACTGAGCGCAAAAACATACCAACAAATTTTTAATTATTTTTTAATCAAAGTTGTTTGTAAACAATGGAAAGACTACTATTCGGTTTGTTAAAATTTTAGTTAATCTTGCCACTATAGCATATGATGTACATTTTATAAAAAGTAAGCAAAAAAAATTATTAAAACATATACTAGTCCCTCTCTATACATATTCGCCTGCGAGCCTAAAATTTTCTGACTGTTATTAACATTAAAAAGAGCAGTAGAAATAAAACAATATTAATTCATTTAACTAGAAATAAAAATTCATCCGCGGGCTGGAAATCCTCAAAGCGAATACAACCACGGATAATCAGAGGAGTTCATTGTATTTGGACAGCAATATTCGTAGTCAAATAAAATGATCATACATGTCAAATTAGCTTTTTAGGTAGAAAACATGAAAACGTTATGAGCAAATATCGTTCTGGGAACATTTAAATAATTAGTTCCCGAGGGTACTTCATTATTTATCTTCTAAAACATCGAAGAAACAGAAATATCCAATCTTCTCGTCATATATGTTGAAGATAGGGGATTAAATATCAGTCATATAACCTGATTAAAATATTTCCATGGAGTATTATTATAGTCCATATGACTTTAAATCTTCTAAAATATGAAAACAACATTCAGAAAGGTTTAGGACGAGAATAATTATGGTGCGCATTTAATGCACGAGATTACGTATTCGGGTTTACACTTTTGTCGGTCAACTGACGACATTTGCTCCCGCAAACATTCGGGCTAATAATTTTTTAAACTGTAATAATAAAACTACCAAAGTTATACATTTCGACCTTTATTGTAGTAATTTTACAACATATTGGTCTGAGTTGGGTTTTAGCAGAGATTTTTGAACAAGTTTTACATTTTCTTATTACCTTGTGGTCCTTGATTAGAATTGATGGGATGGTCCCTTGAATAAATTACTTTATTGTCCTCCACGTGGTCATACGCAGTTTGTAACTTTTTTTTCAATAAATTTATATTTATCAGTCGCACTGTGGTTGGCGATGTGTGACTGACATCGCTTAATGTCGAGTCACCGACTCGCTCACTGCCATGTACTATGTGCGGAGCTCGTCTCCGTCGAAGAAAATTAATTGCAGACTCATTGGAATTATCTTGAATGAAAGCAATTTAAGGAATTTTCCTCACGTCCTGCTATAGTGATTCCTTTATTTCTTGAGACCAAAAATGTGTTCTTTATTTTGTTAATAATGAAAGTTAAAAATATTTTCCGTCATTACGAAATTAACTATTTTTCAATTTCTTCACAACTGAAATCATTCTTCGTTGACAATTTACGAAAATGCGCGGATTCTTACAGTCTGACGTTATACAAGTTTCTGTTTGACTTAAGTTGCTCCAAAATTATTTTATTTTCGAGATTATAAAAATTAAGACATTCCTGTGTTTCCTTGATATCTCCATAAAGTATGAAAATATTCACAATCAACAAACAACAAATAACTATCTATAAAACACTGTATCAACCTTACATGAAACTCTTTGAATGTTACCCGCAGATTTCCAAAGAAAAACCTTTCTAATCCAAGCATATCTTCTCCTTCGCTGTGAACTGCGGGATGTCTGAATGGTGTTGTGAGACAGTTGGACATTATTGAAGAAAGAAATTTATTTCATTATAGAAATCATCTACACGTGTCGCGAAGCACAGTGGAATTATACTTACAGTCGTAGTCAGGGGGGCGGGGGGGGGGAGGGATAATTGTGACTCCCTGAATAGTCAAGAATAACAAATGAAAGAATAAATAAAGTGAAATTGACATGAATGTAATTTAAATTTCTCGGATATGAGTCTCTCAATTGGTGATCTAACATTCATTTTATTAAAACTGTAATAGTTTAAAGAAAATCAATCTCAACATCGACTTTACTTCAGCATTTCGTCCAATTACCGCCTGCAATTCATTACGTTCGTATCTGGCGAACTCATCGAGCACTAGTATCTTCGATAGGGGTTTGTGTCACATTCCAGTGACTAGTCATTTACTAAAAGCAAATTACTCGTCATGAAAATACGGTTGTATCTCCTGGCGTATATGTGCCCAAGGGCGTAACCAGCTCAAAACGTAAGATGGGGAAGATTTCTGAATTCAACCTGTATCAAAGAGAATACACACCAACAATATTTATTTAAAAGAATCATTTTTTAACAATTGTATGTGAGGATTAGTAGCAAATTTTTCAACTAGTTCTTTTACTAAATGTTCCATATGGAAAATTGGGTATCAGCCATAACTCTTAAGGTGGGGCAACTGCCCTATCTTGCCTCAGCCTGCATAGCCCTTGTTCTTTTCGTACACCTCCGTAACAACACCGGTGGAAAATCTCGCGAAACATCATTCTTTCAGAATGTAGTAGTTTCAGATAATTTGATAGACGCTCTTAGCAAAGGAAGATTCAAGCGGAGATGACGTCAGCTTGGACGTAAGAAACTGACGTAGTGACGAAACAAAGATAAGGATGCAGGAATATAGTGTTGAGTCAGTGTTTGAAACGGTGTCAGCAGGGAGGCTGGCGCGCAATGGTACAGAAAAAAAAGAAGGTCTATTGGAGCAGTTTCTACATTCCGGCTGTTCAGCACTAATTAATTGAGATTCGATTACTAATTAATAATTGTTATTTGTGTTGTTGTACTATGTAATTTAGTTCATGTTATGTTGTTAATGTTTACATATTGTTATGTTGGTAATGTCATTATTCAGAAACAACTAACGAAGTCGCTAACCTGTCGACGAAATGTTTAAAGTAATATTCAGTTATTTCTCTATAAAAAAGTTATTTGTCTAAAACAATTTATAATCTTATGATCTATTTTAAATCATTAGAATGATAAAGTGAACCCCGATATTTATACCCTGGGGGTGGTATCTATTAAAATTATAAATCTCAAATCCTGGGTTATTTAATATTTATAAAGAATACTTTCCGAATAATCTATAGTTTGATAATAATACGTACTTGTGATAATAATATGCCCTTGATGGGATGGTCTCTAGTTTGCTTCCAGAGTGTAAATCAGTTTATTGTTCTCCACATCGTTCATACGCAGTTTGTAACTTCATAGTTGACAATAAATTTTATTTCTTTATCTTTTTTACGATTCATTTGTTATCCATACTGCAGGAGCACTACAATCGGAGTGCAGAAGCAATTCTTTCACTAATAAGGTCTATTCTTCAGAAGAGCGGACACAAAAACCTTCGAAGATCTCATAAGCTGGTTCTTCTACTTCTCAAATCCTTCAAACATTGTTTGATCATTCTCTTTCACAAGCTGGTGAAGGGAAGCCACACATACAAGGTTGCCTAAAGGCAAAAAGCAAATAAATTAAAGAAAAAAAGCTGATGAAGGGAGTTCGAAGGATATTGTAGGCGTCCTCTTTTGAGCAAATACTTCGAGGGAAGTCGAGAATAGAAATTCGATGGACCACATCTCCAGAGCAAGGAATGATGAATCGAGGCAAGAGACATCTGAAAAGAAACCAGGAATTCCAAGCAAAAAGAAAATCAAGCAGCGGTCGGCGTGTTGAAATAAGGTCAGAGGAAATCGCATCGTAATACGAAACCGTCGCCCAACAATATTTGTGGGTATCTGAACGATTTTATTCCTTCAATTGTAGAAGTATAACCAGGATTTGAATTATAGAAGGAAATTCCTAGTAATTTTCCCCTCCTGACTTTTTTCGTATTTTCTACGTTTTATGTTTATTCCCAGCCAGATAAAAATAATTCCACCTTTCATGATACCGTGTCAATAATAATTTTCATAATTAAGCACTAATCTCAACTGATGTGCCCACAATGTTTCGTGGAATATATTATTATCATAATTGTTATAAGGCATTGTCGAAATCTTTATAGAAAAATATTTATAAAAATACTAATACTTTATTATAATTCAAGAATAAATAATTTAGTTGGATATCGGTGATGTGGTGCTAGTAAACATTTTAAGAACAATAAAATGAAAGATGTGGTATTGTCTACTAGTACAACTATTTATTCTTTGTGATGGACCTTTCGCCAGCCATTATCAGTCTGACAACGCCAAATAATCGATGACTATTGGCAAGGATTCTTGGCCTGATGATGCCAGGTAAACTGGTGAAAGTACTATCACAAGAATAAGAAGTTCTGCTAGTAGACACCACCACGCAAACAAAATACAAAATTATAAAAACGATGAGGCTTTAGATGTTCCTGAAAATAATGACACTTTCTGACTATTTTGTATAGTATTGTATTGAAACATGAAAAGACAAGCTTCAGAAGTTTTCCCCCTATACTTTTCTTTAATTCACACTTTGAGTATCCCATATGTTTAAAAAAATTATAAGATTAAACGACACACGTAAACGTTGGATGTAACCATAGGCTTTCCAAACTAAAAATGACTCAAACTGTATTTTAGCCCTCACAAAGCAATTTCATAAAAACGAAGCTGAATAATTCAGAAATTCAGTTAACGAAGGAGAAATATTCAGAGTTTAGTATAAAATTGGTATTAAACGTTTTGTTACAATTATTTCCAGAGCAATTCTTGGCAAGGGTCAAAATATTAACGACGATAACACACTGGTAAGTATTGAAAAAAAATAGAGAAGTTCGCTAATTGGCTCTTTGCCGCTTCAAATCGGTTTTTCGTAATCTTTTTCTTCCGAGACATACAGTGTGCCATCGTCGCTAATATTTTGACAGGACATACTAATAGTCAATGTTTCGGTATTAAAAAGTTCGATTTTCATTTACTGGATATATAATTCTAGTCTGCAAAAACGCAATTTTTGTCATAACTTTCTAAATAAAATACGGGCAGATATATAAAAAAAATATTGATAAAAAATATACCGAATAAAACGTCCTTCTTTTTAAAAACAGACATATTTACTTAAGAACACAATTAAAATAAAA
>NNCF01126590.1:690933-725235 GCA_002313205.1 Laupala kohalensis | reverse complement strand
TAAAATAAAAGTGTATATATATATATATATATATATATATATATATATATATACACTTTTATTTTAAAATGTATAAAAAATATTGAAATTGTGCGAAATGTCGCGAAGAAACTGAAGATGAAAATAGTAATGACAAATAGAGAACTTTCGCAATAGAATACGAACCTAAAGGAGATAAGGATCAACATTTGTTCTAGAACAGGTTCGAGAGGATCAGAATCCTCGAAGGGGAGGAACAAAACCAAAGGTAATGTACTGAATTACTTCCTAGAACCAACAACACGAGCTCGTCGAAAGTAGAGTTAGCGATGAATGTGGCTCTTCGGCACGTCGTGCCTTAATTACGACTCACAAATTGTACTTTGTATTGCGAACTGATGTGGTCCTATAACACACCGTCGTGTAATTGTGAAAACTGAGATGTATCCTTCTAGGAAACTATCAGGATTCAGAGAGATTGTTTACATCTGAACACGATCGTACGTTCTGGAGATGCAAGTGGCCATTGTAAACCTGTCTTCATAAACCACATATCCGAGCTATTTAACTATTACGAAAAATTAACTACGGGAAAATAAATTGTGATGATTAAGTAAAGGAGAATGTATTTATTCCGTAAATGTAAAATAAATGAGAAGAAACCTGTCTCATAATATTCAATCTGTGTAATATTGAATAAGATTTGTTGTCAATAGTGTAATTAATGTGTGGTATTGACAGCATTGCATTTCTTCTAATATATTTATTTTGCGTTGCATGGTCTTACAATATTTCTCATTATAGTGGTGAAAGTCTAATTTTGATTTCTATAGAACATTCATTTAATACACACCACGCCCGAACATACATTTTTTTTCTACATTAGAACGAGAAAAAAAATCCTTCTCACTGTTACATTTTCCGAGAAACAGTCGACGCGCCAGCACGTCCGGCTAGAATAACAACATGCATATATCAGAAGCAAATCGATATATTGAAATGATCCTTTTGAACAGGGGTCTAGTGCCACAGTGGGAGTCCTCGTATCGGAGATAATATTGATGAGACAACCCATTCGATCAGTAACGGCAGTCTTGGAGTCGTACTATCAATTTAAAATGTTACAACTACATAAGCTCTTTTTTTTAGGTCGATTTGATCATTAAATAAATAAATTTATTGTCGAGTAAATAAATATAAATAAATTTATTGTCAAAAAGCAGTTACAAACTGCGTATGACCACGTGGAGGACTAAGAACTGATTCACTCTACAGACGCAAGCAAGGGACTATCCCATCAATTCAGCACACTCCTAAGATAAGGATAAAAATAATTCGGAACATGTTATAATATTAACACAATTATGTTGATAATTCATTAACAAATATGTTGATGAGGGTACAACGAAATTGTGCGTTACTTTTTGCTCATTTCATACTTGTAAAATCTACACGATAATAATAGGGTCTTCAACCATGCCAACCATCATAAAAGATTTACTATTATATATTATGATCATTATTACCAACTTAGTGTTTTCCACTCATTTCCTCGGCATTGCTAGGAAACTTTTGCTCATCCCAGAATAGGATTAGGTTCGGTCGATTGTCGTTATCTTGTCCTGGTAGTAATTCCAACCGGAGCTCGACCTAATCTCTTAGGAATTGTTTCATAGGATGAGAACTTTGGTAAGTATGTGGGCAGTTCTTAAAAGATACATTTTTTTTTTGATTTGGAACGGACTAACATGTCGTCGTTAAAGAAACAACTTGTCACCTAAGTGACATTTTTTTCGGAAACTGTTTCTGGAAAACTTGTGCATTTAGCATGTTCTCACAAGGTAGTTTTTTAGCAAATCCAACAGAATAATCTGAGGTGGTCTTTTTCCACTAAACATCACATCGCCTATTTCCACTAAATGTAACTTAGCTTATTATTCCCTACGTGGTCATACGCAGTTTGCAACTGTTTTTTGATAATACAGTTTATTTATTTATTATAAATGAACCGCTGATGTTCACTAAGGTTTTTCACCTTTCCTGAAAGTTTTTTTGTCACATAGGCTGTGTTGTTTCTTAAGCGACGATGTGCAGGAAGAAGATCCTAGTTCTTTTTGTATCCTCGCTTCATCGTTTCCAAAGCGCCAATAACAGTGGGGATGGTTTGCGTCTCAGTACTCCACATACGAGTTACCTCCATGTTAGCTCCATTTCTCCATCTGTTTAATGGAGATATTCTCATCAACTGGTACAGCTACATCAATAATAAGACAATTCCTGTCGGCTTTATTATAATAAATTATATCTGACTTGTTGACTGGTCCCTAACCACTGACTTGTCATACATTATATTAACGTTTGATTATTATTATTATTATTATTATTGCATTGGTGTTATAGATAGTTCCTACTTCTCGAAAAGGAATCGCCTCTCCAACGATCAAGGCAGAGCGGGAACGCTGCACCTGTCGTCCAGCCCCACTACTCCTTTGACCGTGCATTTACAAATTATCAACAGGTGCCCATAGTAAATTAAAAGAATTTTCACGTATTCCACCACCAGATCTTTTAAAATAATCCCGCCCCCTGGGCCACAGTAGTTATAATATTTTTATCTGATTTTGATGTAAATGTGGTTCAGAGGATAGAGGCTGCGCTGATGACTGGTAGTTCAAATCCCAGTGAGGTCATGAAGGATTTTTACTCGTCTCTGAACGTTGACTCTCAGACCCACTCTGGCCGTTTGTTTCGCTAGAAGCGATTGGAGCGTGATTCACATATTCTCCACTTTGGCCGATACCGAGAAATATGTGGGTCTCTTTCCTTCTCCATCAACATTTTATTTTAGCTGAAATGACAAAAGCAGACCGTAAGGATCCTTGCAATCTGGGTATTACGAACCTCAGATGACAGGGATCAGGGAAGGAACCCGGTTCTTCTCCCTTTGCTTCTTGCCAATCGCCTCACTTTTCACGCGAGGGGTCTAATAACGTGTGTGTTTGCGTAAATACTCGTCTCCTCTTGACGACTCGGAGATTTTGCAAAGCAGACTACTAATTTCTTCACTGAACCATTCGCCTAGGAGATAAGTAAAATACGACAAATATTCCTATATGTATAACAAATTGTAAAATATGAATAGTAACCAGAAAAAACTGAGGGAAATAGATGGGATCTGACTATTAAATCATACACATTACAGGGATAAAACTCGATCCACAACCCAGAAAGGGGAGCATTTTGACTTTGTAACATAAATCATTTTTGGACAAAAATTTTTATTTTTTCCTTGACGAGTCTTTGCAGCTTCGATGTCCAAACGTTTGGCTTCATCAAATTAAAATCAATGTTCAAATTTCTTTTAGTGGTTTTCCTAACGCATAAGTTTCTAAAAGTTGTTTTACAGTCAAAAATGCGTTTCTACAATTTTTGTATTTTAATTTTTGACTGGAACACCGTATCGCACCTACCGTACCACACTACATTCATCTTCTAAAAAAATTATATAGTCTTGTTACTCCAGATTTTTTTAAACAAGTGCAGAAGATATAAATAATAACATTTCATTAAAGATAAAACAACAATATTACAATTTTTCCCGGGAGTCAGCTTACCTATGTCTGTAGAGAGCTGGAGCTGGGACACACATCTCAGTGTGGTCATGGGAGATCTATTCTATATCCCAGAGGGACTCCCTGACCTACTCTGTATACTTTAAAATCAGTTCCGGGATAAACTTGGGCTTTCCTTGCGCCGAGGATAAGCATTCTCAGAGCTCTATTTTCCTAGAACCCGACTGTCCTACAGAGAGATTACTTTTGATTTTATGATGCTACGTTCGTCACGATTACGGCGTGAAAGTAAGTTACTCGTAACCTCTTAGACATCTCCTCATAACCCTTTCGTGGTATTTTGCATGAGATATCTTCAGCCAATTTCAACTAATGACTATAATAATTTTTGACAAGTTACAGCACTGCCTCATTCTTCAAAATTCGCGGTGTTTGCGACCACGCGTCCGATGACTCAGCTTTGTCAATTTAGAAACGGGGTTATTTTCTCGAAACTTTCAATTTGATATTTTAAGTATGCATCGCACCTCACTATTAGAAGGTTAGCACTCTTATTGATTGGTGGTTGAAATTTCTAACAAACGCATTCAGTTTACACTGAAGACTTACTCCACGACATCTCTGAAGCTTTGCTCATGCAGGAATTACAACGAGGATTTACTCAAAATCTTTTTCGGCAACCAACTCTCAAATTCAAGTCTTAAGTTACGATGAAATGTGATCGGAAGAAAATGTCTTTACTTCGGGAAACAAAACAAAAACAAGTTTTCACGAAAACAAATTACGTTCATCATCTTGAACCAAAACTCAGTGTTTTTCATTTGGACTTTCTTTAATTCTAACAAATTAGTTTCGAGACAAAGACTCATTAAATTATCACACTGTAACATATTAACATAAAATTTCTATTTCCTTGTTTTCCTTTGTCCAAAAGGAATTGGTTCATTTGATATATGATTCTGCATGAGCTTACCAACATGGGCGGAGTTGGAAGAGGTTACGGAACGTGAAGTTCTGAGTACCATCCAGCGCATCTGTTCCAGAATGGTGCACCACAGATTCATTTCTAATAATAAATAAACTTTTTTGTAAAAAAAGCAGTTACAAACTGCGTAAGACCACTTGGAGGACAATAAACTAATTTACTCTCCGGAAGCAAGCAAGGGACCATCCCATCAATTCCGATCAAGGGTTCCAAGGCAACAGCGGGTTTAACACTTCAGCACTTTACTCCTAAGAATAAAAATAGTTCGGTTCGTGTTATAATATTAACAAATATCAACAAATATAGTTTTTAATAAAACATAGAAAAGTCATTTCAAAAGTACGTATTATCATCAAGCTATAAATCATTCGGAAAGTATTGTGTATAATTGGTAACTATTAAATGGCACTAAATTCGCTAATAAATATTTCAATTGATGCCGTCCCTAGGCAAGAGCCTAGCGAGCCTTTATAAAAAAAATCCGCCTCTACCCGAAGGAATAGCGGAGAAAAATCCGGTCCAGGATGGGTAAAACCCGGGCCAGAATGGCCAGAATATCATAACGTCAACGTTTCTCAGTCCACTGTTTGATAAAGATATGAACAGTGTTTAAGTTTGCTCGAATGAAAAGCACAAGGAAATATTTCTCCACGGTGCAGTTGAAGACATTTGTTCTCCTCCAACTCAATTTACGAATAAAATTATACGACTGTAAAAGAAAGAATTTTTTTAAAAATAATAGCTGTTATTTGTAGAAATTCCTCAAATCATATCCATTCTATAAGCAATTATAATAGTCGTGCAAATATTAATATAATCAAAAACGACAATCGAAGAATTTTTGAAAAAAAAAGTTAATAATACTTCAATCAGCAAGTGATCTCATGAACTAGTAAGCGATGACTTTCCACAAAATAATATGCGCGCTGACACAAAATGATGACTTAGAATACCGCGAAGTCATAACCACCACCATGAGCCATGGGGCAGAATAATCATAATTTATTAAGAATATTTTGGAGGAATATTACTTTAATTGTAGTATCTGTAATTGGGAAATGTAGCGTGCTCTTGAAGCTTATCTACATGGAGCGATAGGAAGTAGGAGTTGTGTGGTAGGCCATTGTTAGTACGTGGGCCTGTTAGCTGGGTTTACCAACAACTTGGCCCACGTGGAGGTTAGTAGGAGTAGTTAGTAAGAGTTAGAGTTATTTATACTAGGAGGAGCTGGATAGAAGAAGGAGGGTTCGCTTTTCAGCAGTCACAGCTATCTGAACGGAAAAAGCTACAAATTTTTCTGGTCCCACCGGGTTTCGAACCCGAGATGACTTCGTGATGAGCCAGTACGCTGACGGAGGGTTTGGAATGTTACTTTAAGATGACTAAATAAAAAAATTACATTTCTTTTTACTATTAACTGAACACTTAACTTTTTATTTAAAACTATTAAATATTTGTCACGCAATACAATTTATTTGGTTCTACCTAATATTAAATTGTAATTTCATACAAATATAAAAGTTATATTTGTTATAATTATTACTATGCTCTAATAAATTTAAATATGCTTAATGTCATTATGAAAATTATACTTGATAATTTATGATAATGATGTTTGAAAATTTAAAGTCATCAATTTGTAAGTTTTAATCTTTTAATTTAAAATTTAGTCTAATATTCTCCGCTATATGTTATAATATTAGCTTCTTATTAATGTATTTTCATTTTAATTAATGATCATGTATCACATACGTTGTATAATATTATCTAATATTTCTTCGGCCTTCAGACGTCATCCTTATTGAGTTTTTTTCTGGGTTTTCCTCAATTGCCGAAAGTTAATAGCGGGATGACCCCTCGTTTGATACCCAAGAGTAGAGTAATTATATAGGCCACCTATTTTTGTGGTATAATTTGTGTATATGTTCATGAACGCATATTTTAAAGTATATATTGTTATTTACGTAGGTATAATTATTATGTATGTACGGTTATTATGTATTTATTGACGGTGGTGCGGCGAAAGAGCAGGCCTGATGGCTTGAGCCATACAACAAAGTAAACCAATTTATTATTATTATTAATTTAGTGACCTAAGCGCAAAATCCATACTAAATATTGTTATTATTTAAAAAGGTCAAAAATGTTAATTATAAAATGGTATAATAATTTATATTTAAAACTTTTAAATTATCAAAAATGCGTTGGAGCACAGAGCAGAAAAATCGATACTGCTCTGTACGTGCATTTGGCACGTGCGCCATTTCCAAGGAAGAGATGGGTGAGCGGTCACCCACTGGTCTCCCTCTCTCCCATTCCATTTCTGCAAGTTTTTCCTTCAACGGACACGCATCGGTCACTCACCCATTCATCCCCTTTGGAGAGGAATAGAAAGGAATGCGAAGGATGCCGCAGCTGACCGCAGAGGTAGTTCTGCAGAACATTTTTGCAATATTGCTAAATGGACTTCACAACCAAAATGCAACTCCAAACATGAACATGGAGACATGTAGATAATATTTTATTTGTGTGAATTCTAGAAATTGAAAAACGGTTTGTGATTATTTTGTAAAAAGATCGATTATTTCTTCTCCACGACCAGTCCTCGCCATGTCATCCAAAGAAACTATTACTAACACACACAACTTGATACAAATTCTACTATTTACATCCCGTGCCCACCTGATCGTATAGAAAGTGTACAGAAAATGGCCCGTGGGCGAAGGTAAGTTGGACAGCGCTGCTATGAAATATAAAACGTTTTCGCATTCAGCTACGTCATTAGTCGCATATACATATACACGATCTGTCCATCCTGATACTTTGATACACAACGTGAAGCTAAGAAATTCACATAATTGAATTAACTTCTAATTTCAGATGCAAAGGTCACAGAACAAGATATTTCGAAAATATTTGCTGCGATTCTGGAAATTGAGTGAAATTAGCAGACAAGAGTTAATATTTTTCTTTCTTTATTTATTTTTATGCCTACTGGCGAGGATNAAATTCGAAATACGTCGAAAGTCGGCGACGTCGGCGATTTCTGAGTGGGTTACGGTACCGAACCAACATTTGTCTGGAGTAGGTGAGGGAAACCCCAGCTGCAAACCTCATCTAGTTCGGTCGAGCAGGGTACTAGACCACCACTGTCGGTCTTTGTACCTGTGTAATGGAATCCGACATTGCCGCCCTTCTCTTTGTGCGTTTACAGAACGAAGAGACTTCAGTCCTCTCTGAAATAAAGCTACCCGAATTTCAACGCAGGTATGCTTTTCTGTAGTAACAGTTTCTTCATTTTCCTAACAATATACAGCTAACGCTAAAGCTCTGGTGTATTTATTACGTCGCATTTAACTTTACAACATTGATAATGAAATAATTTGACGTGTTTTAATTTCTAAATACGGCGAACAAACTTTTTGTGCAAACTGTTTTCGAATAAACCTGGAAACGAAGCGGTATAAGTAAAGAAATAAAAATATTTATATTCGTGATTCCAAAGTTTTGAATCTTAAGAAACCGGAAAAGGGGGACACAGCGTGAATGAAGTTGGAATGAGTTGTCCAGAAATAGGCTTCTATTCCCAACGCATTCGAAGTCAATTCTCAAGTTTGGTTTCGATGCATCATTTCTTTCGCGAGATATCGGGGCACAAATAAATGTTAACACACACACATACGACATAGGGCATCATCCAAGATTTGAAAATAGACGCTCCTGGAGGCAATTTGTTAATATTCGAGAGATCTCGATTTTTTTCGATTGCAACACTTTCCTTATGCATTCTGTACAATTGGAAAGTAAAAGAAACTCAAGGTATTGTTTCTACATAAATACACTCGTTTCTTCACTTTTCTGGGGAAAATGTGTTTTAGTGGCGAAATGTGGTGTACGAGAAGTAAACGACATTACTTCCCAAATTTGGTGTCCTATTATTTATTTATTATTTATTCCAGGCGCTATTAAATACAATTCGTTTACTTTCAACCATGAAATCCTGTTTGACTCATTCAGGGGACTAATTTGGCAACAGACTTAGATACTAGATATAGCAAAACTCTCGCAAGAATTTCTACAGGATTTGCAAAAGACAAAACACTTTTGGTGATACGTATTTAACAAATCATAATATGTTTAATCATATAATAATACGTGAAAGAAAGATTACCATCATATTTATATGATGTCAAATTTTAGACTAATTATATTAAAAATTATTTGGAAGAAATCATAATTTTTGTTTATATACAGAAGTATTGGTAAATACCAGAGTAAGACATAGTTACTGAAAATGTATCATTTGTTGTCTTTTAATTTTTTAAATTTTTTTTGCCAGGAGTAGTGTTACTATAATTAACATTTTGATGAAGTTAATTTTTCCTCAAGGTATCGTTTATATTTTTCAATGGATCACTTGGAAAGAAGATACAAACTCATTAGTTCATACATGTATTAATTTCTACTGGACCCAAAGTAACTAACTAGCAGATTTCGTAGATCACAAATAAATAAATAAATGAGAGAGAGGGGCGATGAATGATAGGGGAGATGGAAGAAGAGATTTCATTGCAAAATGAGGAAATTAATGTGTTCAGGAAATGATGTCTGATTATTTCCAATTATAGATCAAGTAATGAGCCAGAATTTTTTAACACTCTCCACTTTCTTAAACAGCGAAAAACCGCCATTAAACACAAGAACAAACACGAATCTTTAAAAAAACTAGTTACTGGACGTTGATGGAGCAGTTCACAAAATACGTAAGGATACATAGGTTTAGTCTTCGGAACAGACTTTTTTGTTTCGATTATCTGTGTAATTGATAGAACTCTTCAAACACAGCAAAATAGCTGTAAAATAATGTGCATAATTTCTCGAGACACAACATAGTCGTGGGCAAATTAATTCTACAAAGTGTCTTCAAACAATAATACCATGACTATATTTTTTTATTTCTTTTTATCAATGGATCGAGAAGAAGTATAAAATATACGTTGTAAAATAATGGTATATACGTCAATAATTTGGTTGATCGTGGTATATCTGGGGAAAACTCGTAATTGAATTTATTAAACAAAAATCACGGACAAGTGCACGGGTAATCCGGTTACCTTGCATACATAACTAACCAACTAACTAACTATACATTTGCATGTTTCGTCATTCGTATTCCATCGGGCAGACTCGAATTGAGAAACTATTTTGATCGCGAGAAAAGGTTTAAAATCCCTAGGCACGAATTGAGAAACTTCCACATCTCTGGTGCACCCGTTGTTTACCTGAGGACTGATTTCGGAATTTTCAAATCTAAATTACTGATACCCTTCCGCCCTCTCCCTACAGGTGGGCTCAGTCTCAATGTCTTCATATCACTTGGTTGCAACTATAACATTCGAATAAAGTTTCAATATTTATGGGTGTTAGAGACTGACAATTCAATTCGACTGCCAACATGAGTGATAATTTTATTAATACCAAAGGGGAATAGTTCATAAAAACTTTCAATACAAATCTTACCGCCGCGTCATCTCTTCCGACAGTCACGGCTTGTTATGTTCCGGGAATTTTTGTAAAGCGAAGATTTTAAAAATGGGGAATATGAATATATTTTGTCGTTCAGAAATCAGTCACAAATTTTTTCAGTGAAAGAACACTAACAACATAATTTAACACCATTTCTACTCAAAATACCAAGTCTTGAAACAGTGACAACTGCATACACTATTAATGTTCTCTATGTTAAAAAAAGGAGTGGGTAAAATGACTACACTGTTCAGAGGGGTTTCTATTGTCGCAATGGCAAATCTCAAATCGTACCCTGCTCGAAGGGTAAAATTTAAGAAGTTTCTCAATTCGTGCCTTTCAACAACTAGTGGCAGTTAAAAGTTTCTCAAATCGTGCTAACTCAATCCATCGATTGCAGAATCTATTTTCGTCGCACAACAGACATCCAGAAAATTTAACAGAAAAACGACAAAACAAGACAATAATATAAACGTCCATATTTCGTTCCAGCTGTTAAAAAAAAGTTCTTGAAAGAAGCATGAAAAGTTTGCTTTCCAGTCTAGACTCGAATCCACAAGCAGGCACGAAATTCCTAAAGTATCATACGTATTTTTAATCTCAGTCACGCAGATACACGACATTTGAGATATGAACACGTGGCTTCAATGGAGCAAAGAGCAACCGAGTTTGGTGGTCTATTTCAATAGTGAAGAGAGTTCTTTGAGAAATAAAAAAAGTCATTAACGGGGTTGATATGCTTAAATGAGAGTGGGACTCGCGCGACTTATCAGAGCATTCCTTGTCGAACATTAGTATTTCATGTAAATGCACGCCAAATGTAGTGCGTAAGCTTGAAGGGGAATATCAGCATTTCCCGTTCATTAACAGGTCTTCCTAACCAGTCATTAAAATGAGGAAGGTTGAAAAATCGGGATACTCAATTGTTCCTCAACTCCCAACTCCAACTGAGTGGAGTAATGCATTAAGAAGTCGATAACATAATTACTACAGCAATTTAAATTCAAATTAACAGAAAGAACAATAAAATTCAAATACTACATGATGATAATCATCCTAAGAAAGGTACTTGTAAGAAATGTTTATATAAGTATTTTTAACATTTTTTTCCAGAATTATTGGAGTTCTCTATACTCAAAATCATGTAACCAAAGAAAAAAAATGTAGTCACAGAAATAATCCATGAACGGGAGAGCACTGTTCTTTAGTTTACTGTTAAGTCAGTCAAACTATCCCTGAACAGGCTCCGAAGGTGCCCAAGGTTCGTGGAGGGTAGAGCTCTGCAATTACTTGACCTCGACACTAGAAAGAGATGTGGTCAGCATCACGATCCGACCGGAGTGACCCCAGGATATACTCGTACCCTGGTACTCATTTTACAGCAGGCTGAGTACGCCTGGGAGTCAGTTTGGATGTTGAAGTGTGATGAAAAATCCCCACCTCACTGGGGATCGAACCCTGGCCATCCAGACAGCAACTCAGCGATCCACCCACTGAGTTACGCCGACTACCAACTGTTAAGTGATAACTTTCGGTCAGGTGAAAATGGCGACCAGCCGGGACTCGAACCCGGGTCTTTTGCTTGGATCGCAAGGGTGTTAACCACTACACCTTCCACAACTCTACACCATTTCCACACAGACCTAAACCCCGGAAGACCTGAGACACATCCCCATACAGCAGGTAAGTGAACCAGGCGGCACACAATGCTGTGTGCACTTAGTTGCCGGTTTCACACGTCTACGTGTGAAGGTTCGTTATGCATATATTTCTTCCGTCCCTTGCAATCAAAGCAGGAGTCCCGGATTCGATTCCCGGCTCGTCATTTCACCTGACCGAAAGTTATCACATATCTTCTCCACGTGTAGGGTACACGGAAGAAATATGTGCTTACTGTTAAGTGTTAGCAGTAGATTATTTTATTGTTCTCAATGTGACCATACGCAGTTTGTAACTGCTGTCTTGACAACAATTTATTAATTAATTTAATTATTTATTGCCTAACTGACTTGATGTTGGTACAGGGTGTACACAGTGTAGCGAACTCGTTTACTTTGTCTTCGTTCATAAGTGCACCTCGAGTTATGTTGGCAGTACTTACGGATTTCTTTCCACTTAAATCAATCGCCAACATAGGCCATCAATCCAAATCACTTGCTCTTGTGGCGCTATTCTTTTCTGTCTCCATCGAGGTGTGGAACCAATATTACATTGTGTCTTTGTTTCGTTATTAACTTGTTTTATACGGCAAGTACTCGCTTTTGTGACTACTATTTATGTTTATTCCGATATCACTTAAATTCGTAGAAGTGGGAAATTCGTGTTCGGCAGTCATATGGCAAAGAAACATGCCTTTGAGTATACCTCAGGGAGGTCATGTGGGAATCAACAACCACGTATCCTAATAAGGAATTTCGTAGGACTTTTATGCTAACATACGTTTATTGTTTTGTGTTTTTCGGTAGATAATTGCATGTTTTTAAAGATTGTTTTGTATTCTGAATGAGACTTCCACGTGGATTCATTTTCCAAGACGCACAATAAAGTAGAAGAGCTTGCTCTTCGAATACGTTTGTCTTGGGAGGGGGTGGAGGTTAACACGATAATAGCATGTTTTTAAAGATTGTATTGTTGTATCATGAATGAATAATTGTTGTTGTGTTATGATTCAACCTGTCACGTGTGTTTGTTTTACAATACGCACAATGAATCACAAAAGCTTCCTCGCAGACCCTTATGATGATCGGAGTTGCTTGTTGGTGACGTCTTCAGATGCTCTGTTCCTCGAGCGGGGGAAGAAACACGCGGACAGGAAGCACTCCTACCCTTTCGACAAACAAAGCATCCGACAACAAAGAAAGGATTTTCTCACAAAGAAAAGATTTTCATTTGTTGTTGGTGAACAAGGGCGAATATTTACTAGGAATATTTCGAAAAACAAAATCTAATATTTGCACCGACATAAGCTCATTTGCACGAGAAAAAATAAAGACAGTCGCAAAAATTATGGAACAGAAGCTGAGGAGAAGAGCTAAGGAAGAATTATTTTACTAGCAGAACTATTCGCCGTTGTCCGGGGTTTCAAAATAATCATTACTGGACACTGAAAATCTTAATACAATTCACAAATAAAAAGAATATGTATTTCTATTCCTAAACTTACAAAAAATGTTAAAAAAATTGGTACTGCGAATTGATATAGTTTATCCTATGGACTGTATTAAAACACCTGTCGACAGGACTGGATTATTTTAGATCATTAGTTTAGGGTTGCACGGGGTTCCTATATAATATTCTAAATTCGTTAGTTTCTATATTTCTCTACTTTCGAGTAATTAAATTAAATACTGCGAAGAAAACCTACAAATATATACACAGTCTTTAGTATTGTATGGTAATATGTAAGTAGTTACGAATTATTTTAAAATTCAGTCAGAAGGAAAATACAATTTATACATTTTTTGCGGGGTTTTAGTGCTCGTCAACGGCAAGGTCACCTTGCAGGTGCGGAACAAAAATGCAGTTTCGCACCATAGAGAAGAGCCGGAAAGACTCTTCCCCGTGTGTGTGGGACTCGCCGAAATCTCGACCATTCCCACTAAAAAAAACCCCTCCTGAATTAAACAAATATCTAAATACAAAGATGAAAGGAAAGGAAAGGAAACAGTTGCCGAACACATTATATCATAAAAGGAAAACAAAATTTTAAATTGCAATTTTCAAATTACGGAAAGGAATAAAAGGAAAGAAGACAGGGAAGAGGAAAGAACATTGCTAATTTAAACCCTCCCGAGAATTTTTGAGAGGAGCACACGATCTACTCATAAAATTCAATACTTTATTAACATCATCCGTTTCATTTCCGAGAATTGTTGGTAAATCTGCAACCAGACCAATTTGTATCCGTATTCTGGTGTATTTTCTACAATCAATTAGTAGGTGACGCACTGTCAGAGAAGAGCTACACCCCTCACAAACGGGTTCATCATCAAGTAATAAGAGATACCGATGAGTGAGAGGACAATGTCCTATGCGCAGGCGGTTTAGCAAGACCTCGTCGCGCCGGGCTGGCCTACAGGAACTGCTCCATGACTTAACAGAAGATTTGATAAGTCGGAGCTTACTCCCTTCAACAACCAACCACTCATTGTTCCATTCACTCAGAATCCTTGTCTTGATGGAATTTAGGAGATCCCTTTTTGGAAACGTGAAGAAACCCTCGCGATTCTTGAGGCACGCCGCCTTTGCGGAAATATCTGCTTCTTCATTTCCTCTTATTCCCACGTGTCCGGGAATCCAGCAAAACATTATGTTCTTTCCATCACTTTGGAGCGAGAAAAGCACATCCTGCATGTTCTGGATCAGCTTATCAGATGGATACATAGTCTGGATTGCTTGAAGGGAATCAGAACAAATCAGGAAATTTGATCCGCGGGAGCACTTTGTTGATCGCAGTGCTCTCAATATGGCGTAGCACTCCGCGGTGTAAACGCTGCACAGGTCGCCAAGACGCTAGCTACAGGTTTTACGGGGAAACATCACGAAGCAGCCAGCACCATCAGCCTGCTTCAACCCGTCTGTAAACACAGGATTATGGACCCCGTGTTTGGTGAAAGTATACCCTCAACATCGCAGCTAGAGCGTTCTTCTTGTCATGATGCAGAAGATTGAAATTAATCTTCGGCTTGTGCAAAGCCCAAGGTGGAGTCTTACTGAAACCTTGATTTAAGACATTAGGTGTGCGTATAATCGTTTCCAAAATTGCTTTGGAGCGATATAAAAAAGGTTTGGTTGCTCTCAGTCTGTTGTAGAAACGGATGGAAGAAGAGGAAGGATGAAATACTGCGTTGTGTACCAGATTGTTGGGTAAAGTTAGCACGTGGCAAAATTGTCGTAGCAGAAGGAGTTGCCTCCGGAGGTAAAGAGATGCCGAGATCTTATGAATGCTCGATAAAACTGGTGCAGGGAGTTGCGATCAGCACCCCATTACCTGCTACTCAGGCACTTTAATGGATTCAGAGACTTTAATGTTCTCGCTCTTAGATCTGTCAGATGTTCAATCCAATTAGTCTCTGATCAAAGATTAGACCTAAGAATTGTACAGAAGGATAGAATTTTAGAACGTTGTTCCCTAGGGCGAGGTGAGTTTCTGCCAGAAGACACGGTCTCCTACTGCATAGAACACAGCGTGTTTTCTCAGCAGAGAAACGAAAGCCAGTCGTTTTCGACCAGCGGTATATCTATTGACGACGAGTTGGATTTGCCGTTCCGCACCTGTGACACTCTGTGATGATAGCAAAGATAACAAAGTCGTCGACAAAAAGAGAGCGTAGGACATGATTTTTTACGCGGATGTTATGCATAACAATTTATAGAGAGTGCTTAAAAAAACAAAGCGCACAGTTACGGCTACTGAATTTCATTTCAATTTAGGTTATGTACTTGAAAGCAATGTTCTTCACAGTCTGGATTGTCCACCTCACGTAACGCAATGGAACTCGAGAGGACACATCAGATAGCTCCATAGTCAACAGTCACAGGAATGAAGATTCACATCTACTGATTAACAGTCAATTTTAACTGTTTTTGTGCTCACGTATTTCATCAATATTAATCATAATTTGTATTTTACCTATGAGTCCTTTGAATTATCTAATAAATTTATCGATTAATTTTTACGATTTTCAAACCACAGACATTCCAAATAATTCACTTTTATTAGAGTAGATTCTCAACGATTCATTCAACATAGTAACTCTAGGTGGTTTTTCGCCCTCCATCATCATTGATTGTGTTTTTCGTAGAAAATTATTTCATCCAATCTCATCATAAAATATATCATACTCATACAAAATCTACATTAACAGGTAGTTTCAAAATTAAGAAGCATTCTACTGAATAGGCTTGTGGTTTTAAAAAGAAATAATATTTTGATGTATTGAGAAACAGAAAAAATACTAGTACTCTTCATAAAATCTTTATCAGGGAAATTGTTTCATGAACACAGCATTTTGAATATATTTGCCCGAAAATTATGAAACAACTAAAAGAAGTTGAAAAGAATACTTAACATACGTAAAATATAACATATGTGATCAAATTTCTAAAAGTGGGGAAATATAAACTAGTGTTAACTTTACCACACTGCAGCTCACTAGTAATCTTACTATTAATTCAACACAAAACTAGTGTCACTAATATATGACAATATTATTAACTTGTCGCAACAACAAAAAATCCTCTTCGTAGAGAAGATAGAAAATATTTGTACATACTAAAAACCATTGGATCTTTTGAACATATTTCCAAAATCACAAAATATAACAAAAAAAAACCATAAATGAGCCAAAATATACTTTCACGCATGCTTTAGGAAGTAGGGCCTATTTCTCTGAAATAGTACATTCAAGAAAATCATCAAAACATCCCTTCAAAATGGGATCATTGACTACTCGAGACTAACAGGTTTTATTCTAGACATATAAATTATTTACAGCATCAATATGACAAACATTAAAATAAAAATTAAATCAAGAAAAATTTAATTTGAATCAGCCACCCACTAGAATGAACTATAGCACAACCGACGAGGTTCCATAATAGAGGTGAAACTTACAATATGAGTTACAATTAAAGCATTTATTATAAAAAATTTCTTCATTGTGACATGTGATCTTTTTTTTATTTATTTAAAATTAATTTGTCTGCTAAAACTCAATTTGTCTATATTCTTTATATTCAGAGAAGCAGACGTAAAACCATTATCATTAATATCTCCAGGACTCTTGACCACACTATTATATTATAATAATATTGAGGACTTGGTTATAAATTTAAAATAATATCAACTATGTCCACGTTTGGGTTATTATATTGATTTTGTAAATGTGGTTTATTGTGAAATTTTTTTCTCATTATTATGGTGATCTACTGGCGATAATAATAAATAATAATAATAATAAAAGTGCCTTTATTTTGGCGAAATACCTTAAGGTCTGCTCTTCCGTCTAACCATTTTAAAACTTTTACATTTTAAATAGAAGATGAAAATTGGGAGGGTCATATTTACATTTAAAGACACTTTTATTTTTTCAGTCCTCAGGATGGTTAAACAAAATAACAGAAACGTTGGCACAGTTAACCAATCTTTTACTTTACGACTAAGTCCTCATGTACGTTTCCTTTTCAGATTATATTAATTCACTGAGACACGAAATAGTTAAATCGAGTTTAAGCATGGAGAACTAACTATATATAATTTTTACGTACTCTCTTATTTTCATTGACTCTAATTTATTATTTGTATCTAATTCTTGCGTTGTTTTTTATTCGAAAATAAATGTCAAATACAAGTATTACTTTTCAATAATATGATATCCTTTCGTGTAGATACTTTCAAGAGCTTCTACGAAAATTTTACGTTCTGTTAGTGTTCACTATAGAAACATAGACGTTTGTATTCTAGGGTTAAATACAAATCATGAAAAACCTTATCAAATTAATTTCCATAATTTTCCACATTATTAGGAATGACAGAACATCCCAGACGACGACAATAAATGATCCACAGCGAAAGAAAGCGATTCCGCGGGGGCCACCCAAGTGGGAATCCTTGTGGTCCTCCAGCGCCCGCCGCCGCGGGGACGAAGCGGGGGCGGAGGATTGGAGGCAGTGCGTGACTGCGTCGCTTGCAGGAGAGCGAGCGGCGGCTTCCACGCTGCCTCCGCCGCCGTTTCGTCGAGTTTTTGCGGCGGCGACGGCGGCGGCGGCCGGCGGCCAGCCGCACAGGCAAGGAGCGGAGGAGCGGCACGCGGAGCGGGGCGTGCAGGCGCGGGAAACGGTACCACGGCGTCGGACGCGCCAATGGACGTCGGGCGGCGGTGAGGTGATGATGCTTCGGAAATATTGATAAGGGTACTCGCGAAACTGTCAATGTGTGTTCAATTCCGAGGAGGCATATGGAATAAAAATATACTTTTATTTTATTCTATTCTCAGTTACAGAGGATAAATAATAAGAAAATACCAATAATAATAGAAAAATAAGAATAATATCGAAACAATTAAATTGAATCTCTTCAGATATACGGTTAAAAACCATCTACAGCAACATTGCTCCTATAATGTAAAGCAATTCATTCATTTTAATAAAAGTTAAAATAGGTTTAAATTTTTTAAAAAATAATTCTTTAAAATATTAAATAAGTCAATTTATCTTATCAAAATAACTGGTAACATTTCAAAACTATTTTCCTATATGCTATAATTATTTCTTATGATTCATATAACTTTGGTTTTATTTATACTCAACCTTGGCTCGGTTGTGTACATTAATTCTGTAGCCCAATACCTGTCTTCTGTTTTCCTTCGGGTTGAGGTGGATTTTATATTCAGACTCGCTAGGTTGTTGCCTAAGGGCAGCGGTCATACTATTGTAATAATTATACTCGAATGATTAAAGTTATTGTAATAGTTACAATTTATTTTAAAAAATTCTTTTAAAAAAATTAAAGATTTATTAATAAGACGTAGTTGTGAAATAATGTTTCCGTATAATATTAAACATAAATTTGTTGGCAATCTAGGATTATTATAAAATGTAGCAAACTATTTTTATTCATATAGTAGGTGTGTGCTGCAATGTTAAATCCTCCAATGCCTTAGGATCCTTCATCAGAATTGATGGTCCCTTGTTGCTTGCTTCCGAAGATTTAACGGCTTCTTTGACAGTAAATTTATAATTAAATGAATTATTATTACCAACAATATCTGTAGACGAAATATTAACGAACGGATTGTTTTTCAGTCCATATATTCATTCCACTTTACTAATGCTTGAGAATGTTTGAAATAATTCAGTTTACATGGTCGTTCCGCATTTTTAAAATGAAATTTGTTGCTTTGACACCAAATGATTAGTGTTTAGACTTCGAAAGATTTAATCGTCGAAACACTTAGCGGCGGGGAAACGTATTGGTCGTTTAGTTGTGTAAAGTTGACACCTTCCTGAGGTATTTCAGAAAGTCTTTAAAACTCACCCCCCACTACAGGAAGTGGCAAGGGTTAGGGGTAGTTTACGGGGAGGCGATTGTTCACCTAAGCTTCTTAAGCGGACTAAGTGAGTACTAACGTAAGTAGAATTAAATCACTAAATCGGCGTAAATAAACAGAGTAACATAGACTTATTGCGATATCAACTTCAAAACAATATCTTACCGGCCATTTAAATGAAATAATTGCAATTGTAATTGAGGGTGTACTACATTGCGTCTCACGCTACTTAACACTCATAAAAAAAGACCAACTTTGAAATCGTGAAAGAGATGGTTTTCTTGTAGTATTTATGATAAATTTTCCGTTGTACTTTTACATCTTTAGGTCACCGGACATTTGAGAAAGCTATTTAACTTTTTCTGGGGTGAGATACATAAATGACGAAGCCATTGCTCTGGGCCACTTGTTAGTACACGCTCTTATGCATTTCGAACGAGTAAAGCGAGTTCTTGAATATTGTTTGTGCTATATTATCAACTGATAGATACAAATTAAAACATGTTGTTGTTTTTCTTCTAATTATTCATATTGTTCTGTTTTAAAACAGAATAATAAAGAGAACAATTATACACCTCCGTAATTTGACTAATTTGGGGTTCCGGTCTCAACTTAATAGTCAGTAAACACGAGATGAGTTCTTTCTAACTTTTGAGTTTTTTAACAAAGTTTCATTTTGGGGGTCAATTTTCGTAAAATTTTCACCCCACGACAAACTAAGGGTAGTCTAGCGCAAACTGGACATGCCACTGAAACTTCGGCGTAAGAGGAGTCTCTAGTAAACTTGTGGGGTATCTTTATGCAAAATTTGATGTTAAAATATTACAAAACATATAAGTCATAGTGAGATCAAGTAACTGTGCCGTTAATTTTGATACGCATTGTATTACAAAACATTTTGATTTTATTAGAATGTCATTAAAATATATTTAATATGTAATATAATACTGTAAATATAATAATAAATGATGAAAGGCAAAGGACTAGGAGAAAAGTTATAAACAAATTGTAACAATTATAAGAAATCTTCGATGAATTTTCCTTTACCCTCAGGTGATTCGGATAGTAAATATCCGGGTTAACCGTTTAATGGGGGAATTATGCTATAAAATTGTATAGCCTGCAATTCAGAGAACTCACGCCACTAATTCTAAAGTGACCACGCGCGTGTAACGTGACTCAGAAATTTTGGGATTCTTTAAAAATCATAAATAATTGTACACTGGCAATTTTTTTACTTCGCTAAAAATAATTAATAGGTCCGTATAATATTTTGATAGCCTCATTCCCCCCCGCAGCATTACCCTCACTATTTTTGCTCACTTAGCAATAATTGTCTCAAGATGAATTCACATCAGTCTTGTGATTTAGGAGGAGATATGGAACTAATAAATACTATTATTTTGTCGATTTATTCAGCCCAATGCGTCATCCCATTTCATCAACTCTCCTCATAGTGCAACCATCATCTCTCCTTCCCAATTCTGGCGCCCCAATCATGCGTTCAAGAGGAAGATAGCCTGAACATCGCCACATCGTAAAAAAGTATATATTCAATAAATAAGGCCACACAGCTTGTTATCGACGAATGCGTACATACCACCTCAGAAGAAGACTCTTTTTAATAGGAACTTGATTATACTCTTTAATCTCCTCTGCATAATAAGAGTAGATGAATAATTCGGGTTGCACAAGTTAACGCACAAGTGCACATCGCTTATCACATTTTTACGTTTGCCCTCTCACCCCTCTTGTAGCGATTGCAGTAGAGATGTTACGAAACACTCATCGGATTTTTTTTGTGATTTTATGTTTAATAATTGTTTCAGGTTTAGTTTATTCGGTCGTGTGGTTTAGGAGCAGATGTAGAACATGTACGTACCGTGTATTCACATTACATACCAACAATAACTGAAATTTAGAGTACGAAGAAAATTTGACGAAAATATGAACAGAACATTTAGCACTAGTGATCACTTAACGAAGAATATTGGATCTCCACTTGTCCGGTCTCACATAAACTTTTATGAAAATACAAGTAAGTTATCCACTGGAGTAGATGTTTACTACAGTCAATTTAGTGGGTGTTCATCTTACAATCTCCAATACATCATATAGTGAAATTACATGGTTAAAATTTGATAATATTTAATGAAATCGAAAATGTATAGTAAAGAAAATAATTGCATAAAATTAGTTACGTGGCAGTAGGGTGTCATTTTCAAGGGGAAGGGGGAACACTGTACCTCCTTATCCAAGAATTTTGGAATTGAAAATAAACATATCTCTGTACCGATTATAATAAATAAATATATCTCAAAGTGTAATATGGAAAGTTTGTGATGTTCACCGATTGTATTTTGTCACCGACACGAAAAAATAGCCAGAATCACGCTCCGGTCGCTTTCAAGCTCGAGTTAGATCCGGTACGCGTTGTACTACAGGCTGATTAGACCAGGGAGTTAGTATGGATGTTGATGCGTAAATAAAAAACCCACACACATTCTTAGGCATTCGAACCCGGGTCGTCAAGTGACTGAGCCACTCCGACCGATACTCTAATTTATCATCCTCTTTTTACAGTACAAATAAACATTGCAACAAAATTCTAAGAAAAACGCCTTCGATGAACATAAACCAGATCAACAACAAAATTTTTGCGATAACAAAATCAATTTAAAAGTTACTCGTATCTTTTTAATAAATCTGTTGAGCAATATTTACAATCATTTCATAATTTTTAAAAATATTTATATCTTCTTAACAAGTATTTTTAACAACAACAAATAGAGCGTTTATTTTTTTTGACATTTTTTTCCAATGTAAGTAACAAACATTCAATATGTTGACTTTTATTCCGGTTTCATACAGTAATAAATTTGGGCTCTAATGACCTCGATGTTGGCGAGCCCTAAAGCCCCACACAAAAAAAGTAATAAATTTTTATTAATTGTAAAAAAAAATTGCAAAAGTTCTAATTCAAATTATTGTTGATCAAAAATATAATTGAAAATCACACAGTGTTGAAATTTTCATAATTTTCACGATATTTATTTAACGTCGTGTAATAATAACAAAATTAAGTAGGTAGACGACAAACTGGAAAAAAGTTTGAGGGATTGTTTGTTTCCAAACGGCTAGTAGTGCTTTGTCATTAATTTCATGAAAATACTTTACTACACCAAACGTCAAACATAAAAAGCACCTGAAAATATTACAGTAAATATTGAACAAACATTCAACAACCACAGGAAGAAAACTATAGGAAGGAATTATGTACGGTAAGAGGCAACCTCAGAGAATACAGATTTAGCTACGGAGGATATGTCAATTGCTTCATCGCCTTACTGTCAATTGAGGAATCGGTCCACCAGAATATCAAATCAGACACAGTTCCCCATCCTTTTGCAATGAAACAACAATTCAGACGAATATTAGGCTTGCATTCCAGCACTGACAGACACTCGTTGACAGTAAGGCGCTTAACCATGTGATACAAAGTTGATTGACGTTTCTTTGGAATCATATTGGACACAAACAATAAAATAATTTGCATCAAGACATAGAATTTTGACTTTCATATTTTCAAAACCGAAAATTAATTTCCAAATATTTTACAGTTAAAATGTTTATTCATTAGGAAATATTTGAAAGTATTTAACAATTAAAATTAGGAGATACGAAGTGGTAGAATTTTTTTTATAATGAAAAATTGTACTAATTATACCGTCTAAGGGTATGATATTTATTAAAAATTACAAAATACATTAACAATCTATTTCCATTATTTTTTAAAAACTGGGTTCAAGGAAGAAAAACACTCCCCATGTCAATCTTTCCCTATTATCATTATACTCGTAACTGTGTAAATAATGAAAATATATCCGTTGAACTAAAGACAGATTTTTATAACAGTATGTGCCCACTTTCCTTGAAACTATTGTGTGTGTGAGTTACGTTGACTTTTCCGGCAAGAATTCATTTTATTCTGGGAATTTTTCTTTCTTTACTACGCGAGGCTGTCGTAAAAATATGAAAAATAATTCATTTAACAACCATTTCAGAAAATGGAAACATTTGTATGTCCAACTTCGGTGTTGGTAGGATAGATATTATTGTATAACGATGACGTAGTCATAATATCCATTTTTTTTCTTATTTATTAATTCATAAGGTCTTTTGGACCGCGTTGCCGTCATCATCACTGCTTTTACAAAAATAGAAGCAAAAATGTATAAAAGCAATTTGTGACTGACATTAAAATTGACGAAAATTGTATAATATAGTGAAACATTAATTACTAGTTGTTACAAAACAAAATTAGAAAGAAATACTGAAAAGGAGGCAATAATTTTCAGTAATAAAGGAAAATCAATGTTTAAAACTTTCCTTACAAATACTTACACCTAACAGGAAAGTAAAGAAAAACAATACGCATAAAAGCAATATTGTATAAAAGTTTGTACATATTTGTTCAATATTGATTATATTTTGAAACATTGATTGTTGAAAATTGTCTCGTTCTCACTATTTTATGCAATTTATTCGTAACGCAATTCGTGACGGGGTAGTTCCGAAAACAATTCTCTCTTTTCTCTCTCCGGACATGTCACGTCAAATATTAATTTTGACAGCATAAAATTAAATATACAAAATTGCGCTCCCCAATGTTGGATGTAAAATGTATTATGACTCGCGGACCCTAAGAAATGTCGGGGCGACGGCGGCTTCCCACGTCAGAGGGGGAGGACGTGTGTCGTCCGAGTTGAAGGGGAGCTGGCTAGAAAGGAGGTGAGAGATGCCCTTATCTTATAGAACTAGCGACAGGAGAAAATGAGTAAATACAGTCTCATTCTCAGCGTTGACAGGCATAGCTTTTATTATGCAACTCACCCAGAGTGCAGCGAGCGGCGGCGTGAAGCGTTCGACGACGAGACAGCAATACTGACGGAGCGCATGGCGAGTCTTGTGCAATATTGTGAAGTTGCGACTTGGGTAATGATAGTGTCAGAGAGTAGATTCGACTGAGACAGTTGATGTCAATTCAGGCCGCAAGGAAACGAGGTAGAAAGAATTCGGCAGAGACCGTGAAAGTCTAATCTGACCGAGAAGGAGGGTTGTGGGAAATTCGGTAGAGACCACACAAGTCAATTCTAACCGACAAGGCGGAATGGAGTCACATATCTCTCACCTATACTTTCTCTACTCCTCTCACTCTTTCTCGCGAGCGCCAATGTCTCGCGTATTTATATTGTGGCCCGCGCTCAGCCAGTAGTTCCGTATCGTTTATGCAAGCGCATCCGATGCGCGGGACATTTGAGCCACCCTCACGACACGGCCCGCGAGTCGTCAGTTGGACAGCGCTATAGTAGATTATTCAAGAAGAGTCTATGAAACTAAAATACTCGCCAGTGAAGTCATATTGGTAATCAGCTAGTAATTAATGAGGGGAAAGAATCTATGTTAAGAGGGAGAGTTAAAAGTCATTTCTCGATATGTAGCTCGTATCTTAGTGGTTTGAATCTTCGTTTTATTGGAAGCATTACGTTAAACGTGGGGAAAATGCTTAAATATTACGCAATCAATGAAATGTTGACTCAGTCTTTTATTTCGTGATATGTTGACAAAGAAACAAAGGAGCTTAATTATAAAACCATACATGGTGGGGGGTGTTAATTTAACGAAGTCGTATACTTAAGGAAAGTATTAAGACAAACCATTTATGGATGGTTACTACTGTTGAAGTTTTTTGTAATATGTCCGCAACTTCATTTTTTCTCACATTCCTATCGATATCCAATGAGAAAGTTGGTGGTTTGATAGTATTGGCGTGTAAACTCAATTTTCACTAATGTAACTGAGAAAAAGGTTTTAGAAAACACCAATTTTCTATTTCAACCTATTTGACTCCCTTAGGAGTGAATTTTCGTAAAAATATTTCTTAGCAGACATTTTCGATAATGTTTCGTGTCACGCTCGTCCCAATCCCCACCTCTAAGGGTGTCGTGCATCTCTTGTGGTCTGAAGGGTACAAAATGTCATTGGAAACACCATGGACCATGAATATTATTTTTACGTCTCGCCCTACCCAGCGCTATCTCTAAGTCACCGAGCCCCTATGTAATCTCAACATGAACATAACGGCATTGGTTGTTTAAATATATCACAAACCCTAAAACTACGATCCGATGCAATTTTCTATTTCAAAATTAGTTTTCAATTATTTTTATCCATAAAACTAATTCTACTCCTTCGCTCCTTAAGGGATGCTAGTGGTGTCTTTCCTCCATGAGGGCTGAATTTAGACTTACACGAAATCGGAATTTCGCGATCAACTACGCGACACCGAAAATGTGGACTCGTCACTGATGTCTGTCATATTCGATCATTCTTTCTTCGAATCCCCTTCCCCTGCGGTGCCGGGATTTATACGGATTGACTGTGGATTTAGGCGTCTTCGGGAATGTCACTATTAATTTCACCAATCCCAAAACTATGATCTCAATTCTAATATCAGTCATTTTCATTTATTTTTTATTTCAATCCCTTCCCAAAGCGAGTATATTCCCTAATAAGGAATTACCGTGGACTTAACGCGGCATTGAGAGTGTGACTGCTCTTCTACATCTTTAAGAAATTATCTATTCAACAACAATATTGGCCGTTTTTTTATTTTTTACCTGTCCCCCATTCTCACCCCTACCACAGGGATACTAGGGGCACATTATCTGCAATGCCCTTACCTATCTTTACGGTACCGAAAAGTAGGGTTTCGAATCTAATATAAGATTTTTTCCATTAATTTTTCATGCCACTCTCTTCCCACCCCTTTCCTAATAGTACCGCGGATGTCTCATCCCCCAAAGAGCTTTTATCAGTTAGTCAGTAATCAGTGTATCTAGTTTGGTTGCATTTAGCCCAGGATCTTCAGTTATGGTGGGATACATAAATAAAACATTCCAACCCCTCGTTTAGGAATGAATTTTTGTTAAATCCTTTCTTAGCTGATGTCTGCACCTTAAAAGGTACCTACCCGTCTAATTTCAATGTTTGTAGGCTTGCCTGACATATGTGAGTGGTATTTCGCTTTATATAGATATTGATAGTGGTATACAATAGAATTGTTACCTCATTTCCTATTAACAACTCTTTATTCATAAAAAATAGTGTTACCTCAAATATCAGTTTTTATCAAATAGATAAACAACATACTCCAAACTATTGCCACAACATCAATTGGACGCATGGTGGTAAATAAACTCTACACTCCACGCATACAAAGAAAATCAATGAACCATCCTCTCGATACTATGTTACGAGGGAAAGCGGAGAAATCCGCCGTCACAATGGGGTTGCTGAGTTTATGTGCAATATCATGCAAAGATCGGTTATATATCGTGTAATTTCAAAATTATAAAGAAACAATTATAAATTAAAACGAACAAGCATACATGAAAATTAGAAGGGAATATTGATTGTAAACAAGTACCAACGGAACTTGGAAACGTGACGGTACTCGAAGCCTCTGTGGCTATTATATAGATGGATCTGCTGATTGCTAATTGGCAAAATTCTATTTGGAGGACGACAATTTTATCACAATTTATTATAACGTTTCATTTGCATATTTGCAATAAATAATAAATTGATAAAAAAAAGTATTTCAGATTATTACCATGATTAAGAAATACGAATACCTGAGTAGGAATATTAAAAAAAGGGTAACAATTGTCTCAAAAAAATCAATGCTTCTATGAATATTAATGTGAGCTGGGGGTTAGTGAATGAACCTGGATTTACTAATTACTCCGAAGTGTGATTACAGTGCGGCGAATGATACTAAGAACATTAAAAAATATAGGTAGAAGAAAGTCTACAAGTAAACTAAAACTGAGTCTACTTTCTAGCAATTATTTTTCAGATATATCGCACACTTTCGATATATATCGCAAATCTAATGAGTGTGAAATACTTAATGAACGAAGGCAGCTTAAGTGAGGGTTTGTGGACATACCAAAACTGTTTGGAAATTATTCAGAAATATATGTATTAACAAAGATACACTATTCGCAATGTTTTTAATTTTTTTGTATATGTATATAAAGGAGGTTCTCATTCCCCACCTCTTTTATCTAAAAAGAAGAGAAGTTGGGTCTGTCATTGCTTTCGTGTATAACGGACACAAATAGGTGCAGCATTAATTTGTGCTGAAACCATGTATACAACATTTTGAAACTTAAGAACCTGAGCCATGTATTGGTTGTACTCCTTATTTCTAAATTATCTCTCATATCTCTAATTTAAAAAAATATTTTTTGTAATACTTTTAAATTCAGAAAGCGTCCAATAATGACAATCTATAACTTGTAATAATATTTGAGTTAAAACTCGAATTTGATTAATTGAATAGGAACAAGCGAATCAAAAGCGGTTAACACAATAGTATGCAAGTTTTAGTTTCTTATTCCAGAGCAAATAAATACCCACGGTGTAGTATAATTCTTAAAATGTTTATCATAGAAATACTGACAGAAAAGAAGTTGCTCGTCTCGCTAATGAACAACACTTTTCTAAGATAATCTTCTTTACTCATGCGATTTTCAGAATTCCAACTTTTATTGGATATCTTGTTTGTGATAACTTTTTATTCTTATAATTGAGCTTCTGTATCTTTCTGAAATTGCGAACTTGTCACCCATATAAGTAATGCAAATACCCAATTTCCATGGCTGAAAGTGATCCCTTGATTCATTTATTCTAATATTTTTTGTTATGTATATGAAGTATTGTGTATCATTTAGGAAAACTGTAGAGCGTAAGTGTTATGGTTCCCTCATGTTATTGTACATCGGATTGGAAAACATGGTTTCTGGAACACACAAGTTATATAATGAGAATTTTAGCACTGTTTTCAGAGTGTTCTTGGTTAGAGTAGAGAAAAAAAAACTTTAAAAACAAACCGAATGTGAAAAATTTCTTTGGAATTCACATAAGCAAAAACATGAATCATTATAGGATTGTTTTTAAAACTTTTCTAACATAACGCATTCCAAACGGAGAGTAATTAACTTCCTCATAATTTAAGATTCAATCCAATCCATAGTTATGAAGAGAATTCATATCATAATTTTTAAAAAAAATGGAATGATAAATGCGTCAAAGAATGTCATTCCATGTTAGAAGAACAGATCGTCTAATTCTTGTTTAGAGTAATTTCTCAACCTTCATAGGTTAAAAAAGTTAATTGTGCTATGACACAGTTTTTACGAGTATCAATTTTATGAGGCATGTTGAATGCAGTCCTTAAGGAAAAGTCTAGGACCGGTTTTCTGAGTATTTCCAGGAAGAACATTTCCCAGGGTATCCCTGTTTCCTTATACTTCAATGTTCACTGTCAATTCAAGGTCGCTCATGTTTCAGGAGCAATCCACTCCTGACGTAACGCAACGGGGCTCGTGAACACCGCTTCGTGACACCACACAGTCCAGTATATTGGGACGAAACCTGGACAAAATAATTTCACCCCGTGAATTTGATGGATTATGACGAATTATCGTTTGTGTGTATATACAAATGTCAAATTTGGTTAAATGTATTTTTGATTCGAGAGTTTATAGATCAAATCTTTATAAACAATTACAAACAAGCTCTATATAAATTGTCTTAACATAAATAACGAACATAATATTTGTTAGTATGCTTAAAAATGATTCTTCGACATAATTCACCAAATTTACAGGATAAAATGCTTTTGGCCAGGTTTCGCCTCGATATACCCCACTGTGCGGAGACACGAAGAGGAGTTGAAAAGCGGCGTTCACTAGCCCCGTGTAAGTGACCCTTTACGTTACTCCTTACCCAAAGCGAAACTGAGAATATCATTACGGAGAAAGCTATTTCACAATCGGAAACGCTTCATAAACGAATTGGTTTTAAGTGGAGATAATAACAGTATTTATATCACTCCTAAGGTACTTTCTAGCGCCATTCTTAACTTACCCGCACTAAAATTATTTCTCAGTTCTAAGAAAGTTAATTTAATTAAGGGAATAGGAAAGTTTAATGTTGAGGAGTACTTAGGACGTAAATATCGGCTGTGGATCCAAAATGGAAATCATGATGCCAAAATGGATATAATATTGATTTTTTTCTAGAAGGAAATACTTTCTAATAATTACATTAATTGTCACATCCTCGAGTTAAATTTACATAGGTACAACTATTACTATGGCTACTGAGACGACGGAAATACTACATATTAAATGCAATAAATAGTAGAAGGAATATCTTGACCACACTTGCATATATTGTAATAATATTGAGTGCATTGTCACAAACTCAAATATTTTTTAAACTATGCCAACGTTTCGGTTAGTTTATTTAACCATCATCACGGCTATAAAAGACATAGCAGTATATAATAGATGACGGTAAAATAAACTAGTCGAAACGTTGGCATAGTTAATAAATATTTTAATTTATGACCAAGCTCAAAATATTATTACAAGAAGTAATAAA
The DNA here is from genome assembly GCA_002313205.1 of Laupala kohalensis. Taxonomy (NCBI): domain Eukaryota; kingdom Metazoa; phylum Arthropoda; class Insecta; order Orthoptera; family Trigonidiidae; genus Laupala; species Laupala kohalensis. The sequence continues at coordinate 695,605 of NNCF01126590.1, read as the reverse complement.
AGGGGAGATAAGGGATATTTATAATAAAATATCTATGTAAATACTTCTCCATCTGCAAGAAATATTTATGCATATAATACTTTTAAAAACACAAGGAGTTTAAAACTGAACATGCGTGTTGAAGTTTGTTTTTTTTGGGGGGGGAGGGTGTGTGTGTTAACCTGCCGCTCCTGAGTTGGGAAGCCACCCATACGCGAAAATTTCTGCAGAACGCACAAGAAAACGTGTTATTCGACTGAGTTGGGTCAAAGGAACCGCGCCCTCTCTGCACTAAAAACGAAGAGACAAAACCTTCTCTGCCAGGCAATCTTCACAAGTCGTTAAAATGAAAGAATCGAGAAAACGGCATTGAGTTCGTTGACCATTCCGTTCTTTGTTTTAGGTAAAAACCTGTCACAGGACTACAGGCAGTATATGAAGCAGAGGGCCTGCCCGTCGACTTGAGAGTCGAGCAACGGAATTAGAATAGTCAAGAAAATATTACATCATCCTTAAAAATTATTTCGTTGGATGCTGATTTTTTTAATTTGATTCCTACGATTAAATAAATATAATTCCCTATAAATTAATAACCCCAACAAAGTTTTTAAAAATACACATAAAAAGTTTGCCAATTATTAATACAATTTTTTGTAAGTGCAAAAAAAAACAAAAACAAAAAAGCTAGAAAGAGAAGAAAATGGACGAAGGATTGTACTCATTAGAATAAAGAAGTAGGTAATAAAATCCGGAGAGACGAACATGGCATACTCTGTTCTCACGATGTTTTTCTTGGCATCCAGGAAATGAAGGAAACATTCTGGGAAACATGGTACCGTTTTCACGAAAGCTCCTTCAAATTTTCGTCCACGAGGACTACTTTTTCATTCACCACGAGATTCCGAGGGGCCAATATTGTTGTAGCGCGCGATTTAAAAAATGAAAGCAAAATAATATTACAGACAATGCGTGGTATTTTCAAGATGAGGATGAAACGTATTCATAAATAATAGATGAGTATGAATGTACTCGTGATTTCCCAAACTAGAGTTGTCATGTCTCAAGACATAAATGGAACAGTAACTACAAAATATTTTTTAAAATATATTTTTAAGGTAATGCACAAAACACTTCAAAAATGTCAAAATTATAAAACATACAATTTTTAAAATTTCGGATTCATAAAACAAGGTATAACAAAGTCATAAATTCATTAAGTAACCCTGTTCTGTTACTTTCCATCCGTCCCGCGAAAGAACAAGCCGTGAGGACATGGGTTCGAAGCCCGTATTTCTCACCTGTCTTCGCAAGGCGTGTGCGCTGACTTGGTCCAAGCGATTTCCTCGAACAAACAGACGACGACAGCGGCTACGACGACAGGCGACCGACCACTCAACGACACCCCAGCGGCGCTCGTACTGACACTGACACTTGCTAAGCGAGAGCGAGCCTGTAGTACGGCCTGCACCAATCTCGCTGTGCTGTTGCCGCCGTTGCCTCTGTGGGTTCCGAAGCCGCTGCCCCCTCCATGTGCCCGGAGCGATCCCCTCCCCTTGGGAGCCTTGGTCGGCGTGGAGGGGGAAATAGAGCTTTGCTTGTGGCACGGTTCGGATCGCCACCGGCCGGCACAACAAACGAAGGGCGAGCAGCGTACGGCAACTGTTGCTGCAATGGATGTCAGCGAATTCATTTGTATCACCTGTCTTCTTATCTATTCTTCTTTTTTTCCACGATTAAACGTTACGCACCAAGAGAGCTTTAGGTAGAACAATTCACTGCGATACGACACGAAGAACAAAACAACTGTCAACAAACCAAAAATCAGTCTTTCCTCGGCGGACGCTAATACGTAAACATAATAAAAATTAGACACGGGAAGTGACGCTAACGAGCAGGCCTGAAGAAAAAACGGATGAAAGAGAAAACAATCACGGTTCACAGAGGAGGGAGAATTGTTTGAACGGACAAAAAAGTCCATCATTATAGAGAGGAACCATTTGAGTTATCTTATTTTACGCTTCATCAATATTGAATGGGAACTGAAACCAGCCCATAGCGGAGACATACGACGAATTTCTCGTTATAAACCTGAACGAATATGTGGAACAGTGTGGAAAGGAATAAAGTGTGAAATAAGTTTACGGCAACGAAAACGGAAAAAGAACGCAAAGTAGCGCATGGGTCACCGATAAATTGCCATCGTAGAGAATACGAAAACCAGGGCACAGTGCCAGGAGAAAGGATACCAGCCGGACAATTGATGGCGTCGCAGCGCACTAGTAAGACTTACGGCATCTGCCGGATATGAGTCGAACTAAAGCAAGATGTTGATGGAACTGCGACAGGTGAAATGACGGTTAAGATGTAGAAGTCGGATTATCCCTTTTTGGAAGAGCGACAATCTCCCCTTACAACAAAAATTCGTATATGGTACGATGCAATGACAATTAAATTTTTTTTAATATTCGAAACTTTCATTAATTCGTACTTTTTATTCCCATTTAGGGGAGAGTGAAGTAAACACGGACAGAGGGTTTATATAACGAAATTATTTCAAAAAAAAAAATTGTTACTCCTTTTGTTGCAAAAAAAATTTCAACTCACTTTAGGGCAAATAATATTGAGCGAATTCTTACAATTATCTAATTATTTATTTAATATGTTACTAATATTATTTAAATTAATCATTTCAGGTCTCTAATAATTATTTCATGAATAGCTTTTTCGCTAGACAGAATGGGGTAGTAAACTCGGAAATAATATTGTTATTAATTATTCTTTAAATCTTGTTTCAAGTATGGTTTGGGGGTAATAACATACAGTTCACTTCTCATTTGAATCAATAAGGAGTAATTAGGGCATAACTATAGACATACAACTATTTTCAAAGAAGCTTCATCATTACTTTTAGATTTTGGATATATTTTAGATAGCTAAGTCATAAATATAGTCACTGAAACTGCTTAGCTTTTAATAGTTGATACAAGTCTGACCGTCTTTACCCCTCCAAATTCGTAATTACTCCACGCCTGCCAGTTTTGTTTTTTCAAAGTACATGACACCATAATACGTTATCGTAGAACTTATCCTTCTCTTACATAATAGCCAAGTAATGAATGTAATGAATCAGAATTTACCTTTTTACTATAGTATAAGCATACTATCCAATTTTCCTTAACAGTCTGCAATGACCCCACTCTTTCCTCATGGTGCAATGAAAATCACCGAAATACAAAATTATTATTTTAATCCCTGAGAAGAGTTGATGTTTGTTTTTACATGTAATAAATACATAACGACACACTTCCACTGTTAGTGCTGAAGAAGAGAATCATGGTTCGAACAGGAAGGAGCTATTATGCTCGCAGTAATCACTTAGAGAAAATTAGCAACTAATTGTGTGTGATTCCCACAAATAAAGCGGAACTGGGGCGGGATTATTCACAATGCAAATAGGTTTTTGTTCGGAATTCCTTCCTGAGGAAATATTGTGATAAGCCAAACAGCTTATGATATTGATAAATTCCGCTCCAGAATCGGTATCGGTAATTTTAGGGTGGGGGAGAATTATTGTTGTTGTTGTTTTTTGTGGGGCTTTAGGGCTCATCAACATGCAGTTTCGCACCATAGAGAAGACCCGTAGTGACTCTTCCCCGTGTGTGGGACTCGCCGAATATCTCGACCATACCCACTAAAATCCCCTGCTGAAATCAACAAATATCTAAATACAAAGATGAAAGAAAAGAAAACAGTTGCCCAATACATTATATCACAAAAAAGGAAAACAATTTCTAAATATTATATTTTCTAAATACAGAAACAAAGGATGAAAGGAAAGATGAAAAGGGAATGCAATTTTTAAACCCTCCCGAGAACTTGTGGGAGGAGCCCCGATCTACTCATAAAATTCAATAGTTTATTAACATTAACCGTTTCATTTCCGAGAATTGTTGGTAAATCTGCAGCCAGACCAATTTGTCTCCGTATACTTGAGTATCTTCTGCAATCAGTTAGTAGGTGACGCACTGTCAGAGAACAGCTACACTCCTCACAAACGGGTTCATCATCAAGTAGTAAGAGATACCTATGAGTGAGAGGACAATGTCCTATGCGCAGGCGGGTCAGCAAGACCTCGTCGCGCCGGGCTGGCCTACAGGAACTGCTCCATGACTTAACAGATGATTTGATAAGTCGGAGCTTATTCCTTTCAACAGCTAACCACTCATTGCTCCATTCACTGAGAATCCTTATCTTGACGAAATTTAGGAGATCTCGTTTTGGAATCGTGGAGAAATCCACGCGATTCTTGAGGCATGCCGTCTTTGCGGAATCGTCTGCTTCCTCATTTCCTCTGATACCCACGTGTCCGGGAACCCAGCAAAACATTATGTTCTTTCCATCACTTTGCAGAGAGAAAAGTACATCCTGGATGTTCTGGATGATGTTCTGGATTGCTTGAAGGGCACTCAGCGAATGTGATATCTGGAGCACTTTGTAGATCGCAATGCTCTTATTATGGCGTAGCACTCAGCAGTGTAAACACTGCACAAGTCGCCTAGACGGTAGTCACAGGCCTCATGGGGAAAAACCATGGAGCAGCCGACACCATCAGCTTGCTTCGACCCGTCGGTAAACACAGGGATACGGTCCCCGTGTTTGTCGAGGATTAGGTGAAAGTATACCCTCAACATCG
>NNCF01126590.1:672346-686730 GCA_002313205.1 Laupala kohalensis | reverse complement strand
CGAGGGACCAACTAAGGACCGCGAGATTTGCGTGCCAGTCAGTCTCATTTCTGTATGAGTTTATTCACTAGACACACATTGAGCCAGGGGGGAAACAGCATCTAGATAGAATCCAGAAATATTGCTGTTTCCAAGTATTACAACTGCGGTGTTGAGTCGCAGAGGTTGCACTTTTCAGAAGTCGCAGCTATATGAACTGAGACATTGCATGTCCTTTGGAAGACGTGCATACCCGGACATGCGCACTTTAATGTGGTCAATCATGACTTCAATGTTTACGAGGAGTTCAGGTACATGCTGTATTGTTGTTGTTTTTTGTGGAGCTTCGAGGTTCACCGACATCAAGGTCATTAGTGCCCTAAAATTTTGTACAGGTAGGGAAAATGCAGTTACGCACTAAGGAGAGCCAACATGACTCAACCATACCCACTAAAAACCCTCCTGAATTACAATATATCAAAACATTTTTAGAAAACGAGGAAAAAGAGGCAGAAGATTCCTAAAAAATTATAAAAACCGAAAACAAAGAAAAAAGTAAATTTTTTTACAGGTAGGGAAAAAGCAGTCACGCACTAAGGAGAGCCAACATGTCTCTCCCTGCGTACGGGACTCGCCGAATGACTCGACGATACTCACAAAAAAACTCTCCTGAATTAGAATATATCCAAATATAAAACATTATGAAAACCGAAAACAAAGAAAAAAATTAAATTTAGAGAGAGAAAAAATGTTAATTCAAAGTAAAGGGGAAAAAAGAGATTTAAATCCAAACCCTACCGAGAACTTGTGGGTGGAGCCCCGTTTCGCGTATGGATTTGAGTAATGATATACGAAGAAAGATCAGAAACTGTTCCAGAGGCCACATTCCTGAAGGAATCTAAAAAGCGTGTCAAAATCGGTTCATTTTGTCCTAGCATAACGTTCAAACTGTTCGGTATATTGTGTCGCCGTCGGCTGGTACTATATTTGAGACACTCCAGAAGAAAGTGTTTCACGGTAAGTGTTGTGCTGCAAGTTTCAGAGATGGGGGAAGTTTACCGCGTAAGAGATGACCATGGGTAAGATAGCAGTGGCTAATATGAAGACGTGTAAGAATTACTTCTTCACGTCTGTACTCACGCGATTATTACACCCAGGTCTTAACAGTCTTTTACCTTCCTCAGCTTGAAGGCGGAAGTTTGCTATTCGGCTTGCCATGTCCCAAGGAGAGACGATCTTATGGCAACCTTGGAATCTGACGTACGAACAGATGAAAGGTCAAGGACTGCCCTCTGTGTTCCCCGCTTCGCTGCCTCATCAGCTTCTTCATTACCCATAATACCCACGTGCCCAGGAACCCAGCAAAGAACCATTTCAAAATTTTGAAATACCAGATGGTTTATTATATTCTGAATTGTCAGCATAAGGGTGTCAGAAGTGTACAGTGAAGACACTGACCACAGAGCACTAATAGAGTCACTACACAGAACCACACACCGTATTAAAGATAGCTGAATTAACTGAAGCGCCTCAAGGATTGCACATTTCTCAGCAGTGTACACGCTGCAAAAGGAATGTAGGCGAAAAGAACGGATGGCTCTATGGCAGCAGCACAAACGGAATTATTCATTGTAGAGCAGTGTATATGATCCAAATATTTGTTTTTTAGTTCTCCAAAGGTCTGTTAGTACACAGCAGGAGTGTCTTGCTTTGAAAGTTTAGACAGCCGAAAGTCTATGGTTGGTTGCATGAAGGACCAAGGTGGTGTAAGAGTGTGTGGGTATTTCACTGGAAGAGGTAGTGTGATGACATTTTCCTCTAGCAGTTGTTTAAAACGGATACCCGCTGGGTGGTGTAACGAAGGTCATGTAGCGTAAGATGAAATAAATGTTGGAGAATGTATGTGTTGCCGAGTGGGGTGATTTGAAACCCCCATCAGTTTCACTCCGTAAGATCCAAGTAGAATAAATATCACGTCTCTTGTTAAGAGATGGTTCGCCAGCGTCTACTAGTAAGCATTATATTCGACTTGTGCGGAAAGCACCCGTTGCAATGCGGACTCCTGCATGATGGTTACTGTTAAGGGTCCTGAGTGTCGACGATGATGCGGAGGCGTATACAATACTGCCATAATCTAATACAGACCGAACGAGACTTCTATACAGACGAAGAAGGCAAGTGCGGTCTGCGCCCCACGGTTGTGCGCTTAAGCAGCGAATAAGGTTTAGGGAGGAATTACAACGGGATTGTAGTTTTCGGATGTAATTTCGCCAAGTTAGTGTGCGGTCGATTGTGAGACCCAGGAATTTTGCGGAGTCAACGAAAGGAAGACGTTGGCCCCCAAGAAAAAGATCTGGATCTTTATGGAGATGGTATATCCTACAGAAATGCATACAGCACGACTTGGATACAGAGAAACTAAAACCCGTAGACATGCTCCACTTGTGTAAATAGTTTAAAACCAATTGCAGTTGCCTCTCGATGACAGAGATGCTGCAAGACGAACAATAGGTGGCGAAGTCGTCAATGAAGAGAGTCGCATGTACCGGTTCTCGAACCAGAGACACAATGCTATTTATGGCTATGGCAAAGAGAGTGACGCTTAAAATTGACATCTGTGGGACACCGTTTTCCAAAGGATGATTCGATAAGTAAGTACCGAGGCAAACGTGGAAAGAGCGTTGAGATAGGAAGCTCTTCAGGAACAAATGAAGACAGTCTCGAAATCCCCACGAATGCAATGTGCGTAGGATTCCATACCTCCAGATTGTGTCATAAGCTTTTTACAGGTCAAAAGAGATGACCACGAGGTGTTCCCTTAATAGAAACGCTGATGAGATGGTAGATGACAATGCAACAAGATGATATAGCGTTGACCGCTGTTTTCTAAAACCACATTGAATATTGGTCGGAAGGTTTCGCGATTCCAAACAAGGAGACGATTGATCATTCTTTCTTACAATTTGCAAACGCAACTCGTTAGAGAAATCGGTCGAAAGTGCGACGGATTCAAACGATCTTTTCCCTCCTTCGGAAGTGGAATAATTATGGCCTCACGCCATTGAGCAGGGACGGTATACTCATTGCAAATATAGTTAAATAACTTCAGAAGGTATTTTATGCCTATCTCTGGAAGATGTTTTACCATTGCGTTATGTATTTGTTCAGGACCAGGGGCTGTATTTTTCGAAGGCGCAAGGGCAGAGGTCAGCTCCGTCATATAGAAAGGAATGTTATATTCTTCGTCTCTGCAACTCGAGAAATCCAAGCAACACATTTCCGCGCAAGCTTTCTGTTGAAGAAACGTTGGGGGAAAACCGGAGGAGTTAGACTATTTCGTAGTGTGATGCAAGTTCCTCAGCGATGACTTCGGGTGCAGTTTCAAGCTGTCCATTTACATTGAGACCAGGGATGGGCCAGAGGACCATGTACCTTGAATCTTGCGAACTTTCTGCCATACGATTGAGATACCAGATGATTACTGCCATATGATGGAGTACGCTTTGTAAGAGAAGAAATGTAAGCCTTCCAGGAAGACGACTTACTTTCTCGAAGAGTTCGTTTTGCTCTGGCTCTGCACCTTTTAAATTCAATGAGATTTTCAACAGTGGGATACATGTTAAACCACGCTAAAGCTTTCTTTATAGCGCTGACCGCCTTTTCGCAATCCGAATTCCACCATGGCACAGGGCAATGCCTTGGATTACATGATAATTTAGGTATGGTAACTTCAGCGGCTTTTAAAACCGCGTTGGTGAAATGGGATGTCATAGCATCCACATCGGTTAAAGGCTCATTGCAAAGATTGATGTTGCGTTTAAACACCTCCCAGTCTGCTTTTTTCAATGTCCACTGAGAGGGGTGTGAAACCGAGGGGTAAAAGACGTTGAAATGTATAAGAATCGGGTAGTGGCCACTCCCACACAGATCGTCAAGAACTGTCCAGTCTAAGAGTGGGGAATGGGAGGAACTGCAGATGACTTATTCCTGCACCGAGAAAGATCCAGGAGCTGTAGAGAAGTGGGTGGAGTGGCCCGTGTTAAGGAGCGCTATATCTCTGCTATCTAACAGTTTTTCAATGATATCACCCTTTGGGCAGTTGTGTGAAGAACCCCGCATCGAATTATGGGCATGCCGTATTGTAGCAAGTTTTCATTTAAAGGTAAGGAATATGTTTCAAAGAAATGGTCAACGAAGAGAACGCATGGGATATCTGACCTTAGAACCCTTGTTATTACCTCTCTCCCGGACTGTTTTTATTTAGCTGACTGCAGTAATTATAGTTCAGTGTACTTTCAGACGCATACATTCAAATACCTTATTGACTCCAAATACTATGTAATCGGAGGGTGGGAAGCCTTTGACAACCTACGTAGTATCAGCCTAACCTTCTTAATCTTGAAGTATCGTACACAAATCTTTTTCGCTAAATTAAAGACTTCAGCTCATCTTTAAAACCTGACGGAAACTGAATTTTTTTATTCATTATATTTGTCCGTTAGGTGTGTCTAAAGCTTGATATCGCGGTAGTTTCGTGATAAATTGCATTTTCCGTAAGAGTTATTTTCGGAAGTTCACAAAAATTAGATTTATTTTTCCATTTTTTCTGAACGGAAGTTTAAATATTACATACAAAACGATTCTATGCTGTCTAATACGCTTCCTAACATTCTGATTAAGAGGAAGATCTTTTTTCAGATTCAAGGATTTACCTGATAGGAAATGAAGACAGCACACCAATTTAATCAATTCTTTAGACGAAATTATTAAAAGTGAAGAAGAATAGTTAGATTTTTACTAAAGAATGTTAATGACTTATGGCTAATTTTCTCTAAAGAAGAGTTAAGCATTTAGATGGAGTTTCGCCTAATTGATGAGCCCGACTTAGAACATATTCTTTCAGAGAAAGAATTATTATTTTTGTTTGACATAATAAAGTAGATAAATCGTCTCATCTCTCTAATAAGTGCGTTGAGACCTGACACAAACCCATATCTAAGGTTCTAGAGCTCGTGAAGTTAGCCAGATTGTGTATGTCAACAAGCGTGTATTGCTGAGGGTAATTTGACACAATGCTGAAGTAGCAGCGATATCGCCTCTTCATTTTCAATAAGATATTACTTTCCTTATAATATATTTTCAATGAGAATTAAAAAATTATGTTAGATTCCCATGGGAATTTACTGACTAGGTGGGTGATTTACACAAGGAAAATTTGAATGACATTCATTCCTACTTTTTTCATTATGGTTTCTGGGTGTTCGATTGGGGGGGGGGGGCAATTGCCCCTCCTTGACTGAAAGCATTGCGCAGTATATTTCCGTAGGAAAAACCAAGGACTCGGAATCAAAGAATGGAAGGAAGCCTTGTGCTAAAGTTGTGACATGTTGGGGGAAAGGTAAGTCTCGAATTCCTTCGAGTCTTACCCGCAAGTCAACTTATTTGACCACTGGTTTCCTGTACTACCAAATGAACTTGTACTGTCACGTTAACATAACTTCATGAAACATTAAACCCTGATCAATGATATATCCTTTATTACATCTATTTAACGGCGATGTCCTGACTGACTGTCTGACACACTAACTGACTCACCCACCCACTCACTTTTTCATTCACTCATCAACACAGTATAAAAAATCTTCTAGAGAAAGGATTTTGAAATCTTGTAGAGGTAATGGTTTTGTACGTTGAGGTTCACTGAGAAAGATTCTTTCAAAATTCTGATTCTAAAGAGAATAATTTGAAGAGAAATGTTTTCTTCTTCTAATTTTAGCAGTATATCACGTTGCAAAATCACTTTTTACTTCTCATATACGTAATATATAAGAAAGTGTTAAAAATTGTGAAAAAATTGGAAAATGAGATACATCTGTTGGAGGTCCCTGATTCTGAAAAAGTGGGTTTTAGTATAACGTCCGTCTGTGCACAGCAGTTCTGATCAAATGTAAAAATAAATTTCATTTACTTTTCGGTAGAGTTTACTGGTGGTCGATACACGAGCTCTCAATTATATTTTTTATTTCAGTGCAAAAGGTTCTTCACATGAAGGTAAAAGCACAGTTTTTAATATTTCACAAAAACGGCTCCAACGATTTTTCTGAAATATTTTGTAAACAAAGTGTAATTTATATGTCTTACAACCGTATGATCAGTATTTCACTGGAGTTTGGTAAAGACACAGTAAAATAATTTCTGTCTGCTGCACTTCCTCTTTTTTTAACTGTTCCATGAAACTTGAATATTATTTAGTAGTGTAAGTGGATTAAGCAGAGAAAGAGTTCATGTCCGGTAAATTAAAATAAAAGATATGATAGTGATGAAGAACATAGAAGAACCGAAAACGCATTTCATATACGAAAATACACCAACTTCTGCTACCACGAAATTACATTACCATGTTTATAAGACTGAGAAGTCGCTAAATGTCTCAAAATAAAATTCTGATTTTATTTTACCTCGATTCTCGAAAAAAAAAACAGTGACAAGTTCATCATTCTACTTTGAGCGCGACCTGAAAGTTAGTTACAGTTCATTACTTTGTCATGTAAGTAGCATAAAGAACAGAAAAAATGGAATCACGAGTTTTTGTCGAAAACATCCTTGCTAAAAAAGATACCATCACTTTTTTATGTAAACACGATATTTTTTTACGCCAAACTATAAGAAAAAATAAACCGTATAATAAAAAATAAACTAAGACATCCGTGCGGATAATTTATAGTATTTGAGGAGTGAATTGTATATAACATATATGCACATATGAAAGTGAAGAAAGAATGCACGTATACTGTAATATACTTCATACGATGAAGAAAGAAGGGAATTTTTTTCGTATATTATATGTAATTAATATGTAACTAAAAGAGGAGAACTAATAGGAAACAACTAATAGGAACAAAATAATTTCGCTAATGTAGTGAGATGCGTGATAAGAGATACATGCAAAAGAGCAACATGAAAATATTACACTCGCTTTGAAAGGGGCGTCATACCATGGAGAGAACTATGTGGAAAGAAGAGTGCTCAACGGTCATGCGAGTGAAGATTCTCATGTTCTGATTAGTAGTCAATTTTAATTGTTTTTTGTTCTTGTAATTCTTCAATATTAACCATACTTAGCATTTTCATTGCAATATTTCTTTATAGGAGTTCTTTGAAATTTCAAATAATTTTATATGTTTCCGGTGTATTTATGCGTTAGTTTCTATAAGCGGGTGTGCTTGTCACTATTGATTCCAATCGGTTTTTCACATTCTCCCGGTAGTAGGTGAGGTGAGGACAAATAGAAGGCCTCGAAGGGAAAAACCCTCCATAACCCGAAGGAAACACAGTTTTTACTGAAATGAGAAGAAAAAAAATACAAGAGATTGATATTTATCTCCATGGGAACGTTTATGTCCTAATCACGATACCACGCAGTATCTGAGTCAGAATTACGGTACCTTCCTTTTTACTTCTCTTGGAGAGTGATTCCAAATTTAAGTTACATGTAACTCTTGGCCCATTTTACACCCCATCCGGCTATATTCGAACGGAAATGGCCATAATAGACATAGGTCCGGACAAAATACATTCAAGTATGGAAAAATTCCCTTAGAGCTAAAAATATTTTATTAAACCATAATTGCGAATGAAATATTAAAAGTGGTCATAGATCCAACAATGTAGTTGACCAGTGTGGTTTGTTAATTACAGATTGAGGTGCTAAAATCGATTTGTTTAATTTTTGTTTTAATTCAGATGATTTTTAATTTTTAAAAGGCTAGATTTCCTAGACAAATATTAAGAGGCTAGTTCCATAGCTCAAAATGTAACTAAAAAAGACAAAATCTATATCAGAGAGAACTTTCAATCATGAGACAATAAGCTACGTACACGTTTGCATGGCCTAGTCTTACTTTACGCCTCGACTTCCGCGTAAGTTCCTGTTTCGTCACCGTCTCTCGTGACTTGGTCATTTGCAGAATCAAAAATAGACACGATCTGTCTTTTGTGAACGAGTTTCCTTACGCCCCCATTGATAGAGAGGTTCTTTCTTCTCTTTTGGAAGAAGTACAAATCAGGTAGTGATCTAACGGGACAGCTTTATCACTGATCTCCGCTTTCTTGGTCCGCATTCAAAATTAGGACAGTTTCAAGTCGATTTGTTCATAACCTATCGATGTCCGTGGTCGAACCATTGCTCTTTTATATCGCTGGAAATTCCATGGATCATTTTCATACGAAGGTGAGTTTTTTCTTACACCATATCCTTGTTTTCGACTTGGAGAATTACCTCTATGACAATTCTGAGTCGTCAAAGTTTGTATAGCGCCAGAATACGTACGTGGAATGAATTCCGAACTTTGCCTCTATAATCGTCGTCTTCTGATGAAACCAGCTTCTATTCTTTCCCTTATGATCCTGCTGATCTGAGGAACCGAATTAACGCCACAGTCGTAGATGATTTTGTGGGATGAAATGTGTTGTACACGTTCAAAATAGGGGGGGGGGGGAGAGGTGAACTTTTTGTGAAAGAAAAAATTTCACTATATTATCCTGTTGAAACTAGGATTTTTTAAAACTCTTTTTGCCTTGTCACCTAATTATCTTTCTTTAAATTTCATGAATTATTATCAGGCCTCGGATGTTCTTTGTATATTTTTTGCTTGTTTTACATTTTTTTCTGACTTTCTACGGTTTTGAGAAATCGTTTTGCATCATACATATGATTTTAATTTAACAGCACATATAAATGCATATTTTCAAATATTTATGTTTGATCTCTGGATAAATTTAAAGTTTACATATGTAATCAATTAAAGTTTACTTATTTATAATTGAAATATGATACAGTATGAAGGAGTTCTGTGGTATTGTTCAATAAATTTATATTTGCACTTTCTTGGTAATAGGTAAATACATACGTAACTTTTTTAAAGTGTATACTTCGAAATTGTTAGAGCATTTTATTGGAAGTTTAGTGCATATTTTGAACTGTTTAGTGCATCCTTTACGATTCTTAGTGCACGTCGATCCGAGCCTTGATTATTATTCCCACAAAATGTCATATGTTGCAGTTAACCGAATCATACGGTATGATTCATACCAGTGCTCAAGGCACGTGCTGCAGCGTGTAGCATGTGATAGAAGAGAAGGGGGTAGTATCAGTTCAAATTTTGGGTTAACGTCTGATCACAGGACAGGAGAATAACACGGAAGAAACATTATTAGCAAAAGAAAAGAATTTCAAATTAAATATAAGAAATATAACTAGATTATCGGGAGGAATTCAAAACTAGCAATCCGACGAAGTATTACTTTACAAATTAATCTTAAAATCAGTATGGGCTTATTGTACTTAAACTCTGGGTATTAGTAGTAAATCAAACCAGTGTTAAGATATATTGCCAATACTTCTGTATGCGAGAAATGTCATCCACAGTGATCTTAACGTGGTCACGGTAGACGAAGAAATAAGAAAATCAGAGAAGTATATCAAGAAACTTGAACATCATTCAAATATACTGGCAATAAATTTACTAGACAACAGTTCAAAAGTAAACAGTCTGAAGAAATGAAACCACTAGACTTGCTATTCAGGTTCTTCCGATATATCAATCTTACTTTGTAACTAAGGAAGAGTTGTCATTGGATGACTTCTTCACACATTGTTCTTAAAATAACACATTTACTAATTGTTATGTATGTAAGGGAAATATTGTAAATAAACAGACTTTATACAAAAGAACCTTTTGATCACAATACTACACCTTAAGGTGCTGAGCTGATAAGTCGAATTAACTTACCCCCGGATCCTTTAATTATAAATAATAGTGTTTGCTTCTACACTTCACATTGTCAATCGCCGTCAATTCTTTTGAAGTGTGCCATACATATCGTATTTTAAAATACATCTGTTGAAAGGGCGGACCTCCAGAATTGAGGGCAACTTGTCAAGTATGGGAAAATGCAGCGCATCATTACAGTGTATTTGGTATAATAAACTTGTATAGCTCTATATATTATGGTATACAACTGTACTAATCTTGTGATAAAAGTTTACTTTGAAATGTGATAACATAATTTATACAAATGCACGTAGATTTTAGCACTAACGGAAACATTTATCTTAGAATCAGTCAGTCCTGTCATAATCGGACAAAACCGTCCCTCACACAATAGCATAAAATGTTTCATCAGTCGCTTCGATGGCGCAACTCTCTCTTCAGTTTTCAGTTTTTTTCTCTCCTTAATTCTTTGAAGCGTCACAAACAAGCAGGCGATGTCTTCAAGTCATCCGTCAAAACGACTAGGCTAACGAACCCCTCAAAATGTCTCATATGATAATTTGAACCATTTCCTATATAGTGGTGATCAATTTATATGCACTTATACTCTTATATACTTATATACTTAATTTTTTGCTTAAAATTACAAACATATTGACATTCTATTAGTATTATAACTCGCAGCTANTTTTGCTGAATTTTTTGAATCCGCCTCTGCCTTAGGGCCCTTGATCGGAATTGATGGGATGGTCCCTTGCTTGCTTCCGGAGAGTAAATTAGTTTTTTTTCCTCCACGTGGTCATACGCAGTTTGTACTGTTTTTTGACAATAAATTTATTTATTTATTTATTTACTCTTGTTGTCATACGTTTCTTTTTCACGCCTTCAAGGATTGTACATTATGAGATGTAATCATGAACTAACGCTGTCTCGCGACCGAATACGCTAATAAATGACGTCCTTACGACATTAATGCCATAGACTACGTAATAACCCAGGAGAATTATGTACGTAATATCAATTGCCCAAGTCTCCGACCCCATAGGATCTTGCGGAAACATTACGTTCACTCTATAAAAATTTGGTTAAATAATGAAGATGACGGCGGTGGTCTTCGCTTCCACGATCCCGTAGAGCGGTAGAGCGTGGGTTCAAATCCCGCTCGGTCGAACTAGCCGAGGTCCTCACCTACTCCAGACAAATGTCGGTTCGGTACCGTACGTTGCCTGGCAACATCTCCTTCCAGATTCCCTTACTTAAGTCACGGCCAGGAGGAACAGCGGGGTAAATGGCTCGAAGACATAATAATAAATAAGCGAAAAGATGACTCGAACGTCGAACTTCAATAGCATCGTCAAATAGAGAAAACCAAATTCATTAGCTGGAGTCAAAATACATCACAGTTTGTTGGGCACGGTAACGTTTTTACATGTTCTGACAATACATTTACAACTATTCTAGTCAACTCTAAGCTATAAAACGTATTAAGTTGAGAGTTAAAAAACAATCATTTCGTTACTTCTCTGTTTTGATGTACGTACGTCTGTAAGTAGTGAATCACGAGGTTGGAATTCAGATTAAGAACTCGTTGTGCCGAACCAAATTCCGAGAATTATTCTCATATCCCGTGCAGCTGTCATAAGTGACATTAAATCGAGCACGACCTGATACGAAATCAAAAAGAGAGCAACATTTTTTGACACATGTTCAAGCACGTCTTTCTTTGAAAACAAGAAAATACGCCACTCTCTACACAACTTACTTAGTAAATACAATCTTGTGATTTTGTCGAATTTCTGGAAATTAGACTTCGTCATCATAAATGAAGTGGGCGATGACTTTTGAGAAATATACTTCGCATTAAGAGAGAGAATTCCCTGACATCATTTTTGCAGTGTTTTCCTCCTATATGATACAATTCATGATTGAAAACATTTAAAATTTAGATTGAAATCTCGTTCACATAACTACACCCGAAAAAATATTTTTACGTTAATTTTGAAATTCTGACGTGTACCCCGCACATATTTTCAAATAAAGAGTTGAATTCGTTTAATTTTTTTCTGTAACATCAACTTTTAATATTTTCTCAGAAATCAAAATTTCACCGTACTGTTTTATGTCAAGCAAATCTTAACACATTTTTTTTAATTTATTAAACTTTTAACGAAAATTCAGAATCATTGCTGATCGAAATACTGAAATAAGTAAAAAAGCCAAATATTTCGTCATCTAGATATGACATCACCAAATGGAAAAAAATAGTTTCCCGTAATTATACGTAGGCAGAGAAACGAATATAAATTTCAAGAAAATCCCAGGCTAGGCACCACAGAAACCCGAATTCTTTTCATTGTAATTCCAAACTTTACGTAAAATAAAACTAATTACCATTTCTTAATCCAAACTCAAAGACAAATGAAACCTGTCTCAGACAATCTTGAATCCTAAGCAACACGACTGTGAAATTTTGTTCCTCTACTTTCACCCAACTCTTTAGCGTGTAACTAGTACAACAAGTGAGTGTAAAAGTCGCGGGTAAAAATACCCTACTGGTGAAGACCTCTATATTGACAAGGAAAAAGTAGCAGTGTATTGTCATTAATATTGTTATTCCATGTAAGTTAACGAATAGCCATTGGTAAGGAAATTAAATCTTTTAAACTCATCATAGCCGCAAAACACAGTCAAGGAGATTATTGATGTCTTTTATGTCTGTCTAGAAAATGTTTGGTGAACTCTGTGTGATATTAAATATTCTTATTTATTCAGTAATATGTGGTAAGTAGACCTATTGTTAAAGTTAATGTGTAACTTAAGTAGTGCCGGTCCGAGGTTAGTTTTAGAATGGAGCGAGATCCAACTACGGCGCCCACACGCTTGTCCCTATTATTATTATTATTATTATTATTATTATTATTATTATTTGGGCTTTATGGCTCGCCGACATCGAGGTCATAAGAGCCCTAAAATTTTGTGCAGGTAGGAAAAATGCATTTACGCACTAGGGAGAGCCAACATGACTCTCCCCGCGCGTGGGACTCGCTGAATGACTCAACCATACCAACTAAAAATCCCTCCTGAATTACAGTATGTCCAAATATAATAATAATAATAATTTAAAAACGAAAGAAAAAAATTTAAAAACCGAAAGGAAGGAAAAAAGATTTACTTTAGAGATAGAAAAATGTTAATTCAAAGTAAAGGGAAAAAAGATTTAAATCCAAACCCTCCCGATAACTTGTGGGAGGAGCCCCGTTTCGTGTATGTCATTGCTCAAATCCATACACTTTTATACACCATCCATACATCATATTATAAAGAGATCAATTTATATATTTTGTAAAGAGATCAATCACTGGTAATCACCGTGCATGTTAAATAATTGTACATTATGTATTGTAATTATCAACAATAAATTGTTTTTTTTATAAAAAAGTAATCACCACTATTACAAAAAATCTATTAACTAACTACTGAAACAAAATTTGTCAACATTCTTTGATGAGATCAACAGAATAATCACCTTTGGTACCGGTACTTATATATGTTCGCTAATTAATGTACGAGTAATAATGCTTTAAAAAATCTAAACTACTTAACTCTGGCGAACAAAGTTAAACTAAACCGCTGCTTGAGAACTATGGCATTTGCAATTTTGTCTCATCTCATATGGCAATGCCTCAACTACATCACTTTCAAAGGACAGCAGAGCTAGATTTGAAAGCTTGTCTTCTGATAGTCGACCTGAGGTACGTTTTAATTACTATAGCTTCGTTCATCTTTGCCCACTGTAACCGGAATGGTAACAAACACCAATTGTAGAGTCGCGACGGGGCGTCAATTATTTTATTAAATCAAGACAAAACGGCGCCCCGCGACTTAACAATTGAGGTCATTCACAAACTACTCACAACTTTGCAAGCAAAATATCTAAAAGCAAAGAACGAATTCAAAAAAAATTTCCCTTTATTTATTTACCACTGCACCGAGGCGCCCCTGAGGCTTTGGCGCCTGGAGCGGCCGCTCAGTATCATGTGTTAACGTTTAAGAAGTCACAGAGACCCTATTATAATATATTAAGATTTTGAGTAAATATTCAGTGCCCCGGGCAGAAATCTAACGAGGAAGGATATTCTGTCCTAACAACACGGAAAGAAGAGAAATTAGGTGTAATATAATTGTAATATGAATTGTAGGGAAGGTGAGTGTTTTTGAAATGATGTTGATTTCATTGAACGTAAATTCATGAGTCTAGCAGGACTAAAAAGTAATTTGTATTCCTCCTCGGAGGACGAAATACTCACTAAAAATTAACATGTTTAGGTATTTGTAATGAGAGGTAGGATTTTTGTTTTGTTATCGTCATTTCACTAGCTATACATGTCTTACCGAAGATGTTCAAGACATTCTTAAGTAAAACTAGTCATTGACCCTAATGCATCGCGAATGCGCTGTACTACAACGGTTATCGACCATTTCGTTTTCAAGATACAAAAATGTAAAGAAAATTTAGAATCAACGTAATAATGAGAAAAGAAACACACTTTTTATCCTTTTTATGATAAATAAGCATAATTATCTTAATAATGAACAGGGTTCGGATTTGCATGTTTTTCGTATTTCTTTCCC
>NNCF01126590.1:642931-665613 GCA_002313205.1 Laupala kohalensis | reverse complement strand
GAAACAAAGCCACTTACTTGCGGAGTACCCCAAGGATCAATTCTCGGCCCTATACTCTTTTTATTGTATGTGAACGACATGTCATCATCCACATCAGATTGCAAAATGGTTCTTTTTGCTGATGACACTAATGTTTACTATGTAAACACTNTTTACCAATATCCGTTTTCTGTTTCCTACATTTTATTTTACGTTTGTGGTCGCCGCGACTAATGTAATTCGGTTTGTGTAGCCTAGCGTTCACTGATTTCTACGCAGGCTCTCCCATGTAGGCTTTAATGAGGCCACAAAGACGCGTTAACTTTCTTCGATTGGAAAGTGAGCCCCACTCCAAATTAATATCACGAGTGTTGTCCCTAACAAAATTCGCGGCCTTTCTGTGTATCCGATCTATTTCATTGATCTGACCCTCCCTATACGGATCCCAGCAAGCGGCTCCGTACTCCGGTATAGATTGGATTAACGAAGTGTATGACAAGCTTTTAGATTTCGAGTTCCCTTTTCGAAGTACGCGTCTTACGAAGTTCAGCGCTCTCCAAGCTTTCTGCGTTGTGTATTTAACATGTTCTGTCCAATTTAAGTCACGAGAAATCATAACATCTAAGAATTTACAGTATGAAACTTCAGGGATAATCTGACGATTTAATGAATAGTTCCGAGCACGTTTTGTTTTTGGTCTGGAAAAACAAAAAGAATTACTTTTTAGAGGGTTTATTTTCATTTTATTCGTCTCAGCCCATTTCCACAATTCGTTTAGATCGCTCTGTAACATATTTCGGTCTCTGTCTTCGTTAATATTCCGATATATAATGCAGTCACGTGCAAATAAACGCACTATCGAATTAATGTGGTCTGATATATTGTTAATATGTGCAAGGAAAAGAAGTGGACCCAAAACGCTTCCCTGTGGTACTCCAGATGTCACCGCGATTTTTTTAGAGGAGCACCCATCTATTCTAACTTGTTGTGAGCGATCCCGGAGAAATTCACAAATCCATTTGACAACACGCGGATCAATTTCTGACTTCGCGATTTTTGCAAAAAGACGGTCATGTGGCACTAAATCGAACGTTTTGTCCAACCTTCTGCCCGTGCCCGGTCAAAATCTCTAAGGTTTCTCTCTTTGGAAGGAACCATCGGTTATTCTTTACTCCAGGAACTGTTGACAGATCTCCAGTGTGGTCAGTAGTCAACATGTGAGGAGAGTTAAGGATTGCTGGTCGACTTCCTGTGTGGTCAATACCCAACGCGGGTGGAGGAGGCAATGTGTTCAGCAACATACGCTTCTCGCATAGGAATGCCCCTCCTTCCATTCCTGAACAGCTGTTTTATGCCCTANATTGATGGGATGGTCCCTTGCTTGCTTCCGGAGAGTAAATTAGTTTTTTTTCCCTCCACGTGGTCATACACAGTTTGTACTGTTTTTTGACAATAAATTTATTTATTTATTTATTTATCAAGTCAGTCAGGTCAACGTTGCTGCGTATAGCAAATCTGAAGTGTAATCTGTAAATCTTATATTGATGAATATAAAATTAACTTCTGAAGTTATGGAAGTGGTTTTTGTCAACCACGAGTATGTCTCATTCTGTGGTTTCACTCAGAAGCTTTTTCAAGTGACTCATACCCGGAGTCAAGCTTTATACACAATTTACCTAATTATAGATAAAAATACACATAATTTGAATACCAATCCAGAGTTCGAGCATAACATACAAATTACAACGCATAACAAACCAAATTGATACCACTCATGTGATTCCAACATAGTTATTTTGCATTAGCTATACTTAACCACGATATTTCCACACCTATTGTATTTTGGGGTAGATTCTCATAGTAGTTCAAAAAGAAGTCAATGAAAGATGCAATTTACCAATAAATATTGTATTCCATATGATTTCGGATGATGAGTGTGATGTAATTTCTTTTAGACTTTGTTACGCCATTGTTATAGTACTTTAGATACTGATTAAATTTCCTTTTTGCATGCATGCTATTTTGATCCTTTTTATTTATAATTTATTTCTAGCTGTACGCAACCTTGGCACGGTTATATACATTATTTCTGTAGCCCCATCCTGGCCCGGGTTTTCTCCGGTTTTCCTCCGGCGAATTTTCTGTAGGTGGGAATGACATTAATACTTTTGTTATTATTAATCTCGACATTGTATCTACAATTCATTTTGGAATAATAAATTAATAAGAGTACGTATTTAATCAATATTTTTGTAACTATTAAATCCGCCACTGCCCTGGGTCCCTTAATCGAAATTGATGGGATGGTCCTTTGATGTTTCAGGGGGGTAGCTTAATTTATTATCCCCCACGTGGTCATATGCAGTTTGCAACTGATTTTTTGGCAATATTTATTTATTATTTATACACCCCATTTTTACTCTGCCTTCATGAGTATATTATGCCCCGTAGAGATTTGTTGCACCACATTGCAGGACGTCCAGTGCGCATCACGCGCCTCCTTCAACGCGCCATAGTAAACAGCACTTCTTTTAATCGCCGAAAATGATGCAACCCAAATGATTCACACTCCTCGTAGAAGAAGCTATCTTCCTATCGAACCGCCCATAAAAGGGAGGGAGAGAGTTGGAGAAAGGGAGTGATCTAGGGTCTCAATGATGTAACTCATAAGAGAGGAATGCGCAAAGAGGAATTGAGCAACTGGATGATTTATGAAGAGGAAAAGGAGAACTGGTTTGTCCAAGCAAGATGAAGTCTGCGATGTAATCATGAAAAAATAATTCATGGAACATCTCTTTCGACTTACGTTTTAATTCTTGCCGCTTGTGTCGTCTACTATGGCAGCTCTATGCAACTTGTCTTAGTCCGCAGGTCTTTTTTATGCACTTTCGATCCATCGAGCCGACACGGAATGGGATTTAACAAATTGTTGCCCGACGAACAAAAACTAATGGGTCATTTTTAATTTATTTAAAACGCGATATTTTGATTCTCGCCAACAAATTTACTTTATTTCCAGCTGGAATTTTTTTAAATTTTTTTAATTCTAAAAATGTTTGATATTCAATACTATAATAAAACGTTCTCATATTGTAATGTACGGCGCGGTAATTCAGAACACAATTTTTTATTTTCTCTCGCTGGACATGCCGTCAAATATTATTTCAACAGCATAGATTTATAACACAAAATTGTGCCCACCAACGTTTCATGAAACATTTTATGTAAAAACATACTACATATTGTGGGCTGTTTCGCGGACCGCCAGTTGGACAATGCTGTAGGATCGCTTTACAGAGCAGGGTCGGAATTTCAAATATGTTGGCCTACATCATTTCAATTAAGTATGTGATAAAGAATAATAGTATATCCAAGTCAATAAACTATCCAAGCCAACAGTGCATAATTAGATTTGCATGGTATTAATTTCCAATTAATCTAGACCACCAGTGAAGTCTATCCATCAATCGTCGGGTAACGGATTCCGTCTCTGAAAAAGAGGATGAGATAATGTCTTTGTATTGTATCAGGTGAAGGGTGGATGATAATAAGCGGGGTAACACTAAGAAAACGACGGTGAATTTCATGAGAACTTACCAGAGTTTCAACACGTTTTCAGAAATACAGGTTGAGGGCGCTAATCGTTATGCCAAGTACAACCCTTTTTATTAAAATAATGTGTTATCAACTTTCTTAAGAAAGCACATTTTTTTAGCGTACTTACGCGGAACGGATCTATTCTAACTAAACTTCATTATATACTTCGTCTCCGTTTAAACTTCGTCTGCATTCAATTTTATATCCGCCAATCACAAATAAATTGTCCGAAAAGAGAAATAGTAAACGTGCGACAGTGTGTGATGAATCCATCCTACCATTATTAGAGAATCCTGAGATATTAAGATTCGGAGGCTGGACATTTTTTCCAATACGCCAAAATGCAATTATCTAGTAACTAAGTAGAAACTTGTGAATGTGTGCACCTAGTAGATCATAAATTTCTATAATATTTGTAAGGGAGAAATAAAATAAACACAAAATCAACCAGCATAAATAATTTGGCAGGACGCCAACAGGACTCATGTTCTGATCTTACGTGGGAATCGAACCGACAACTATCGGCGTACAGGTTTCCATCTGCTCTTTATGACGGGAAATAAATATTTTTGGTGTGATAGACAACTACAAACGTGTTTTTCCTGGCTCACCGACAAAGTAAAGAAGGCATTAGTAACCCTCCTTCTGAAAATTGAAATACTCTTACTGACACGAGGCCAGAATGGTGCTGGTCTCTAGTAACGAATGAAAATAGTATTAAATTTGATGGGAGCATTTCGAACTCTGCCATCTAGCAGCAAGAGAAAGAAACAAGCGAATTTGATTCTTAAGGCGGGAAATTTGTTTCGACGCAATTTAATCGCGTATTTTGCTGTAATTTATCTTTCATTCGACCCANTCTTAGGTCTCCATATTCAAGACAACCTCAAATGGAATTGTCACATTGACAATCTTAATTCCCAATTAAGCAAATTGTGTTACGCATCCCGAATCTTAGTTAACGCAGTTAGTCCCCGTATTTCCCGTTGCGCATATTTTGCAAACGTTTACTCCCATTTATGTTACGGCATTACCTTCTGGGGTAATTCCGGTCAGAGTATTCAAACTTTCAGAATTCAGAAGAGGATAGTTCGGATAATTTGTAAATCTCACCCCCGAAACTCTTGTAAACCTTTATTCAAGGAATTAAATATCTTAACACTTCCCTGCATTTATATTTATGAAACGGTCGTGTTTGTTAAGACCGAATTACTGAAGTGCCACCCTTGCTTTATACGAAACAGTCTCGTTCACGAACACAATACTCGCAATAGTAATAATATTCATCGCCCTAGAGTGTCAACCACTCTTTGCCAAAAAGGACCTTATCATTCGGGAATCGTTCTATATAATTCCCTGCCCAAGAATATAAAAGATATTATGAAATTGAATATCTTCAAATCCGCGGTTAAAAACTACCTCCTGCACCAGTGCTTCTACACTGTAAAAGAATTTATTGATTTTAACAAAAGTTAAATTCGTCTTGTGCTTTATCACGCCATTGCTGTAGTACTTTTTAAACAACTTATAACAATTTCAAAAACTATTTTCTTGCATGATTGTGTTGTCTTATGGC
Organism: Laupala kohalensis; assembly: GCA_002313205.1. Taxonomy (NCBI): domain Eukaryota; kingdom Metazoa; phylum Arthropoda; class Insecta; order Orthoptera; family Trigonidiidae; genus Laupala; species Laupala kohalensis. Next base: position 660,461 of record NNCF01126590.1, on the reverse strand, counting down.
TCATATTAATTTAGTTTTATGTGTACTCAACATTGGCACGTTTGTGTACATAAATTCTGTAGCCCCATCCTGGCCCGGGTTTTTCTCCGGTTTTCCTTCGGGTAGAGGCGGATTTATCATACAGGTTCTCTAGGCTTTGTCTAGGGGCGGGTCTATTGTAACAATAAATCGTGAATTTAGTGTTATTTCAATTTTTAAGCACTATACTCAGAATAATCTATAGTTCGATAATAACTTACATGTAATTTTTTGCTTAAAATTACAAACATATTGACATTCTATTAGTATTATAACTCGCAGCTAACTTTTTATCTTATCTAGGAACTTTTGCTGAAATTTTTGAATCCGCCTCTGCCTTAGGGCCCTTGATCGGAATTGATGGGATGGTCCCTTGCTTGCTTCCGGAGAGTAAATTAGTTTTTTTTCCCTCCACGTGGTCATACACAGTTTGTACTGTTTTTTGACAATAAATTTATTTATTTATTTATTTATCAAGTCAGTCAGGTCAACGTTGCTGCGTATAGCAAATCTGAAGTGTAATCTGTAAATCTTATATTGATGAATATAAAATTAACTTCTGAAGTTATGGAAGTGGTTTTTGTCAACCACGAGTATGTCTCATTCTGTGGTTTCACTCAGAAGCTTTTTCAAGTGACTCATACCCGGAGTCAAGCTTTATACACAATTTACCTAATTATAGATAAAAATACACATAATTTGAATACCAATCCAGAGTTCGAGCATAACATACAAATTACAACGCATAACAAACCAAATTGATACCACTCATGTGATTCCAACATAGTTATTTTGCATTAGCTATACTTAACCACGATATTTCCACACCTATTGTATTTTGGGGTAGATTCTCATAGTAGTTCAAAAAGAAGTCAATGAAAGATGCAATTTACCAATAAATATTGTATTCCATATGATTTCGGATGATGAGTGTGATGTAATTTCTTTTAGACTTTGTTACGCCATTGTTATAGTACTTTAGATACTGATTAAATTTCCTTTTTGCATGCATGCTATTTTGATCCTTTTTATTTATAATTTATTTCTAGCTGTACGCAACCTTGGCACGGTTATATACATTATTTCTGTAGCCCCATCCTGGCCCGGGTTTTCTCCGGTTTTCCTCCGGCGAATTTTCTGTAGGTGGGAATGACATTAATACTTTTGTTATTATTAATCTCGACATTGTATCTACAATTCATTTTGGAATAATAAATTAATAAGAGTACGTATTTAATCAATATTTTTGTAACTATTAAATCCGCCACTGCCCTGGGTCCCTTAATCGAAATTGATGGGATGGTCCTTTGATGTTTCAGGGGGGTAGCTTAATTTATTATCCCCCACGTGGTCATATGCAGTTTGCAACTGATTTTTTGGCAATATTTATTTATTATTTATACACCCCATTTTTACTCTGCCTTCATGAGTATATTATGCCCCGTAGAGATTTGTTGCACCACATTGCAGGACGTCCAGTGCGCATCACGCGCCTCCTTCAACGCGCCATAGTAAACAGCACTTCTTTTAATCGCCGAAAATGATGCAACCCAAATGATTCACACTCCTCGTAGAAGAAGCTATCTTCCTATCGAACCGCCCATAAAAGGGAGGGAGAGAGTTGGAGAAAGGGAGTGATCTAGGGTCTCAATGATGTAACTCATAAGAGAGGAATGCGCAAAGAGGAATTGAGCAACTGGATGATTTATGAAGAGGAAAAGGAGAACTGGTTTGTCCAAGCAAGATGAAGTCTGCGATGTAATCATGAAAAAATAATTCATGGAACATCTCTTTCGACTTACGTTTTAATTCTTGCCGCTTGTGTCGTCTACTATGGCAGCTCTATGCAACTTGTCTTAGTCCGCAGGTCTTTTTTATGCACTTTCGATCCATCGAGCCGACACGGAATGGGATTTAACAAATTGTTGCCCGACGAACAAAAACTAATGGGTCATTTTTAATTTATTTAAAACGCGATATTTTGATTCTCGCCAACAAATTTACTTTATTTCCAGCTGGAATTTTTTTAAATTTTTTTAATTCTAAAAATGTTTGATATTCAATACTATAATAAAACGTTCTCATATTGTAATGTACGGCGCGGTAATTCAGAACACAATTTTTTATTTTCTCTCGCTGGACATGCCGTCAAATATTATTTCAACAGCATAGATTTATAACACAAAATTGTGCCCACCAACGTTTCATGAAACATTTTATGTAAAAACATACTACATATTGTGGGCTGTTTCGCGGACCGCCAGTTGGACAATGCTGTAGGATCGCTTTACAGAGCAGGGTCGGAATTTCAAATATGTTGGCCTACATCATTTCAATTAAGTATGTGATAAAGAATAATAGTATATCCAAGTCAATAAACTATCCAAGCCAACAGTGCATAATTAGATTTGCATGGTATTAATTTCCAATTAATCTAGACCACCAGTGAAGTCTATCCATCAATCGTCGGGTAACGGATTCCGTCTCTGAAAAAGAGGATGAGATAATGTCTTTGTATTGTATCAGGTGAAGGGTGGATGATAATAAGCGGGGTAACACTAAGAAAACGACGGTGAATTTCATGAGAACTTACCAGAGTTTCAACACGTTTTCAGAAATACAGGTTGAGGGCGCTAATCGTTATGCCAAGTACAACCCTTTTTATTAAAATAATGTGTTATCAACTTTCTTAAGAAAGCACATTTTTTTAGCGTACTTACGCGGAACGGATCTATTCTAACTAAACTTCATTATATACTTCGTCTCCGTTTAAACTTCGTCTGCATTCAATTTTATATCCGCCAATCACAAATAAATTGTCCGAAAAGAGAAATAGTAAACGTGCGACAGTGTGTGATGAATCCATCCTACCATTATTAGAGAATCCTGAGATATTAAGATTCGGAGGCTGGACATTTTTTCCAATACGCCAAAATGCAATTATCTAGTAACTAAGTAGAAACTTGTGAATGTGTGCACCTAGTAGATCATAAATTTCTATAATATTTGTAAGGGAGAAATAAAATAAACACAAAATCAACCAGCATAAATAATTTGGCAGGACGCCAACAGGACTCATGTTCTGATCTTACGTGGGAATCGAACCGACAACTATCGGCGTACAGGTTTCCATCTGCTCTTTATGACGGGAAATAAATATTTTTGGTGTGATAGACAACTACAAACGTGTTTTTCCTGGCTCACCGACAAAGTAAAGAAGGCATTAGTAACCCTCCTTCTGAAAATTGAAATACTCTTACTGACACGAGGCCAGAATGGTGCTGGTCTCTAGTAACGAATGAAAATAGTATTAAATTTGATGGGAGCATTTCGAACTCTGCCATCTAGCAGCAAGAGAAAGAAACAAGCGAATTTGATTCTTAAGGCGGGAAATTTGTTTCGACGCAATTTAATCGCGTATTTTGCTGTAATTTATCTTTCATTCGACCCAATAAGTGTCTTCCCCCGTAAGATGAGATCAAAAATATGTAACTGATATAAAATTGACAGAATATGAACTAAATTCTATTTAAAATAATACATAAGTTATTTAACAAATAGGTTCTATTGTCACATCTTTAAATTATTTGAAAAATAAGAAGTGGTACAAGTAATTGAATAATTACAGTATATGTACAGGTCTTTAAAGTTACAAAAAACATACATAGTGAATATTTACATACAGCTTTTGAAATTTCTTCGTTATAGATATTTTCAAAAAAAAAATGCAAATATAATCATAACTAAAATTTCATATTTCAAAATTAGTCTGAAAAACTGAAAATTAAACATGAGCTTAATTTTTGTCTAAATGTGCCTAGGTAGCACCTTCGTATCTTTAATTTGTTTTTCAGTTATTTGTCTCCCTTCATAGAACTGAAACTGAACTGATTCAGTTCGGCTCCTGATAATTGTATTTTGGAAATGCGCCGAATATTAGATCCGCTGTTTCACTGAACATGTTTAACAGAGATAATTAGCGAGAAAGAATTAATCAACATTAAGATTTCGAAAGGATCCTTCCAGACCAAATAAATCTGCGTGACTCTTCGGTCTTCCTGGTCGTTTGCTCTCGTCGACGCCATATTTTCTCTCGTCGATGAAGTGCTGACGCATGGAAACCATTTTGGTCGTCCAATCATCTGTGAACATTGGACAAAGCGAACTGAACAAATTTGACGTAAGGTACCCCGCAGTGGCGTCGATAAGTGGGAGGGGTGAGACTCCAATTGATACAAATTTTCTGAACATACAGTAGAACCCCTCTTGACCGGTCTGGTCGGGACCGATTATCCGTTTGGCTGGTGGATCCGAGGTTACCGTGAAAAATCGATTTTCGTTCAAAAACGCCTACGATTTCATCAGGTTACCACGAATAAACTATCAAATGAGACGTCACTGTATTTAATGTACTGCAGGTACATTCATGCATAAATGAATTTGAAAAATTTATTCGGGAGAATAGACATATGCATTGTCCATATTGATTCATGGAAAAATAGACCCGGAAACAAGAGGGAAACCAAACTGCCTCCTTCTCTCCCGTTCACCCCTCCACATCAAAAACATATTGCACATCTATCGTCACGTCATTCCCTTTTAGTATCCCGGTAAGGTGTGTCAAACAATCAATGTATGAGTCACTACCTTCCAGCAATTATACGCTGAAAGAGAGAGAGAGAAAAGAAACTTCCACAAAATAGGTTGGAAACGTGAGAACCGCTTGATCCGAATTTAATTAAGAGGGTTCTACTATACTTAGCTAATTATCGTCAGAGTCACGAGACAACACTTAGTAAAACGGACGATCTTGCGGTTGGGAATGGAAATCCGAATGGTTTAAGGGTCTCGTGGGCGGAATAAGTGTCCTTTTTTTATTTACGTATGATGTATTGACGTCCCACCCTTAATAATAATAAAAGTGCCTTTATTTTGGCGAGACTCAGACCTTAAGGTCTGCTCTTCCGTCTAAGCATTTTAAATACAAGATGAAAATTGGGAGGGTCGTATTTACATTTAATGGCTTCTGCCTCCCAACTGAAGACAGAGATTACTTTTGCATTGTTTATTTTTTTATTTCTAGCAAAAGTTCTGACGGCACCCCGGTTTGTCAGTATCTAAACTTCGGAAACGTTTAGAAACATGAAGTCCACATCCGATTGTCTGTTAAAATAATTGTTGACTCGGAAAACTAAGTCCCTGGCTTGGACAAAACCTTCCTTTTCCCCGGTGTTTCGAACATGTTGAGGCACCGAAGTAGCTGTTCGTCATGATATCACTGAAGGAAACAAAATGTCAGTAAAATGGCGTCTTCGACTGCTCACAAGTGATTGGCAAAACTAGACCAAGACGAAGACTTTCTCGGAGTCTCACTCTAGTAATGTTAGTCGTGGGTCTTGGTCTTGCTGGTTTTGGAATCGATCTTGTGATATTGGGTCAAATTATTTTCGGTAGATACGATACCACAGGCATTTTTGCATTTAGGTGAACTAGCATGTTAGAAACATATTAGTACTTAAATAATGGAGATGAAAAGTTATTATTAAAATCATTTATAAATTTATTTTTTGATCAACATTTATCTGTTGGAGAAAAAAACGACGAATTATAGACATCAATTTAAAGCAAAAAATTTAAAAAAGTTACATACAAAAAAGATATAAAAAAATAATGTCTATAGTAGTTGATTAGCCAATAGTCAAAAATTACCAACTACTTCTTATTTGATTCCGATACTTATTTGCATAGTTCTTTTTTATAGACAATTACGGTCAAATATCATTTTGTGGTAACTAATAAATAGTCAAGATCTAGTTTTCACTTGGTTCTACTGAAGTGGTTTTGAAAGGTTCATGAGCCTCATTGCGAAGATGAGTTTTCTCGAAATCTTACAGGTTCCTACAAATTCCGTCTTGATCTTGCAAACAAATTGTTACATAACGTTCATAATACCCAATTCTGAAGTTTGGATGTGAGGCTTGGGGACATAGGGTTGTGTTTGGAACAGTGGAGAGGAAGTTAAAACAGATCTAGCGTATATGCCTGCTCCGAACGGGGGCAGGGGTGCATGTAGGACAATTTCCACAGATGCATTGGAAGTTTTGAATGATGCAATTCCCATTTATTTGTACGTGACAAAGCTAAAATATAGAAGCATTTTACAGGAGGAGGATCCGAAATAGAGGGGAGCAAATACCCAATGAGGATCAAAACAGAAAAGACGGGGCAAATACGCTGGGGGAGGTGTTAGAAAGGTAGGGTGACGTACAAATACATCCCTGAAGTTAAATTTTCCCATAACAAACGAACATGGATTCGGTTAAACCGTTATGTAATACAACTTCTGAACGGACATAGAAATTTCAATAATTACCTACGACAACGGGGAATAAGGGAGGGTGGGAGCTGTATGAAGGAGAGGAAACATGTAATATGGGAATGTGAGATTGATGGAGAAGAACGGGCGCGGTATAAGAAGTTAGGGATGATTGGATCGAGAAGGGTGCAACGCTGGAATGAATGTGTCAACACAGAGGACAGTCAGCATAACGCTATTCTCGCGAGAAAAGGAGGCGATCGCCGCGACGCGAAGAAACGCGCGAAGCCTGACGAATAGTGTTCTGTCCGTATGTTCTAGTGAAGTACCAAAAAAATCTTTGTACTTTTATTTTGTATGCACTAAATGCATTGACGTTGCCGAACTACCTTACTTCTACTCAGCGAAACATGTTGAAAATGTGTTTACTTACCCGCTATTTCTTGCACCGAACTTGCATTTCCACTGTATTCTTTCGGTAAGATATCTTTGGGAACGTTGTTATAAAGCGATTCTAGATCCTTGTGGATTGTGACCTGAAAAAAAAAGTGAGAAAATTTCAAATTATTCATTAAAATCAACGGATTGTTCACAGAACGCGCAATACATGAATGAAAAAGGCAAGATCTCGAGATGTAAGGAAGATAAAGATGTTGCATGTTGGTGACATGTCTAGAAATGGTGAAATATAATGAGACTAACTGCTAAAACATTGAATTGTGTTTAAGAGTTTGGTAACGGTAAAATTACCAGTGAATGGTATAGATCAGCTCTGTCCAACCTATCTTAGCCCGCGACCCATTTGCTGTACACTTTCGATCTATCTGGCTGCCATGGGATGTGATTTTGCAAAATGTTGACCACTTAATAAATAATGGCTCACATTTATTTGCTACGCGATATTTTGATTCCCTTCAACATTTTTTTAAAATTGGGGCTCCAGGGCTCGCCGACGTCTACGTCATTAGAGCCTAATTCAACATTTTAATCCAAGCTGGAAAAATTAAACAGTATATTTATTTAATATATAGTACTGCAATAAAATATTTTAATGCGCGACTGGGTTATTCCGAGCACTATTTTCTATTTTCTCTCACCGGAGATACCACATCAAATATTAATTTTGACAACATATATTTAAATATATTTTTAACACTATTTTGTGCTCCTCGTCGTCTGTGTTGTGCTTCTCAACGTTTCATGAAAACTTCGATGTAAAATGTACTGATACTCGCGGGTCGTAAAAGGTGTACGTAATAAGTCCGCTAGTAAGGCGGCGCTGGTGTGGATGTCATTGACGCAGCAAATCACTGAAGTCAAAAATCACTAGAAATGTTACTTTCGAAAATTTCATCTTAGAGAAGCGCAGCTATCCACATTTCATCTTAATAAGTACCATACATTAGTATAATGGATGTTATTCACATCTTTGGGAAAATTCTAAGTATTTATAAAATAAAATAGATGAATTCAAATGTTTCTCTGTCGATCGGTTTAAAACTTCGGCGAGTACTAAGAAGTACGTTTAAAAATACTCACCCGCTTCTTCAGTTTCTCCTTCATGAACGACAAAAATATGGTTAAGATTGAATCAAATCCGGGTACTGTATTAATGTAGTTGATTCCTTTTGGCCTCAATGGGAATCCTTCCTGTAACATTTTATTCCTTAAAATCACAATTGTCTGATTTCGATGGATTATTTTCAAGATACATTCTTAAGTGCAAGTAGCGATTGGAATGTTAAACCTAAAATCATGCGGTTACCTAGTAACAGATGTCTGCAACGTAATGAGAACCAATTAAAAAATTGAAGTTTACGCCAATTATAAATATTATGATATAAATAATATGAATTCTATTATTTCAATTAATAGAAATTAATAGTATGAATTTTTATTAAAATAAATTGTGTTATTCTGATATTGTCTTTAATTTTTGCAATCGTATTCTGAAAACTCAATTTCTTCACGAGGAAATAACATTGCACTGGCTTTTCTACTGCTACAGTGTGTTCAGAACTCAAGAGTTCGTATGAATTTTAAATTTACGAGAAATACCTCAATCCATATTCTTCTGCATCTTACATCTCAAATGCACAATGGTCCTCCTATCCTGACGTGCAGGTCATTAACTCCACTCGATACACTAACTCTCCAAAAATGAAGGACGCTAACTACTCACATCAACAATTTTCCTCAATGTCACCGTAGCAACTCATTTCTGCTCATTTTTTGTCCCATTGTTAATATTTGCCTACGTGGAAAACAGCTCCTAACAATCTTTCTGCCTTTTTCACAAACATTCTTTACTTGTCAAAGCTTTTACACAATGGCGTAACTACACCTCATTAGACCCGGGGCGAGAGTATTTTTCGAGACCCCTACACTAAAGTCTTTGGAACTATAGTACATGACCAACGCTCCGAAGCGTCAGAGTACCCATCACTCATTGTTGCAGAATTTCAAGAAAAACGCGCGGGACCATTGTCTTGACAACCATTGTCGTGATGCAATCGATGTACGCACGCTTTGTTGCCATGAAAAAATTCAGAAAAAATAGATCATATCTAGTCATCCGCGTGACCACTGTAGTTTTTGTTTTAAATACAACTAAAAACTCTAAAAATACTTTCTAATGGCAGTAGACATTGGTGCCAAGAACATATTATCTATAGCCAGTTTTTTAAATAGACTGTGTAACACTCCTATATGCTATACGTTCTATGTAAATAGTTTTTCAGATAATGAAGTTTTAAATATCGTAACTATCTTTTAAGTAAAAATCTTTTCATTAAATACCCCATGTAAGTAAAAAGTATGTTTGCCTATTTTTGTTACTTCCTTGGAAAACATATTTATTTATGCTTGTGGACTGAGAGAGTAATAACAATTCATATTTAACACTTACTTCTATAAACAGTTAAAAGTCAAAACCAGAAATGGAACATAAATTTTTTGAAGGTTTTCAAAATCACTACACATCAACTAATTTACACGTATATTACTTCAACAAGCTCGGAACTGAACCTTCCACCAATCACATTCAGTATCTACAGAACTGAAATCTATACTCACTGTGTCAAAAAAGGCTCGGCGTTTGACAAATCGCCCCGTCGAATGCCTGCGAATTTTCGATAAATTTCCATTCTCTCAAAGGCGGTGTTGCCATTGCAACTTTTCCTTACACATAGAGAAAAAAAATAACTTCTCTGGGAATGATCGAACTCGTCCCCGCGGTCAATTCCAACCCTTTAGTGGCGGTCAGATTTTCCAGTCCCTTATTCATCCTACTGTCCCAGTGAGTAAGTATAAGAACCGTTAAAACTGGTGAGGGTGGATTTCTCGCTTAGAAATAGGATAATTTCCAGATTTTGTTATTGTTAGACAGTAAAATATGACATTTATTTAACATAATTTGGATAAACCTTAACTTTGCTATTGACTATCATAAAATTTGTAACGAAACTTACCTTTTTGTAATGCGTTTGCATAAATTTTGTAATTCGTGTTCGTATAAATAACATGAACTTCAGAAATTCAATTTCGTAATTTTGGTTAAATTAAAAATTATTACTCATATTTAACTTAAAATATATTTTTGTTAATTCACTTTCTTACAGAGAGTTCATACACTTCCCTAGTTATGACCGTATACCTTGCTTAGTTATGAGCTTTAAATGGACAGAACAATTTCAAATAACAGTGATTTCGTAACAAATTGTATTTATTAAGTATTGCCTTTGTCCTCTCATTGAATATAAATATAAGCCTTCACTGCTAATCTTCATGACAAATTATGGGATTTTCTCGTCGTCGAGATAATAAAAGATTAATATTATGTCTTCTCGCCGACAGAATTCACGTTTGTTATGTGTATTTCTTGAAGAGAGATTTCTGAATTTTTTTCTGAGATAAATGATAATATATGAAAATGTAACTATTATTCCGAGATTCCTTCCTGAGGGCCCAAATAAACATTTGAAAAACTCCCTCAACACCGCTCTTCCCTTTTTCCGGCAGAAATGTTACTTGTGGGGCAACAGTAAGGAAGAGATCGGCAGGGAAACCCGGGGACGAGCTCGACCCTACCGAAATGAGGAATGCGATTGTATCCCTTGACTACGGGGACGAGTTCGGTACAAGCAGTTTGAATGCATAATAATTATGTGTCGGTCCGGGTTCGACTTAAAACTGGCTTCAACAATCTTTTAAGGGAGGAACACGTGCAATAAATCGTAGGGACACAAACTTACCAAGTAATAAGTCATTACTCGTTTGATGAGTGGTGGCGTGTATTGAGTGGCGTGGGCAAAAGTCACTCCGTCCAGATCCACGACAATCACCAAGCCTTTGATCACCATATTGTCGTCCTCCAACATCATCACGTCCATCACCATCATTGTGAGCTTGAAGACGTCGAACATTCGGATCTCAGAGGCATCGTAAGCACCCACTCGCAGAATCACTACCCTGCGGCCTTCGGCGTCTTCTCCCAACGGCAGGAACACACTGCGAAAAGTATGAAGGAAGATACAATGCAATTATTGCACGTAGGATTGGCCACCGTCTCTATCTTGTCGGTATTGCCTCTTCTTTTCGGAAATTGTCCTGCGTACCACTATGACTTCGGTGAAACAAGTGCATATATAATATAATAAATATATTTAAAAACTCACAATGAAATAGCTAATAATTTCAATAATATTTTCTCAGAAATAGGCAATAGCCTGGCGAATAAACTTAGATCGAAAAAGAGGCCAATGATAAATGAAAATATACTTAATAATTTCTATTTAAATCCAACTAGTGCTGGGGAAATCAAAAATATTATAAGCAAATTAAAAATAAAGGCGGAGGGTTTGACGGTATTAATGTTAAAGTAATTAAAACTATGANAAAAATAAAGGCGGAGGGTTTGACGGTATTAATGTTAAAGTAATTAAAACTATGAAGGACATATTACCACCCATAATAGAATATACGTTTAATTTATGCATTAAGAAAGAAATTTAGCCAACAGCATTCAAACAAGCGCTATTTGTACCTATACACAAAAAATCCCAAAAATGGACTGCAATAACTACAGGCCAATTTCTTTATTGCCCAATACTTCGAAAATTTTTGAGAAACTAATTCACTCAAGATTATATGACTACATAAACATGAACAACTTAATCTCAGACAAGCAATTTGGCTTCTGAAGAAACTTAGGTACAGGAGACGCGTTGTCGCATGTTACCAATAAAATTTATAATGAATTAAATGAACAAAATGCAGTCTTAAAAAACTAAAAAAAATCGATACGGTAGACCACGAAATTCTACTCAGTAAACTATGTAGTATGGGGGTTAGAGGGACTCCACTCGGTCTTCTTAGATTTAACAGACAGAGAACAGTAAATTAAAATAGATGAAACTTTAAGTGATTGTAAGAAAATTNGTTCCATTCTTGGTCCATTGTTCTTTATCATCTTTTTGATTTACCTACTTTTAGATACCAGTGGCATAACAGCTTACGCTGATGACACGACATAGGAGTGGGCAAGAATTGGGGTAAAGCAGAGCAGACATTAATAAAAAAACTAAAAATTGTGAGTGACTGGTTCGAACACAATAAATTAACAATCAATATAGAAAAGACAGTATATATGCCCTTTGTAAGTTATAAGGACAGCTTACTTGACGAATTAACTATAAAAATAGGAAATAATAGTCTACGAAGAGTAAATGACTATAAATATCTGGGGGTCATCTTTGACTGTAATTTAAGATGGGTCTACCATATAAAAACTGTTGTAATCAAAGTGAGATTCTACCACTACATCTTTTACAAATTGAAACATTTACAGCACAAACACTGAGAATAATCTACTTTGGCTTTGTTAATAGTATTGCCTCATACGGTTTGATAGTTTGCGGCGGTGCGTACCAAAATATTCTTGGGCCACTAATAAGAAATATTCCATTTTTCATAAACAGACAGGGGAAATTCATGTGGGGCGATTAGATACAAGGAGAAACTTTTGCCTTCTCTCATTATTACAATTCTATTAAGACCTTAATAGAAAACATCTTTGCTCACAATCAAAAAGAAGGAATAAACCTTTGCTTCTCTCACAGGTCTCCAAGACTATTTACAAAACATCTAGCCACTAAGATATGGAATTTATTACCAAATGAGAATTATAAAACAGAGGGAACTTAGGGAAACAAGAAAAAAAACTACAAGATTAGCTCCTAAAAATTGAAATAAACAAAATAATACACTGAGTTACTGCAAAAAAGGGTTTTACCCATTTAAAGACAACTCTAGAATCAATATTCTATTAATATATACTGCTACATATTTAACACGTTGTGCTTTAAGGGGTGCTGAAATTTATATATCCAGGAACGTTGGGACTGTTTCACACTCAATTTTGTATGCGACACCTATTTTAAGCTTCGATATTTTGACTTTTTTATTCTGTATGTATATCTATTTTCGTGAATAATTTGTTAATACTTCTCATGTACTGTATGAACTGTGTATTATATGCACAGGTTCCATATATTCTGGACATGAGCTCACCTACCCACACACAGGTACTAGTTACCTTTCGTGGGAGGTATTCATTATTTTACTATGTAAGATGATGTATTGCTTATGAGTGTACAAAAGTGCAGAAAATATATGTCTTATATTTATGTACGTATAAGCCGCAAAGGGTGAACTTTACATACACCACGATTACGAGAGTATCAACTGAGACATAAATGAAAAGCTACAAATTTTTTTGGGCCCCACCGGGAATTGAACCCGGGATGACTTAGTGATGAGCGAGTACGTTAACACCGTAACCACTGACACGCCACCACGCGCACATACGGTACTTTGTATTTCTGTCCTTTAAGATGACCCCCAAACTATCAACGGCCCATGAAGTCTAAAAGTAAGGGATTTCTAATGTTACGGATGTCACTGAGGACGATTTCTTATCCCCCCAGGGGACTTACATCTAGTAAGTACGTGTTTGGCAAACACGGGGCCCCGAGCTGAGTCTGGCATTACTTCCACTTACTTGTGGAAGGCTCCTTCCTTTCTCTTTTCTGACCTTTCTTGGTCACCTCTTGTTCTTTTCGATCCCGACGCTATTAAGGCTAGGGTATCTTTCATTTTCCTCAATTTTTTCATCCCTCTCATTTTTTGTCCTACCCCTCATTTTTTGTCCCCCGTTATTCTTTGTCTCTCCCCCTCATTTGATGTTTGATATTTGGTTTTGAGATATGTTTTGGTGTGTTGTAAATTAGGAGGGTTTTTAGTGGGTAGGGTTGAGTCATTCGGCGAGTCCCACACGCGGGGAGAGTCATGTTGGCTCTCCCTAGTGCGTAACTGCATTTTCCCTACTGTAAAAGTTTTTCGGGCTCCAATGACCTTTGATGTCGACATGAGCCGTGAAGCCCCACAAAAAAACAAAACAAAACAAAAAAACGATTTGTTATGAGATACTGAAGACTAAGAGAAAATCGATTTGCTAGGTACAGAATAGAAGAAATGTCGCTACTTGCTAGGAAATGACCCTTCAGAGTACTTTGTAACGGCGTGATGTGGAAAAAAGAGAATGGTGGAAACTCCAGCGAATAATGCTACATTGGGTTTTGAAGCATGACCAGCTTATATGATTCATGACCAGGGCGTGCCACTTCTTAAGGTGGATTTTATTTTATTTTAATATTTCTACGTTAAAATATTATGACCATTTTGAACTTCATCAAATACAATTGAAAAGGTCCAAACATGACGTGATTCGATCAACTTGTATATAAAAAATGTAAAATACTTTGCTCGGAATATGCATGGTATTTCTATTCCTTTATATGGTCTCATTCATCAATGACGATAAAATCAAGTCATGCCCGTACTCATTTTATTTTTTACCTATTTTATGTCAGTCAAAATATTAATAAATTAGTGAAACAATAAATAAATCCATTAAATTAAAAAGAATCATTATTTGTGTTTCCCTAGGCGTCATTCATAAGATAAGTGTGTCATGCTTTTATGAGAACTAGGTAGTGAGCGTTCTTCCTCCATCGGCGATGAACCTTAGCACATTGTGAATAGCACGGATGGAAGATAAAGTTCCTTATTCAATTCTGATGTTGACAATAGTGTACATTACGTTAATCGTCATAAATCCAATAACAGAGACATTCATCACGCTTTTCCTGACAAAATTGTTATTGTTAGTAATTATTCATGCATGTTTGTTTATATGAGCATGTCTGTATCTGCTTTGAAGCGAAAATGTGTTTGTGAATGTCTGTGAATATACGCACATATAGGCCTCATGTAATTAATTAATTATTTCAATGTAATTTCCTTTTCGTTGCTACCTTCTACATCAATTTTTTAACCATTTTATGAAAAATGGTTAAAAGACATCATCCTTGGCAACACATAAATAGAATTTGAAATGGAACAATTTGAAGAAGAAACTCTGAAATATTGACGTAAAATATTTTATGTTGATGTTAAAATTTTATTAATACGTTCACACAATATAAAAGTCTAATTTTCAGGACAATTACCTACCCGTTCTGGAGGATGGTGTGGCTTATCTCATTGGTGGGATCTCTGTCTGCAAAGTAATCGGGTAGAGCGGTGCGAATCGAATGGTACGCATCTAGTTTCTCTTTCGCGCGCTCGAGAGAAAACTTAGCTCCACGCAGGAACGCCACCAGGAATTGGTCATCTGCAAAATAATCAGTGAAATATTTTAGTTATTTAATTCTTGACCACTTCAGATTACAGGAGTACTATCTTGAGGATAGAATAAAAAACTACATAACTCGCCAACGTTTTGGATATATTCTATGCGTTATATATAAATATATATGGTGCATTAAGTGAGCAGAAAGTGCCCGGATTACGGAGTATTGTGGGAGATGTAGAAGTCAATGAATACGGCAGAAGAATTTTCAGGCGCATTGGAACAAGCTCTAAGAATGGATACAATCAGTGGCGGACCTAGACCGTGATCACGGGGGAGGGGTAAATTTTATAAATATTATTATAAATATTAATTTAAATCTTATTGTAAATATTATAGCGATTTTGTATTTCAATATAATACATCACTTCATCAAATAGATAATTAACAATTCATTAAAGAATGACCAAATTTATTAATTGTTTGAAATGGCTAATACATATTAAAGGATATAGATAAATTTTTATCAGTTTCAATATAATCTGTTGACATTTCAGGTCCAATGGGAGGAGGGGCTATAGCCCCCTCAGCCCCCCCCCCCGTAGATCCGCCACCGGATACAATATATCAATTTTTTAAAAATTTATTCACTCTTAAATTAATAATTTACATACAATTACACATGTTAATATTGTCTCAATATTACACTCTGTCCCTGGATCATTACAGAGTACTACCCCTATGTTGATGATCCCATAGTACCCTTCCTCGCGAGTGAGGAACCAGATGCAGAATCTCTCAGCTTCATCGCCACCATTATATAGTCGAGATACGTAGTGTCGGAACCCCGTATAAGGTCATTTGGATAACACTGTTGAACGTGATTTAGGTTAAGTGATCCATTTATCCACATCGTAAGCTCAAAATCGTACTAATTTATTCATTTGTGTTAATTTATGAAATCTGAGCATACATCTCGTTATTTCTCTTCGCAGTTTTTCTTTTTCCTCAGGTATTTTTTTTAAAACAAATTATCAAGCTGCTACTAAAAATGCTACTTATTCTCAAGCTTACTTTTTGACGAAAATGTAATGAGCTAATAGTTAACATGAGTGTTGGGAACTCTAAGCGGGAACAAGCAAAGTTATTTACTCGTAATATTACTGTTTATTTCAACAAGTTAATTATTCACCATATTTTGTGCCACTACAAACTATTTTTTATAATTATCATTTATTGAAAATCATTTATTATTTATATATTTTACACGTGTAATCCGCCAAAAAATTCACCACAGTAAAATATGAAACAAATCTTTTAAAAACCTACAGTACCTGGATTTGGAAACAAATATAATCTTCAGAGTATTGCTTTTAAATATCATGGGCGAGGAGATTTCTCATATGATTTTATTTGAACTTGTATTTCTTAATTTTGTATAACATGTTGACCTCTGATAACATCTGGAAAATTGGCCTCTAGTAATCGAACCTCTCATACTTAAATACGCATAGAAATACAACAATAAAAGAGGTATCGGTGGGAAAACCATGAATATAAAATAAGAAATTTCACACTTGATAGTTATATATCGACAAAAATTTGAAAATTTAATCAAACATGGTGTATTACCGTCACTCAAAAGTATACGCTGATTTAATAACCACACTCTCTCTTATTGCAACATATCAGTCATAAAATTCATAGCATGCGCCTTTCCCGATTAACATGACATAGAATATTGCGTCAAAATTAAAACCGAACTGAAGTCTTGCCATCTGGTTCTTAATCCCGAGTGCCGAGCAATAGTGGAGGAACTTACCCACGACCTTTCTGGAGGAGGAACTTACCTGTTGGCGTGCGCAAATGAGGTAGTTTCGCAATGCAGTCTCGCAAATGCTGAAGGTCTGCTTGAAGGCGCTCAGGTTCTTCATGGACTTCTTTTTTAGCTGCTTTGAGCAGCGGCGCTGTTAAAGGACGTACATTTGCCATCTGCTGAAAGGTCTTACTGTATTAAGATTATTGTTTTCTTGAAATATTATTATTGTTAATAATACTGATTATTGAGTATTATCATTAATAATTTTGAACTAATATTATTAATTATTATTAATTACTACTATTATCATTATTAGAATATAACAGCTTTAAATAGGGAAGAAATTTATTTAAGACGCTAAAAACGCTATACTTCGGAAATGATGTACGCAATAGGTATTATATAAAAAGAACAAATGACTATAAATCACAAAATCTTTACCCCAGGTTTCTCTTTCTTTAAACGGAACACAATTAAAAACTGTTACGAATACAAAATTCTTAGGTCACCATATTCAAGACAACCTCAAATGGAATTGTCACATTGACAATCTTAATTCCCAATTAAGCAATTTGTGTTACGCATTCCGAATCTTAGTTAACGCAGTTAGTCCACGTATTTCCCGTTGCGTTTATTTTGCAAACGTTTACTCCCATTTACGTTACGGCATTACCTTCTGGGGTAA
>NNCF01126590.1:542120-642339 GCA_002313205.1 Laupala kohalensis | reverse complement strand
ATATAGGAATACATTTAATTTACAATCCGATACAAATGATGCATCTTTAAATTATAGTTTTATATTCTGATACATATATTTGATTTTTCTATTTTGTTGCTAATATATGTCGAAATATTCAAAGCAGTACCGAATATCAGTGCAATTATGTCATTCTGAGAACTACATTAAAAATGTTTTAAAAAATTATGTAATAATGATACGTATCACTGAACAATATTAATTGTCACTCACACATGTTACAATTGCTTGCAAATAAATCTTTGAGCGAATCTACAATGAACACTGAACTATCACACTGGAATTATTTTATAAAAAAGTTTTGAAGTTTTTGTATGATACCTTGGACCGTTGATTACTTAACCTACCTTCGTTAATTAACCCATCGAAAATCATTTTATTTAATTCAGAACGTTTTACAAAGCTTTTAATTTACCTTTCCTTACTTTAATGTTTTTCCAAAAAACTTGTACTCACCTAGTTAACCAAAATGGATAATTTTCAGCACGATAATGATTCAGCTATCCTACTAGCAATGAGAAGCGAAGTAGTATGCTCCAAAGTGGACTGGTGCTGCTATTTAAACACACGAACCTTACGTCATCATGACTAACCGGAAAATGTTGTGGTCCTTTTTTTTTTTTTTTTTTTTTTTTTAGGAGAGAAAGAAAGATTTTATCTTGTATATTGCGCAAGAGAAGGATTTTTTTCTTTATATTAACGAAATATTATATTATATATATTCTTTATATTACTTTCCTCTTAACACATGAATCAAACAATTGAATGAGTCTGATTTCGTCTGACACTATACTCGAACAAATTAACGAAATAAGCCATAGATTGCTGAATCCCTACGTAATAATTATCTATGTACAGAAAAATCAAGAAAAAAATAAACATGTTTTTTAGCAGAAGTTGAATATTGCCAACCTACCAGAAAAATGAGAAGTTAAACACGCGCGAATTTAAGGCTACGTCTGTTGACGATGAACGTTATTATAGTCGGTCCATAAGTATTGCGTGAACCGTCGTGGGACAGAGCATATGAGAAATTCGGTCAACAACAACCGAATATGATAGACGAGTTTTTTTAGAACAGTTCTCGAAAGTTTTATTAAATTTACATTACGTGCGCTCTAAGCTTAGATCGCGCTAGTTGTTCACACAGAATTTTCTTAAATATTTAATTAAATAGCTGATTACTCGGGGTTACCCGCAAGTTTTTTAACTTGTTATACCAATCTTCTTTTAGAATTCTCTTACAATACAGATAGAAAAAAATCTATCTATATTGTAAGATCAAAAGAAATTTACATACTGGTTTTTTAAGAACAAATGTACCGCATTCTAATTTTGCAAATACATATCAAGTACAAATTTCATTTTATACACCATTTTGAGTTTCACCTTCAGTAGGGAGATGAAAAAAATCCTTGGATGAAACCACCTTTGAGCAAACGACTTTAAGTTTTCCGTGAGAGAAACAAATCAATCGAAACGTCACCAATCTGTCTCGCTCAACACTTCCCCCTTTGTTAGGGGTATTTAATTGAACTTATACGGCTTCATGCCACTGTTTTTAGTGTTATTTAATAGTTATAAATTATCAACAATACTTTACGAGTGATTTATAGTTTGATAATAATACGTACTTGTGAAATGACTTTTCTGTGTTTTATTGAATACAATATTTGTTGGTATTTGTTAATATTATAACTGGTGTCGAACTTTTTTTTATTGTTAGGAGTATGTTGAAATGTTAAATACGCCTCTGCCTTAGAGCTCTTGATCGGAATTGATGGGACGATCCCTTGCTCGCTTCCGGAGAGGAAATTAGTATATTGTCCTCCACGTGGTCATACGCAGTTTGTAACGGCTTCTTTTGACAATAAAATTTATTATTATTATTATTATGTATCTCCGTGTACTTAAGAATTCTGTGGGTTGTTTCATTGTAAATGTTAGGTTTAAATTGAAGAGTTTTGTTCGAGGCCGATTCTTACGAAATACTATTTCAATCAGAAATTTGCTCTTGCGATAAACAGTGTGGCTGAGTAGAAAAACAGTAAAATAAACAAATAAATAAATTTACAGTTTATTGTAATGTTGACAAAAATAATTAATTACTACAGAAAACAGTGTTCTATTCGTTATATCTTCAGTGCCCAAACATGTTTGAACTATTATTTAGTTTTCATCAATTGCTCTACAAATTCATCACAGTATGTCTGGAATTTTTGGAATCACTAATGATGACGAAACATTTGTTGAAACATGTTTGTATAAACATACAGTGAATAAAACTGTTTTCGTTGTCATCGATTATTTCTATCAATATTACAATACTATAAATGTTTTACTTCTCTTCTCTTCTGCCACATAAAGTATTAATCGGAAGAACAAATATCTGATTAAAATAGTATTTAATGTGAGAAACGCCCTCGAACATACTCTATAACTTAAACCTAACATTTACAAATATCATACAAACAAATGAAGAGTCCCTATTGACGGCGATGATAACGGTTCCGTAATCACCGATAACTGAAATGGTCGCATATCCGAAGAACTCGCGCTACGATATAGTCTGTCCAAACATTGTAAATTGTTACTAAGAATGCATTCATAAAAATGAATTTATCGTCATAAAAGCAATTACAAACTGCTGGAGGACAATAAACTAAGTTTCTCTCCGGAAACAAGCAAGGGTCCATCCCATCAATTCCGATCAAGGGCCAAGGGTAATTTAATATTTATAAAAGAAATAATTTAATAAGTATGTACAGTTATCCACTTATTATTCCAAAATTAACTATTTCATACATATTATGTGCAGTAAAAATTAGAGATAAATAAAAATAAAAGTATTAATGACATACCCGACTACGGAAAATCTGACACTATCCGGAGGAAAGCCGAAGAAATACCCGGGATGGAACTAAAGAGATAATATACTCAACCGTTCTCAAAATTTAAAGTTACACTCTGCAATATTTTTTCACTGTGTTGATGAGTGTGTAAGTCATTCAGAAAAACGCCGCTTAATATCACTAACACTAATAAGTTGACCTCAAATCGCTCTGTCAAAGATGATTGAAGGTCAAATATAAGACATCTTCCACACGTGAATAACTGGCGCATGGAGTCCCGCAAAGGAAGATAAGCTTTATCGGGTGCGATGTCGCTACACTCCTTTAGCTTCTCTACGCATGGAAACAGCACCCTCTCGGGTTCTTTACAGATAAATGACATAACACTTTTCACAGGTACATCTCACCGTACACATTCCCGAAGGATGCCCTTTGAATTTAGGGATTCAGGGTATAGAGTTTCATGATTTTAGGTCTACGGTGCCTTTAAATTAGGATCGGCAGACGACTCATTAAAAAGCAGGTAGAGTGAACTGGGTTCCGTTCTTCTAATTCGTTCGAACGAAGAATTAACAGTATTGAGTCGAATGAATTGTGCTACAGGATGGCAAAATAAAACTGGTCCATAAAATATTTATAAGACTGATACGGAATTGACCCGTGTTAATGAACAGGAGAACTGTCCATCACAGAAAATGTTGGAAATTATCACCGTTGATGTCGATACACCGCTGTGCTGAATACATAAAAATTATAAGACACGCACCTTGACGTAGACGAGTCCTAAAGCCCCATATATCAAATTATAAGACACGCGTACCAACTCTACTTGAGGGATAGCAGCAAGAGCGTTTTCAATGTTCTGCCGTAGCTCCTCCAGTGTGTGAGGATTATTTGAGTACACCTGACCCTTCATAATGACCCACAGGTTAAAATCACGGGGAGATAGATCAGGTGATAGAAGAGACCAGGAAATTTTACTACCTCTGCTGACTGTTCTCTTCTAACCAAACACCTCGTGCACTCTTGACAAGGTCTTCACAAAGGGCATTGGAAAATCACTTCATCATCTCATAGCAGCAACATCAACTAGGATTCAACGAACACACAGCAACTCGAAACAAAGATTTGAATCATTTAAGTTCCTCTTTGGTTTTAGCCGGTGAAATTGATATGCTATTAAACTTTATTGTTGTTACTTCTACCTCTGTGAACTCCTATCTCCTCTTCATTCACTTTTTGGGGTCTTTCGAAATCTTACGTTGTTACAACCCAAATGTAACAATATTCTCCCATAATTTTGTAGAGGTCCATCCCATATTTTTCAGATTGAAGTCCATTTTGAATCAAAATAGAAGGTAAAAAACATTTAAGAACACGCTTAATTGCGGGATTAGCTTAAGACGTTTTAAAATGGTCAATTTCTTCAANTTTTTCAGATTGAAGTCCATTTTGAATCAAAATAGAAGGTAAAAAACATTTAAGAACACGCTTAATTGCGGGATTAGCTTAAGACGTTTTAAAATGGTCAATTTCTTCAAAAAGAGAATTTTACTCTAGAGCGTCCCAAAACTGCCATTACAATCTAATAACTTGTTAAATTTTTAACAAGTTTTCTAAAAAGTCACAATAGAAAACGAACTAGAGTTTTGAGCTATTAACTTTTGGAGATGGGCAAAAACCTGTTATTTTTTAACTCAATCATGTCAGAACTTATATAGTTAAATGATTACATTTTGGATCTTTTCGAAGTACATTGCTATAATACAACTTAAGCACATCCGACAAACAGGTGCATTATCTAGACTGACTGACATATTCATCAACGAAAAGTGTTAACTATTAGAGATAGAAATTTGAAGTTGACATTTGTTAAGCTAACTCTTATTTATAAATAATTATAATATTTAATGCATAATCAGTAAAAAAAAGACAATTTTTATTTTACATGGTTGAATTACAGTGATAAGTAATTTTTCGAATTTTCACAATATCTCACAAACTAATTTAGAAATAGTCTTGGTTATAGTATTAATCATTATTAATTTAAATACCCAGAAAACTGTTTCTGTTTTTTTTTGTAATTCATTTATAATGGGCTCAGTGGAGTAGATATGCTTTCAGACTTTTCTCGTTTGCACTAATGGCAAGGATTGTTTCCGCTATATATAACGAACTAATTGAGATATTCCGTTTTTTTTGTAGGAAATAGCTGCCAAAACTCTCATAATCAATGCCCGGATTTTTCGCATGTTTTTCGACTGGCAAATACGGGTGACCATGTTTTGTTCCCCTCAAAGTCCCAATTTCACTCTATTTTTTTTTCAAGGGTATCTATGAAGAAACGTAGTTTACATTGCAAGGAATTTGCCATTTCCTATATCTACGTCAGAGCATTGTTGCGATTGGGGACTCACTTTTTCTGCGAGTGACCGAGGACGAAGGAGTGACTATTGAAACATTCTAAAAGATACATTCTGTTTAACTTTTGAACATTTTGCAATCTATTGTACCTTTTAATACAATGTTTAGCAACTATCCAACCTTTTCCAAATGTAAAATCCATTGCTTTACAGTTCAGGACCTGCGAGTTGGACAAAACGTAATTATACATTTATATTTTTACTTTGAACATTAGATGTTGTTCCTATGTCATATGGGTGCACCATTTACAAACGTTGATATTAAATGACACTAAAAGTTACAAAATTCATATAAGCAGTGGTTTATTGATATCACTTAATAGCAGGAGATGGGTCTCAATTTTAGCTCACAGAATAATTTAATTATATAAAATGGTTTTTACTAAAATCACTTTTATTAACTAAATACATTAAATAATACACCTGATATGAAACTTAATATCAATCATTCATGATAATAATGATAAACTATTACCGAATGCTATTTTCGGTTGGAGTTTTGACCCTAAAACTCCCCCTAAATAAACCTCACTGCTTGTAAGTCTTCTAAAAACATGTACATTTATGTAATTTCGTGAGTTTCCAATAAACCCCATATCACAATATGGTAGAATCCTGATAATTTTTTCGTATATCCTTCCGTGAGTGCTGCTACAACCACCATTGCCTTTAGCTTCACCCTTGAACAGATTTGTCTAAAACGGAATCGCTGGAATTAAGAAATCTAACATCGCCGATTGTGACCTAACAATTGTTTATAGTAGTTCATGGCACGCTGTCGCGAGTCCAATTGAAATGATCATTCTCAAAACTATTATTACAACCGGTGACGGAGATGCGAAAATAGAGCGGAACAATTCTATTTATAAGTACATTTGTTCACGATGGTCATGTTAAGTGTTAAAATAGTGGTTGATGGTGTGTGTTGCTGTAATTGCTGATGAAGTAGTGTGATCATGGAACTGTATTGTGGATCAACTAAGCTCTGATGAATATAGCGCTCTCTGTCGAAACGTCGGCCTCGTCAATAAACTTTTTGCCGAAACGCAAGAATTATTTCTACCTTTTAACGTAATGGCAAAGAACATCCCAATCATCAATTCTCTTTACAACTATTGTAAATATCAAGAGCCAAGAATGAAACGTACATTTTCGGGATCGCATTAATATTTTTACTAAGATGACATCAAAGTTTTCTTGTAACCTTGTTTCTACCATATTGTGATATTTGACCTTTCCATTTCGTCTTCGAAAGCACGCAAAATGGCATTCGCAACAAAATGGCGATGGTAAAGAGAGAGACTCGCAGGATCACCACCAGACAGCGTGCCGGTCAATCCACGTTGAGAGATCGGAAGGAGCCTTCGAGACCGAAGAGGTCCTGATGGGTGCGTGGACGACCAGGTCTCTTGCTTTCGTCCGCCACGAACTTCGCATCGTCAGCGAAGTACTGCTTCCACGACTCCAGCTTCGCCACCCACCGATCTGTGCACACAAAGGCACTGTTTTGTAGCATTTATCACATTTCTATGAAGTGCCGTATTCAGGGGAGACCATCTCTCCCCCCTCCCAAATTCTTCCAAAATTCAATATCCGCTTCTCCGCGTTGAATCTAAACCATTCCTTGTTCGATCATTGGGCGTAAGGGGAGGGCAGGTAAAGTTAATACCCTGGGCAAAGTGAATAATCCCTACCATTCCCAAATTATTCGTTCGTCGTTCACCGCATATCCATATACATGTTCTCTATAAATATCTATATAAATGCCCGTATAAATATCCATTAATGGATATCTGCATATAAATGCCCCTCCGGTGGCTCAGGGCTACCATGCGAACTTACTACAGAATCACTCCGGGGCCAATTTTTTGGTGGGACCAGAAAAAAAAGTGTAGCTTTTCACTTTAATTTCACAGTTCATATATAGTTGTGACAATTGAAAAGCAAACTCTCCTTCTTATATCCATCTCCTATTACTCCTAGTTTCACTAACTCGTACTATCACTAACTACTCCTACTAAAACCTCCACGTGGGGCAAGTTGTTGGTATAGACAGCTACTAACAAGAGCCCTCCTACCTCCTATGCTCCCATGTCGATAAGCTTCAAAAGCACATTACATTTCCAATTTACAAATTCTACAATAATAATGATATGGATTTAAGGATGTGAAACGTGGATGGTCTCGGTGGAAATCAAAAAAATAAATTACAGACATGCATTAATAGATGCTTAAGGTTCATACTGAAAATCTGGTGGCACCACACAATCAGCAATGAAGAACTGTGGAGAAAAACAAAACAAATGGATGTGAAAACCGAAATCAAAAGAAGGAAATTCAACTGGATTGGACATACCCTGAGAAAAGGACCGGATGAAATCCCCTACCCAAATTCTTTGGAATGGAACCCGCAAAGATCCAGACCACGTGGAAGACCACGCAACACATGGAGATCAGTTGAAAGAGAATGTGGGAAACCTATTAAATTAATGAAAGTTGATGCAAGCAACAGAGTTCGCTGGAATGCAATTGTTGATTCCCTATGTTTCTCCTAGGAATAATGGAACGTATTATTACTACAATAATAATAATAATAATAATAATAATAATAATAATAATAATAATAACTACCAGTAGTCCATAGTAAAATGTATTTTATAAACAACTTCCTGGCTAACTCTGAAGCTCTGCCACGTTTCCTGACTGAAGGAAAGACATTTGACGCCAATTGGAAAAAGTTATTTAGATCCGAAAAATTATCGTCCCATCACTTGTCTGCAAACATTTTACAAAATAATGACGTCTTGTATGTGGGTCATTCTTTGTATAATCGGCGAAAAAAAAGTCGACCATCGCGAACTTGAACAAAAACATTTTTTTTCTAGTTAATTACGTCGAAAAATGAGGTTTATGCCCATTGATTCCATATTTTTGTCATTTTTTTACCGTCGAGTCAATCCAAGTCTGTTTTGACATAAATCAAGCCTATATGATCAGCAAATGCAAAATGCTTAAAAAGTACTCTCATAAAGATAATTATAGTGTTTTATACGGAAAGTTTAGAGTCCATTCTATTGTTTTCGACCATTTTATTATATTATTATTTTTCAAACGAAGATCATTTTATAGTCCAAAAACGGAAAATGCTACTTTTTTTCGAAATTAATTTTCCAAAATACGATATTACGAATTTTCGCGATTGTTATTTGAAAAATATAAAATGCATTGAAGTTTCATTGGTAAAAATTTCATCCATTTTTTAATAATAGACAGAGATATAGTCAATTACATGGAGATATTATATTTCACGATTTAAGTAGTTTTTCAGAATTCATGATTATTCGTCTTACGAACTCTATTCATAAGTAAAAAGTGAAATAAAAGAGAACATAGAACAAGTATTGTACATAGTTAAGCAAATCCCAATGGAAGAAAGGGGTACGCGCAATAGTTTGCCATTTAATAAGAAGGTAGAACAAATAGTTAGAGAAGCAAATCAAGCAAAGCATAATATAATGCAGAACGCTGAACCGGGCAACATAACAGAATTACATGAAATAATGTATGCAGCAGATAAAGTGGTCACAGATAGAATACCACAATATAAGCCAGAAATCATAAGGTAGGTCATAAAAAGTTGGTAACACCAGTGTGGAAACACAGACTACAACAGAAAGTTATGAGGCTACGGAAAGAATTGTCCCTCTCTCAGAAAACCCAGAAAATCTCAAGAAAAACATATGGAAAGTAACTCAAATAAAGTGAAAATGTAATATAAATCTGGAAACTGATGAGGAAACATTAATAGAATGAAGTGAAACAAAAGATCACAGTTACAAGTACAAGAATTCATAGATATGAAAATCGTAAAATCAGTTTATTCAAAACAAATTATTCCGAGAAAATGAAGGAAAGTTCTACAACAAACTAAATGAAAAGAGCAGCGGACTAGAAGAATATCCGAAAAATGATGAAATGAGAGAATACTGGAAGGGAAAATGGGAGAGGGAGGATACATATAATGAAGATGCTGAATGGATTGAGAAACAGACAGAGAAAACAGAAAGGAAAATTCCAGAAGCCATGTAGTTGCCACCAATTACTGAACAAGAAATAAGTAATAGCACAGGTAAATTGTCAAACGAAATCACTGAGCATTGACTATATCAGTAACTCCTGGTTGAAATATTTAACATCCGCACACCACTATTTGGCCAAATTTTACAACGAAATAATAGAAAATCCTAAAACCTGTCAAACTTGGCTAGCTGATGGTTTGACTTACTTGATTTCAAAAGGAAAAAATATCAAAGATCCAAAGAACTGTAGACTAATAACCTGCCTACCTACCACATACAAGAACTGAACATCTATAATGGCAAGTAGAATTGAGACACATCAAGTGCAGTACCAAATAACGCCCGAAGAGCAAAAAGGATGTGTGAAGGGTTCAATGGGTTGCAAAGACCAAGGATGTGTGAAGAGCAATGGAATACAACATTACTACTACGACTTAATATAATAGCGAAAAATGTTGAAATCAGTAATGACATCTTCCAAGGAGATGCACAATCACCATTACTCTTCTGTATAGCCCTCATTCCTCTTACAAGAGAACTAAAAACAAGTAAATTAGGATATACTCTCGACAAAACAAATTAAGAAAAAACACCTATGGTACATGGATGATTTACAATTATTTGCAAATTCCGAGAAAGAGGTGGAAACACAAATTTAAAAAAATAAAGGTAATGAGTGAGGACATTGGTATGAGGTTCGGAATGGATAAATCAACAGTAACCTTAAAACGTGGAAAATTGTATAATATAGAAATAGATTTCAACACTTCTACAAACATTAAACAATTAGAACCAGGATACACATACAAATATTTGTGAATAGAAGAAAGTAAGGGTATTGATCATAATCAAATGAAAAAAAGGTTGAAAACAGAATATATTATTAGAACTAGAAAAATTCTACAAACAAGTTTGAATGCAAAAAACAAATTCACAGCGATTAAATCTTATGCAGTACCAGTTCTGCCATACAGCTTCGGAGCAATCAATTGACGACTAGAAGAATTGAGGCAAAATGATAGGAAAACTAGAAAATTGCTAACTACATGGACAACATCACCCATAGGCTGATACCGATATACTGTATGTGCCAAGAAAGAAAGGAGGACGGGGTTCAATACAGATAGAAACAACATACAAAGTGGCAATTCAAAACCTACTCAATTATATCTACCAAAATACCAGTGACCTTTATCTCACACTCTTAAAGAAGTGTGACCAACAAAGAAATAATATAAATTCAATTAAGAAAAATGCATTAAAATATAGAAAATCCATAGAAACAGAAGAACAAGCAGTTGAAGAGATCTCAATTGAAGACAATCAATCGAATTTCAGGGAGAAAATAAAAAACACAATTTTTGACAAATGGAGATGTAATCCTATGCATGGACAGTCGATAAGTAAGATGGAAGACAAACTGATAGACAGAGAAAACATTATACTGGTTGACAGCAGGTCATCTCAAGGGAGAAACGGAGAGCCACCAGGAAGCAGCACAGGACCAGGCCCTCAAAACAAGATATTATAGGATACACATTTTGAAAGAAAATATATATATAGTAAATGTCGGTTGAGCCAACAGGATGAAGAAACAATAGACAATACAGTTTCTGGCTGTCAAATCTTGGCAAAAAATTAATATAATGTTCGCAAAATTGCACACTACAGAATCTGTGAAGAATACAAGATAAATGTATGAACATAACTCACAACCAGTTGCGACCAAAGAAAACATTACTATTATTTGGAACCAGCAAGTAGTAACTCATAGATCAGTAGCTGCTAACAAACCTGATATTATAGTGCGAAACAATAGAGACAAAACTTGTCGATTAATAGATATTGCAGTGCCCAAAGATATGAATATCTCACAAAAAGAAGCTGAAAAAATAATAAAATACACAGACATCATACCAGTAGTGATAGGGGCATTAGGAATTATCAAAAAAGCAATAGAGCAATGTATACAGAAAATACCACGATATATAAATCTAAATGAAATTCAAAAACTGCCCATATCCTGAGAAAAGTATTGTAGCTGCTATATGGATTATATCCAACTCTAGGAATGTGGTTCAGTCCCGGTTGTAAGAAAGATACCAGCATTAGCTGAGATAAAAATACATAATAATAATAATAATAATAATAATAATAATAATAATAATAATAATAATGATGATGATAATAATAATGTACGTGTCCGGCCATTCTTGCTCAGTGAGCGGTAAAAACCCTCAGGCGTAGGCTCGCGTAACCCGCATCTTTGGAACGATGAAATGTGTTTACGTAAAACAATATGCTTCGACAATATTTGTAACGTTTTTCGTTTAGTATCCTTGAATTTTTTATGTTCTCGTTGCATGTCAAAGAATATTTTAATATTATATTTAAGACAGAATCAGAATTGTTGAAATGTATGAAATGGGTTAACCGCAAAAATGATCCCGTTAGGCAAAATGAGAAGGGCAACACCTATTATGGCGTTCATAGAAACGATATACATTGAAATATTGATGGCCGCGGTAATCGACCGAAACCGGAACCGGTGGATGTTCAAAGACTCTCTACAGCCTCTTGGCATTGACACATGTGGACCTCTACCTAATACGGATGAACCAATGACAACTCGTAAACGGAAATTATAAAAAACTCAAATATTGACGCGCACTCTAATCAAGGAAGAGCAGAAGAAATAATTCGATAAAAATGAAGTTAAGAGCGTTACTATTAATCTAAGAAAGGTCTAGGAAGAGTGCTAAAGGCATTAGAAGACTGAGAGAAAAAAAACTGAAAACTAAACAAGATAAAAACTAAAGAAAGTCAAGAATTTGAAGATATTTTGTGCTTTCTTGCGGCGAAATATATCATGCAGAAGGTGAAAATTTAAGTTAAGATTAGATTCAATGTAAGTTTGTTACCAATGCTGTCACGAAGAATGTTCGACATTTGAAGAAGTGCATTTTTGATGCATATAGGACTATATAAAGATATATCGAATACGATGGATTTATTACAGAAAAAGGGAAAGAATAAGGATTATAACAGGAAAAGGGAAGAACAAGGAAAAGTGCTTAAAGGGAACTCTGAAAGTGACACATTCAAATTCTAGACATGATCAGAACTAATTGGAGCAGACATGCTACTCAGTGGCGGATCTATGAAGGGGGCTAAGGGGGGAACTCTTAACAGATAAAATTCATGTGGATAAATGGAATACTTTGTAAAAGTGTTACCAGATTAATAATTGTTATAGTTATTATTAATAATACATAATATATTAATAATAACTTTCATAAATAATTGTTATCGTTATTAATAATACCATATTGTTCATAGTTAATTATCTGATGAATTTTATTTAAGAGTAATATTTATAAAATTGTGTTGTAACACTATAATTTTAAACAAAAGTGCTCCCCAGTTAGCCCCCTCCTTGATTAGGGTCTAGGTCCACCACTGATGCTACTTATGACAAGAGATAGTTGATGAAGCATCCCACTTCCCTGGATCTTTTAAGACAGGAGACCAAGAGATGCTGCCGAAAGGTAGTAAGTAAAGAGGGAAATATGAAAGTCAAAGAGAAGCCTTGCAATTACAACGTAGGAGGCAAGGTAGTCAAAGGTAGCCAAAGAACATAAAAAACGAAAGGGCACTTGATGTATTGTTTTTCTAAAATTTACCAAGGTTTCAAAAATTTCCTTCACCTTAAAATGTTTAATTATGTTAATTTGTTACAAACTTTTAATTGGAAAGGTTTTAGATTAACTTGCAACTAATTTGTTTTTTCATTAACTTGCCCAAGTATGCACCTCTTAGAGAACCTTGTTTCAGCTTTGCAATATTACTCAGCTAACGATTAGAATACCGAACGAGTAATGTTAATTTTGAAATGCGATATTATATAGTAGTCACTGATTTAATTAACTAATTATACGAAAATCGTATTATTACGGAAGAAGAAAACTTTGATCATACTTAACCGAAATTCATACTTCGAAGTGTGGTAAGTTTTTTTTCCTCCTATATGACGTTTCTATCTTCTCGGTCATTCGATTAAGAATCTAATTTGTTCTTAAACTGCCTCGTAAGTAGTGACAGACATCATTGCTCGATTAACTTCAATCAAATCCACAAAATATAAATTATAATTATTACTGCATGAAAGAAAAGAAAATAATTTTAACATTAAAATTTTCTCATTCATTTGGCTTAAAAACGAAATACTCCATAAAATCTTCATTGTCATTTACTGTTTATGCGTTACAGTGGGCCAACTGATAATTTCTCTAATGTTACTATGACTGCGAAATCTTTACATTACGAAGATTTTTGTTTTACCAATGCTCTGAAACTCTGAATACACGAGGAGCGGCGAAATATTTCAGCACACAAATCAAAACAACCCGTCCCCCACTTACAAATATTAATTTTGAAACTTTGAAATTACGGATCCAATGACTTTTTGGAAAAGTAGATGCCATTATAACTTCTATATATGTAAGATTAAGAATATTTTTTGAAAGCTATTTCTTCCTTGCTCTTAAAGATTCTAAAATTGCCATTGACAAAAATATAAAGAACTCGTCAAACATATTTACCTGCGATCTCTTCGTAAGATCCCGAGTCACCATCATATTCGGTTGGGAGAATTTCTTTAGGTACTCCCTTATGAAGAGATTTCAAGTCTGAATGAACATGGAGCTGAAAAAAAGCATTATATTCTATTAAGTATTCAAGTTCTACCAACTTCCCTATAATTTATTCGAGGTAATGGACAGTGAACTAGGTAGTATTTTTTATTTCAAAGGGTGTTACTGGAGTGTTAGGGATAAGAAGTTAATCCGACGCTGAACTACTATCTTTGGAATATTTCTTTTGTATGCGTGGGATTTTACAGGAAGAATTTGTTGTAAATGTATGTTTGATAAACCTAGAAGTTAGAATTTCTTTGTGTTTTACAGTTGATTGTGTGCGTAACTTTTGTTGAATTTGGAAATTTCTAATAACCCAAAGAGTATACAATGACATGCGTAGGATAAAAAATTAGAAATGCTTCCTTTATGATTTCTTGAATATATATATATTCAAATGTTAGATGGTTACATGACTTTATCATAATCAGTTGTAAAAAAATAGGGAACTGGAATATATATATTACAGTTCCCAATTTTTTACAACTGGAGGATTGAGAGTATGATGAAGTCATGTAACATTTTGTAGGTTTTAAGAGAAATACACGGCAAACGTTTATGCTGCATTTTCTGTCCGTAATTTTGTAGATAATGAAATGATAAAATAATTTTAACATTTCAAATGTAATGAGAAAAATAGCCTTTCAAATTTATTTGTATATTCTTTGGTTCTAAACCGTTGAGATTTAATAAACACAAGACCTTAGTAAGAATTAAAGAAAATTAACAATTTTTAATAATGGGACAAAGTTATCAGTGTTCCACCTTGAACGTCACACAACATTTTACTCAATTTTTTCTAATTTGCAAATCTACACTTTTCTCCACTTAACCCTTCCATTGAGTTTCAAGATTATTCTGTAAATGGACACGTGTTTTTCTCTAGTTATTCTTTGGGTACTTTGTTCGCAATTGACGAGATTATATCTTGCTTGCGGAGAGTAAAGTTGTTTGGTTGTCGTCTGACAATAATCCCTCTTAACAGCTCTAGTCGGGAGAGAGATCCTGGTCGGTTACCCGTTTGGCCGGTCAATCCGTGGTTCCCGTGAAAAATTTATTTTCGTTCAAAACCAACCTACAATTTTATCAGGTTATCACGAATAAACGTGCAAATGAGACGTTATTGCAACTCATTCTACTGTACACATACATTAACGAACACGAAAGAATAGATTCATAGAAAAATAGATTCGGAACCAAGAGGGGATTCAAACTGGCGAACTCCCTCCCCCTCCCCCATTCTGCCCACCATAATTCAAACATTGCGCACCTAACGTCGAATCACCCCGTTTGTCTTTCCAGAAACTTTTCAGTCAAGGTCCATCAAACAATCAATGTTCAAGTCACTACCAGACACGTATTATACGCTGAAAGAGAAAAAAAACTGTTCCACAGGTTTCGGCCGGTTAACCGATACCGTTTTTTTAAAGACCGGTTTAGACGGGTTCAACTGTATTTTAAAAACATTTCAATTTTAAAACTATCGTTATGTGAACTGGGTTTAGTCGGATCGTTCTGGAAGTAATTTCATTTGAGTTTAAAAAAAACATCTTTGAAATTCAAAAATAATTTTTCTCGTTTACTTACAGAACTTTCCTTTACAGATAAATTTTCTATCTCTTTAAATATAGAAAATTTCGATATTTTATTGTGGTGTAGACTATTTACTGTCTGTAAAAACATTTAGTGGAGTTGTACAATTATTAATTTAAGCGAAAAGAGAACAAATACTTACCCTTTTTCTTAGTTTCTCCTTCATTACTGACTTGAAGAGGTTGAACATTGTTTCAAAAATTGAAGGCATGTTTATGTAGTGCAGTCCTTGAGGTCGGAGAGGGTATCCATCCTGCAAACAGCGAGATTATTACAGAAAACTAATATACAGAAGTCAACGATTATCTTACGTTTCTTCTGCGAAACATGGATGAGACTCATTACAGATGATGACATGTGTCTGACATGTACTTTAATGCAAATGTATTACTTTAGTGTCGTGCGTTTATGTCACATATTAGTCTCCGGACTCATCAACAAAGAGGAAAAACTATTAGAGATAAGAAACAGAAATTTTGCACATATTTCTTCCGTGTACGCTACACGTGGAGAAGATATGTGATAACTTTCGGTCAGGTGAAAATGGCGACGAGCCGAGAATCGAACCTGGGAGCTCTGCTTTGATCGCAGGTGTGCCAACCACTACACCACCCGTTTGCCTTCCACAACTGTGCACCATTTCCACCCAGACCAAGTTATCAAACAGAAATTTTGTTTCCGTATTTTGTAATCTCAGTAAGGACGGAATTTCTTTCGACATTTCCCTATGGGGAAGATCAGGGAAAATATGATTTTTTTCAAGTATTCACTTTTTTCACCATGTCTCGCGAACGTATTTAGATTATATAAATGTTTCGTATACGTAAACGTTAATTGGAATGTCAAACCGCATCTCTTAGACAGTTTTTTTTCTCTTCATTTTATAATAGTTGCATAGGAGTAAAAATCGTTCCAGTTTATTGTCGTTCAATTTAACTGTACGCTATTTTATTGAAATGATTAGTATAACGTTTATTTTAGTTTCATTTGATTATTTCTACATTAAAATGTCACAAATTAAACTTTTGTTCCTTACGAGCAAGTAAAGATTATTTGAAAATATTAAATAAAAAATATAGATTACACAATATAACGTATTTCGAACAAATTTGAATCCAATATCAATTAACTCTGAAAAAAAAAATCATATTCCCTTGAATAACTGAAGAGAATTATCATTATCTTATATCTGAATGTTTTGGTGTCGAGTATCGCGCCTTCATTCATTTTGCACTTGTTTTTCTGATAACAAACATTTAACTTGACGTTTAACGGATTTGAAGATAAGGAACCTTACTTACATATTTGTGAATAGCTTTGAGTTGTTTCACTGCGATGAACATTAATCTTCTTCAGCATTAATAAGAAGCAAAATATTCTTACAACCAAGGATCCATAATCGTAAAAAATTACGCAGGCCCGCAAAAGAAAAAAAAGGACTATTCCAAGGACTACCCAGTGTATTTTGACACTGGATTCGTATACGAATTTAAAATTGCTCCTTCATCCCCCATCCAGTTTAAAAAAAATAAAAAACCACCCTGAAATACGGATGAAAAGAAACATAGGAACACGTATTGGTCTGTTCCTAAGACTAGAACTATGTGATCTTATGTCCTTCGACTCGCTGAATTCGAATCCGAATTCAAAATGGCTCTCCTCCCCAGTTTTTTAAAAATCTGTACTAATGAGAAGTTTTTTGCAATTTAGAAAAATTGGGAGTGATGGAGGAGTTTTGGCTCCGGATTCGGATACAGCGCGTCACAATACATAAAGACCACACATGAAATAGTTTTTGCAAAAGACTATTTTTTTGTCCCGGTGTTATCAACAGCGCACTATAATTTGTATATTGTATAACTGTTTTTCTGAAGGAAAACACAGCTTTCTTTACGAAAAATATCATTGACTATCATCAACATTCTTAACAACATTCGCCTTCTGGTCTATGATCATTATAAAGTGCACCGTCGTAATTCGCGTGAGTAAAGCGTCAATGTTTACTAATTTTCATCAGCTGTTTAACCTTCATAATAATATATAAGCTGAGCGATTTAGTGTATTTCGTACCAAATATAGCGTAATGTAATTATATCATATACATTCAAGAGTTCTTGCATTACGTTTCGTAACCGCGTAACGCACATGGAACTAGTGTAATGGATGCATTTTGCATAGCGTATCTTAGACTCAAAACATGCTAAAAATTGTAAACCCAAACAAACTACTTCTATGAAAGAGTACACAAGTAAATTGTACTGTGAATACTCCAGCATGCGCTCATACGGCACACAAAACCGACAAATCTCTCGCATACCCTCTCAGATATCAACATAACCTCAAATCCACACCAGAATCCACCATACCTCTCTCACTAGTGTACCACTAATATCATACGCAAATAGAGGCGTTGTAACGTACTACGCTAGGAGCAATAATGTACCACTAACGTCTGAGCATGTGCAGAAGTATATGCATGTGGATAGCGTACACGATAGCTCGCAGGTACGTTATGCAAAAAAAATAAATCCCTGTTAATGCGCAAGAATCCTCATTTTTTCGTCCCTTTTCTGAGTAACCGGACTGATGAAACCACACAAATGAAGGATCGTAATTTAGAGCATTAAAAGATGTCTGATATTTCCTTTATTTCATCTTTCACTCTTTCCATTTAGAGATAACAGTATTTAAAAATTACATAAAAAAGATGCTACTTGACTCATTTATTTGTAAAGGACCTAACTTGACTATTTCAGTTCTGACGAATGAAAGTGTTGTAAAAATCACAGATATAGTAAAAATGTTCTATACATTCAAGCTGTAAGGAAGGAAATATTTTTCTGCAATATTGGCAAACATATAAATCTTTTTTAATATCTGACATTATATCAACAACTCATGCAATTTGTTAAGGATGGGATTCTTTACCATTCTACGGGTATGAGTATCCTCTCTGGTTCAAGGAAGGGTACGTTAACAATCTTGATATATTTAATGATGAATGGAGAGAAAATTGTGATTAACCCACCTGAAATACCGTCATGGCTTTCTTGATTAGA
Organism: Laupala kohalensis; assembly: GCA_002313205.1. Classification (NCBI taxonomy): domain Eukaryota; kingdom Metazoa; phylum Arthropoda; class Insecta; order Orthoptera; family Trigonidiidae; genus Laupala; species Laupala kohalensis. Next base: position 623,618 of record NNCF01126590.1, on the reverse strand, counting down.
GACGGCGATAACTGTCCGATGTGTGCCATCGATAGACCAGAGAGATCGACAATGCCCACGAGACCTTTCACCATAAAAGAATCGTCTTCAAGGATCATGGTGTCCAAAATCATCATGTTCAGTTTGAATATGTCAACGGTTTTGATTTCATTTGGATCCACTTGCGCGACTCGAAGGAGAATTACTCTCCTCCCTTGTGCGTCCTCTCCAATGGGCAGGAAGACACTGAGAAGACAGGCACAAGAATTTCACTGTGTCATTATTTCTGATATCAACATAACCTCAAATACACACCAGAATCCACCATACCTCTCTCACTAGTGTACCACTAATATCATACGCAAATAGAGGCGTTGTAACGTACTACGCTAGGAGCAATAATGTACCACTAACGTCTGAGCATGTGCAGAAGTATATGCATGTGGATAGCGTACACGATAGCTCGCAGGTACGTTATGCAAAAAAAATCCCTGTTAATGCGCAAGTATCCTCATTTTTTCGTCCCTTTTCTGAGTTCTGTCCACATCAAATTAAATCTTTTTAAAGTTACAATATTGGAATGCATGGATGTAACAGTATATAATGATTTCTATTTTAGCTTTGAAAACACATCTTACCGACCATTTAAAAATACTATTTAATATTTGGATAAAACGTATTGTCTTCAATAGTATCCATTTTTTAAATAAACTATTTTCCAATTGTTTAAATGGATGAAATATTTTAAATCTGTAGTTTTAAATAAATAATACCTATAAATAAACGTTATTGTCAAATAAGCTGTTACAAACTGCGCATGAGCACGTGTAGGACAATAAACCAATTTACTCTCTAAACTATTTTAGTTAGTAATCTATATTAATTTTTTAAAAATTATAGATATTAATTGCCATTCTAAAATGATTAAAGTTTTTGTTCCTGAATTTTGTCCGTCCTATTATTGTCTACTACGTCTTGATCTGACCGATTAATGGCTAGCCACACTGCTTACGAACGGATTCAAACGAGGTTTCAATTCATATTACTTTCTTCATAAATAATTTTTTCTCTCTTTAAATAAGATTGTTTTTACTAGTTACTATCAACGTAAAACTAGCATGTTAAGTAATATAAATATGAACAAAGAACATAATTACACTAATTAGATTGGAACTTCCATCAGGTCAAAAGTGTCGAAAAAAATCTCGATACATATTGTGAATTGTCCATCGAGGGTGGAATAATATCATATAGAGGTCATTTTAATGAACCCCAAATGCATTTCATATAAGCGAGATCAACAGTGTCAATGATGAAAAGACCCATTTCTCGGTAGCAATTTCCTTTGCTCGTAACTTTATTAAATATGCAGTCGTCAACAAAACTCATGGACAGAAAGTTTGTTTCGTCCGCATACAAAATTATGTGTATTTCTTCTTGCTAATTGACATACTCTAGGGCATGTATTGATACGTATTGTGCTTCGTGTATATTTTTAAATATTTCAGCAGTACTTCTTTAACTTTAAACGTTCAAAACGTCGTTACTACAAGAGTGTATTCTTCTTGATATTTTTAAATATGAGATTCAACGATGTCAATAAAAATTACGTTTCATTTAGGAGGAAGAGACAATGGTAAAGAACTCTAATATTGGTAAGTACTTTCAGGACTTATTAGGCACCTCCGTGACCGTTCCATTTTGTAAAACCCGTACAGAGGAGAAGTATTCCGTGAATCCTCCCCGGTATTTCAATCCCTGCATGCCACTATTACAAATAATAAGAGACCACACCAATAATTGTGTCATAATTACACAAATACGAAGCAAAAATATTTAATATTTTTAGTCTCTACTAAAATGTAATAAATGTTTAAAATAACGAGTCTCAATCAGACCGAGTCAAAGTCAAAGGAATGTGATTTCAGAACGCAGAATATTATATTCTGAACGATGAGAGTTACATCTGAATGTTCAACATTTTGAAGACAATACAGGTCCCCTCTAAAAGACCCTCTGTAAGTAATTCTAGATAGAAAAGCCATTCATTAACATCGTAAAAAGGAGAAAGTAGATATACGACTTCGCTAATTTGGAAAAACAAAAAGAAAAAAACAAGAGAAATATTATTTTTTAATATGTACTAATTAACATTTTTATCATTTACTAATGAAACCAATACAACATATTTATGATTATTACTTCCAGTATCATTTAAATGCAAAAACAAAAAATTAGTTGGTAATTTCTCGCCTGAACCTCGAATTCACACACCTACGAGTATTCCACTACCCCAAGATTTGCTTCCGCGAAGGACCTTACGTCATCTGGTCATCGGATCAACACGAGTCAATTCTCGAAACCTTGGGTAACCATTCGTAAAGTACCTACCGTAGCTTGTTTACAACATGGCACGTGAGAAAATAGTGGTGGCTCATGCCCCACGTCTAGTATTTCTGATGTAACGTTTCTTATTGTGTCGAAGGTAATAAGAGATGCGAGATTGTTCTGTTCTTCACGTCTTGCTTTTAAATCAGTTACGTTGTAAATAAAAAATATACTCAAACAGTAGCGGCCCGAGGCTAGTTTTAGGACGGTGCGAGATCCAACTATGGCGCCCCCCTTCCTTGTCCATAATAAATTATACTTTTATAAAGAGATCTATCACTAGTAATCTCCACTTTAACAAAAAAACATCTTATTTACCAATTACCAAAACAAAATTTTGTACACATTCTTTGAGGAGATCAACAGGCATAGCCATCTTTGGTACTGGTACTTATGTGTTCACTAATTAATGTAATAATACTTTTAAAAAATCTAAACTACTTAAATTATCTGGCGAACAAAGTTAAAGAAAATCGCTGTTTGCAAATTTTGGCATTTGCAAATTTGTTTGTGATCTCATATGACAATGCCCGATCTACATCATTTTCAAGGGACAGCAGGGCTATATCTGACAGCTTGTATCTGATACCTGACATAAGGAATGTTTTAATTAGTTTACTATAGATCCGTTCATCTTCGGTCATTGTAAACGGAATGGTAACAAAAATCAATCGTTGAGTCTCGGATGGGGTGTCAATTTTTTAAATTAAAACAAGGCGCCCTGCGACTTAATAATTGAGGTCATTCACATACTACGCACAACTTCGCAAGCAAAATATCTAAAAGCAAAGAACGAATTCAAAATATTTTCTCCCACCGAGTCGTCCCCCGGGATTTGGCGCCTGGAGCAGCCGCTCCGTTCACCCTATGGTCCTGCCTAGAAAATACGAAGACGAGTTGAATCCTCGCCCACACAGCAAAAGACATGGGGGATGGAGAAAGTAGAGAAATGATAATGCCTTGAAGTAATTGCCCAATAAAATAAGATACCACCATGATGAAATACACTAGTGGTACCGATGTGTACGTTGATTTTATAAGGGTCTCTAGAGAGTAGAGTGTTACCCAATTTAAATATAAAGTCAGTTTTTGAGCAGACATTTCTGGGATAAATTATCTTATTTCATTACAAAACTATCTAAATCAAATGGGATGAGATGTAAGAAGACTGGATAGAGGTCCGTGAGGACCCTTACGACCCATCTACGATTTATGAGAGAGTTCTAACGGGGTGGTTTCGGACTTAAAAGAGGGTTTGATTTTGAGTCCCACATTTCCAGAGTGTTTGATAACAGTTCAGATGTGTGATAATATTTTCTCAAGTTTACTCTTCCTATGACATATTCCAATCATCTATTAAAATCTCCGAGAACTACTGGCAAGAAATTACACGCTTACTCACCCGTGTCTCAGTATTTTCTTCATCAATGGCGTAGTAGGATCTCTGTCAGCGAAGAACTCCGGTAGAGCCGAACGAAGGGTGTAATATGCGTCCAATTTCTCTTTTGCTCTTTCTAGAGAGTATTTAGCGCCCCGGAGAAACGCTATCAGGAACTGGTCATCTGAGAACAAACATTCATGTACAATTAGTTTCTTTGTATACGTAAAACACAATCTGAGTTTGATTTGTTTACAAATGGGGGAACAGTCAGGATTTTAAAGCTTACAAATAATTCACCGGAAATGGGAGTATCAGCCATCTCATATAACGAATGTTTCTTACATTGTTTTTTTTCTCGGGGTTTGAACCCTACGAAGAGTCTGCAACATTGATCATGAAGTTCATAAGAATGTGTTTATTATGTACGATGGTTACTATTATACCTTGTTTTAGGCCTATAATTTCATTTTATAAAAGTTTCAATGAAAAATCTTGTCAGGAGCTCTTGGACAAACCTGATGATTTTACAGAGTGCAATAGACGTGATCAGAAATTGGTCAGTAACTATAAAAACAATTAAACTTTTTAATTGTTTCACTAACATTTTTTAAAATTGTGTTAAAACTAGTTTCTGACTCGAATAAATTAAATAAAAAAATTTTACACAATAAGTACTTGATATTAGGCAGATTCCAGTTTTTATTGCTCGATGTTAAATATCATTTTCTTTCTTTTTCATTTTATTTTGGCCTAGGGTCTTCTGGATTGCCTTGTCTTTAACCTGGTCATTACAAGGCTCATCTTTCTTATCTAATCTTTATCTTTTTTTAATACTCTATCGTGTCTCTTTGCTTAATTGGTTTCACCAATATTCCCGTCCCTGGTACAATATCAGTTAAATACCGAACCTCCTTCATTTGTACGAAAAGATCGATAGTAATAAATATACCTGTGCGTGCGCGCAAATGCGGCTGCTTCGTCAACCAATCACGAAGATGTTTAATATCAGCTTCTGTGCGAGAAGGGTCTTCATTCAGTTCTTTCTGAGCCGCCTCTACTAACGATGGGGGTAACGGACGTACTTCCAACATCTGCGAAACAAAATGAAAGTTACTGGAATGTCATAAATAGTGTTATTAGTATGTTCTCTGAGAATTAACCCACAAGAAACTGGAGATGCTTGAATAGGGAGAGGATTTAGAAACATGAGGAATGATGTGTCATGGGGTATAAGACACAAAAGAGGGAAGATGACTCATTTGTGAGGGTTTTGGAAAAATATTCACAACCGATTACTACGTTCTCACACCCTGAAAAAGTTCGAGAAAAAATATGCCTCTACAGTCAGTCAGAAATTGGAACAAAAGAAACTATTTACTATTGGATTGACGATATAGAGGTAATAAGATCTTGCTCATGGGATCAAGCAGCTAAGTCATCCAACAAGCTCTTGAGATAAGTAATAAAAGGTCCGTGGTTTGTAACAAACAAACAAATCCACAGAGAACTACAGATAGCTCTTTAATCCAATTAAATATCCCAATTATCGAACAACTTTTTCTTCAACCTCCCTGAAGTTCGGCAACATATAATGTTTATTTGGTAAAAGATTCACCTACTATGCTCAGAATCCAGAACAGATTTCCCCTCCACAAATTACACCCTCTTCAGAGATATGTGGACTATATATGTGATTGAACCCCTCAAATTTCATCGGAGGTATCAATGATCTCCTGCGTCTGGTGTTATATAATGTATGTCAGCAATTGTAAATATTATTGGTAAGATGCTGTACAGACTTCAGAATAGAATCATGCATCTGCGGAGCGCAAATGTGATGTACTTAGAAACAAATAAAAACTATTTCAATAAAAAATGGAGTGAAGAAGCATCATTAATCTCACGCACGGCAGACTGTATCATAGACCACCTCGCAAAACGTATTGGATCCATCACTTTCACGTGATCCGTGTCTTCTATCCGAACCTTCAATTAAAACATTAATAAATACACGAATAAAAGTATACCCCTTCTTCTTGAGTTCGTAGTCCGGAGGATGATTTGGACCATCTCGAGTTGTGACTGCGCAACCCTAGACGCAAATGTGAGAAGGCCATTCTAGGCAATAATGGAAATGTGGAGAATTTAATGCTTCAATTTGCGTTACCTTATTTTTTTTATCGTTGTATTTGTAAATGGGAAATGTAGCGTGCTATTGAAGAAAATCTACATGGAGCGATGGAATTTAGGAGTTGGGTGGTAGGCTATTTTTATAGGAGGTCCGCTTAGCTGGGTTTACCAACAACTTGGAGGGGTTAGTAGAAGTAGTTAGTAATAGAGTTATTGATACTAGGAGGAGCTGGATAGATGAAGGAAGGTTTGCTTTTCAGTAGTCACAGGTATATGAACTGGGACATTAGTGTGAAAAGCTACAAATTTTCTGGCCCCATCGGGAATCGAACCAGGTGATGGGCGATAACACTACCACCTGAACCACTGGTGGGGCAATGTTACCTAATGTAGGTACAACACTCGATGAAACATTTGAAGTCAGAACTTAAGGCTGCGAGGGAGACCACTTCAAAGCGTCTAAGTCGTCAGGTCAGTAAATGTCCGCAATCTGGGTACATTTTGTGAGTAATGTTATATCTTCGGTAAATCAGATTATTTTTTTCACTACTTTCTGGATGAATGTTGTGAAAATATCTGGGTAGATCGACTGATTTTTGCAGAGAGTTCACAGAGAACTTTGTGCGAATCATCGACCTTGTGATCAGGCAGCCAGCATTCTAACGACTATGCCACTGATGATTTATATTACGATTTGGTAATATCGTCCACATAGAATGATGCAATTATGTTCTGATAATCAAAATGACTAGAATAAACGTGGCGTGGTGCACCGCGTACTACCTCTGGCGACGCTGATTTCGAACCCTGTCTGATCCAAGTGATGGAGTTCGCTGCGATGGATGAAGCGCACGTTTCATCGTGGTATTCCCGTTTCCCCTGCCAATCATTCCACCTTAGCATTCAATCATCATAATCATTCGCCCTCATGTCATTCCTGTATCACGTCATCCGGCACCCTTGTGATTCCCGTACTATGTCAAAAGAGACATCATATCTCCGACCCCTTCAAGTCAAGGGAGATGGAGCGAAGAAGTAAAATGACTAGAACTGAAACCTCCAAAATAACATTATGATACCATTTGGTCATTTGATAGAGAACTTAAGACGATAGTTCTGTGTTTCGATTGTTACGAATTAAAGTCTTCCTTAGCGGAAAGTTGGTTGAAAGTTTAAATTAATTGGAAGAAGTCGCGTTAATGCATTTTATTATACTCCATTGCAATCAAAATCCATGCATTGAAAAGCTACTTCAAATGTGTATTAGTTGTTTATGGGTAGCAGCCAAGATACCAACCAGATACTGTTATCTCAGTGACTACTAGAAACCGTAAGATAAAGTTATTTTCTATCTTCACGGTCACCACCTGTTCGCTTATCGAGCATCGCTAGATCTATTGCGGCTGGAACTGGTTTCGTCCCTGTAGTAAGATCCAATCATCATTTTACTTCGCGATCCTTCGAAATATAATTTTATTTTCTTCATAAGTTTTCTTCAAGCTGTGTTTCCGAACAATATTTCTCTCATTTTCTAATTCTATTTAGGTTCATTATATAGTCGAGGTAAATAAATAAATTTACAATGTACGGCCTTTTTATGGATAACACACAAAAATATATCCCAATCGTTCATAAAAAGGTCATAAAATGTATTATTTTTTTAAATACAGAAAGAATCGACTATGCAGGCGTTAGATATAAAACACGTCTCATTAACTATTTAAACATACTTATAATCCAAACAATTTTAAATAATGTTGTTGAAACCTAAATATCCATCGCCAGCTCATTGACTGCTGAGGTACAGTGAAAAGAGTGTAGAATGCAAGTTCAAATTCTAGTTATGTTTAATTTTATTCGTATTGTTATATTATTTTCTACTGAAATAGTAATAATATCCGCGGAGAATTCTACGGAATGCAGTCCCGAAAAGAGCAGATAATGCACGAAAAGTAACCGAATGAAGACACTGGTAGAGATCGAGAATGTTTTTCTCGAACATTTATTTTAACATCACACATCATTCAGCCTACAAACTCTTTCTGATGTTAGACGGTTACATACACAACATATCCGACAGCAATAAGGACAGGACAAACAATCGAGATCATAAAGATGATGAATAAGAGACATCAATAGTGAACATCTAGAAATGGAAGCTACTTAATACCCAGCGCAGTACTAGAAAAATCATAACCTCACTGATAACAGTTTGTCATCATTCCACTGATAACACAGATTTGGCAATAGGACAAGAACATACTGCAAAAATCGAATTTAGTCTCAAGGATAATGTATTTCTGTGTGTGTCTGGTTCTGTCTTAAATCATTCTGAATCGGTTAAACCAAAATTTATGTGGAACCTCAGAAAGATAATTGTATGTCCAATTTATTACTCAATAAAACAATTTCATCACTTTCAGACTATTTTTTTTGGTTTAACACAGTTATGATTTGTCCTCCTACGATGTCGCATTTATAATTGTAATGTAAAAATTTGTTATTCACCTGATAAGGACTGTGTCCACAATCGAAACGTTCTGTTTAAAATTGTTAAAACAAAAAACAACAAAAAACCTGGCCTGAAAATGATGAAAGGCTTACTCAAAAAAATGCTCAAGTAATTGTGTACCACGTGATTAATGGAAGGAAATCAACAGCATTCTCTCACAGGGGACCAATGTTCAGATAACGATTTATCTCACGTCCTCCGTCAAGAGAAAAACCTTAAGAAAACGTCGAACTGCATTTGATGAACCAAGTCCGTTTGAGATTTACAACAGCAAGGCTCCGCTTGGTTAATAACCCTATCGGTCTTCCCCTCATTGAACATATAAGACATTTGTCACTAATAAATATGCCCTATGCAACGGCTACACAACACAAGAGGATTAATATTACGTTTTCGTCTAACATTATGTAGCTGATAATTAATCAATATAACGACCTTTAAATACACTTGTTTTTTCTTTGTATTTTTTTTTATACATTTTTTGTTCGTAAGTTGCCGTGCTGCCGTGAATAAGTATTTTTCATTCATTATTAACATCTGAGGATTATCTAAACCTAGTTCGAAACGTAGAGTTTGTTTATACTGTGGAATAAACAAGAAAATATTGATGTATTGATTAGTTACAAGAAAACAAACACAGCCCCGTCCCGTTGACCAAGTTGGACCGAAGTACTTCTGTTCGAGTAAACTTGAAGACAGGCGTCCAATTAAAACGAAACGTTGCGAAAACAAATAATCCTGAATTGAGAGATTGATTGTGTTCACAATTTGATAAATTAAAGAAATATGATGCAAACACATTTTCCAAAATATCATTAAGAGATTTCCAGCGAAAGACATTTTACTTGAATACTGAATTACTGAAGATCTAAGAAACTGATTCTTTCACGAACATAATATGCGCAATAGGGCTAATATTCACAGTCCTAGTATACAACTATTCTTTGCCGAAAAGGGTCATATAATTCAGGAATCGTAATGAGTAATTCCCTTCACTTCCAGAATCTCTTTGGAGCTTCCTCCAGCCATGATTCCTTCCGTACCACGATCCACTCTCCCAGACATCGACAACTCATGTCATTGGTCACTGGTGTGCATATTTCTTCCTTGCACCTACACGAGAATATATGGGATAACTTTCTGCCAGGTGAAAATAGCGAGGAGACGGGAATCGAACCCGAGACTCCTGCTTTTATCGTAGGGGTGTTAACCTCTACACTATCCGTTCGCCTTCAACAACTGTACACCATTTCTTCCCGGGGTTAGGTCTGGGTGGAAATTGAGTCAATGGTGTTAGCAACGCAGAGTCAGCGTGGCTCAGTGGGTAGAGCGCTGAACTACTGGCTGGATAGCTGGGGTTCAAACCCCGGTGAGGTGGGGATTTTTCATCACACCTCAACATCCAGACTGAATCCCAGGCCTACTCAGCCTGCTGTAAAATGAGTACCAGGGGCTATCCTGGGGTCAAACCGGTCGGAGCGAGATGCTGACCACATCTCCTCCTCCTAGTGCCGAGGCTCTACCCTCCGCGCACCCCTTGGGCACCTTCGGGGCCTGTTGTGGGATAAGTTTGACTTTTTTTTTGGTATTAGCAATGCAATGCTTACGGGACAAATTATTTTATAATGGGGATTTTCTAATTTTAATATGGTATACTGTTCTGGGTACAGAAAAAATTCTGATTTTGCACACCACTGAGTCAAGACTACACGGGGAATCTGTTTGTAATATAGTTCAATAAATAAATAAATTTTTCATTGTAAAAAAAACCCAGTAAATATACATTCTTAAATTGAGTCACAAACTGAGGTGCTAGCAGTTTTATTATATTGATTTCTGCTCAAATCATTATTCAAATTGTATTGTATCAATCGTTCAATGTTTCATTCTGTATTCATGATTTATAAATAATTTTCTGGGAACCTTCATCTATCTTCGTTTTACAGCAGTTCTCTCACCGCACTTGGCTCAATGAGAATCGCGCTGAGCTGCTGGCTGGATGACCGGGATCCGATCCCCGGTAGGGGGGTTATCACACGTCAACACGTTTTCAGCAGGACTACTCAGCCTGCTGAAAAATGAGTACCTGGGGTCAAATCGGTTGGAGTGAGGTGCTAGCCACATCTCCTGCTAGTGCTGAGACCTAGTGATGGCAGAACTCTACCCTCCGTGTACCCCTCGGGCACCTTTGGGGTCCGTTGTGTGTCAGTTTGACCTTTTGACTCTCACCACCAGACATTAATTTTCGACAGAAAAATTATATCATAATGTCCATTAATTTTATTTTTCGTTAGTCACTGAGCTGCTGAGAATAACATCAGTATACGAATAAAACAATAAAAAATAGTATTAAAATAATTATTACTTTGTTAATGATAATTTTATTAATGACTTAATGACTTGATTAATTTTATTACAACTTCCAAACGTGTTCACTTTTTGGGCGGAATGCGTTTTGCAGAAAAGAACAGTTGTATTATTTCTGTCAGCTTTAGAGGCAGTTAAAACATTATCTTTGGTACTACGTTTGAAGTGTGTAAGATTGTGCCAAACTGTCCGTTCGTTTGATATCTCTAAACCTGGATAAAATACGTCAGCACAAGTGAAGTAAAGTATCCACATTTAAAAACTGGTTCTCAGCGTTCTGGATAGTCAGAGGCCATTAAGCATAATAATTTTATCACGTGTAACAATCCAAACGTATGGTTTATCTTATTTCATAAAAACTATTAAGTCTCTGCGTATTATCAACGTTGCTGTTTCTAACACATCGATTATAACACTGTTATAATAAGTTATAATCAGATTATAATCAGTTTTTTATAAATAAACTTCAAAAACATTTGTTGCTGTTCTACTAATTTTCTACATCTCAGTAAAGAGAAATACTTCGTCAGTGAAACTCATCGATTTCTTGTATTACATAAGAAAACGCTTGACCACAGGATTTGAACTAATTTTATTGAACCTGGCTGACTTCACCAATAACGGAACCGACATTGGGAGGAGTGTGGATAGACTATTGGAAATTTGCAAAGAGGGATAAAAATTATGGCTTAAATTACAAAATTATTCATAGAATTAGAAATAAACTGTAAATCTATCTTAATTTTCAGGCAGTCTATGGGACCTTTTCCGAGGTTGCAGAACAAAATTAGAAAATTTATATAAATGCATCATTTTGAATGTAGAAGCACTCTTGATAAAATTTGTCCTTCCTTTAACGGGAAACCCTAATGTGACGCATTCAATCGTATCCAATAACCGTAGTCAGAGACATTACATTAAAACTTTGAATCCATCAACTATACATTTCTTACGTCCAAATTATCGAATAACTCTGCTAATAAAGAGATTCTTTACCATTATTTGAGATGATAATTTCTTCTTTAAGCATTACATTGTGAATATGTTGGTGAACTCATATTTTAAATCCTTTTATCTCTAGTGTATAATCTTTGTCCTTCATGTTTTAATTTCCTTCCGCTTATAATCTTCCCATCTTTCATCTCTACCTGCGGTGGATAATTGGAGGATGAAATACATCAGTAGGCCCAAGTTTCTGTATTATTATTTATTTTATGCCTTTTGGCAAGGTTCAGACCATGAGGCTTGCTCTTCCACAACTTTGGTAAGGGAATTGGGAAGGAGAGATGTTGGGTTGCCGAGGAACATATGGTACCGAACAGACATTTGTCTGGACTAGGTGAGGGAAACCCCAGCTGAAAACCTCACGTAATTCGGCCCATGCTCTACCGCTCAGCCAATGGGATCGTGAAAACGTAGACGCTACCACTGGTCCACTGCTGTCGGTGGTCAGCGTTCAGGAGGAGCAGAAAATTTTGCCAGGTCCCTATCGTCGAGTAAGATATTAACACTGCTAAACGCTCCAACAGGATGTCTCGGAATGGATTTAGATGGCAAGTTTAAATGATATTAAATATTGGTGATACATGACATACAGAAAGGAGTTAGGACATCTTGTGGAGTGAGGTCAGAGAAACAGGAGTTTGTGGAGAAAGATCGCTCAGAAAAATCACACGTTGCAGCCGTCACTTCGAGAGCGTTCTTGTACGACAAGGTTCACGAACTCTGAAGCTTGTCTCCTCCCAAAAAACCATTAAGATATCCCAGAAAGTGTTTTGCAACCTATGGTTCTTATGGAGGGAGATTGTTAAGTATTCATTTATTCTCTATATTAGTATTTTACATTCATTATATTGTATTAATTTCTCATTGATTTTATTATAACACTTTATTTCCTATAAAATTTGTGTTTTGTATATTTTCGAGTGTTTTGATCGAATTAGACTTTCAATAGATATAATTGAATATAGTTCATTAGAATAATTCCTACCATAAATAATAAATATCGTATTCAGAGTTATTTAATAGTTACGATTTATCATCAATACTTTGCGAATAATCCATAGTTTGATAATAATACGTACTTGTGAAATTACTTTCCTGTGTTTTATTAAATACAATATTTGTTGGAATTATGTTAATATTATAACGCGTACAGACTTATTTTTATTTTTAGGAGTGCTAAATCCGCCTCTGGCTTAGGGTCCTTGATCGGAATTGATGGGATGGTCCCTTTGATTGCTTCCGGAGAGTAAATTAGTTTATTGTCCTCCACGTGGTCATATGCAGTTTGTAAGTTCTTTTTAACAATAAAGTTTATAATTTAAAACAATTCATGGGGAGATAATTGCCTGATTTCGTCGTTTTCGGATTAATCGATTAGTTTTGCGCAGATCACCGACGAAAACTCTAGAAACGCCTCATTAGAATCATATTATAACACATCCCGGTTAATGTTAAGAGACACGATTTCCTTTTCAATTATACCACTTACGTACCAAATGAAACAATAATCATTCGAAACGAGTGAGTTAACAGCAACCACGACAAAAAATTAAGCATTCTTCCCTCAAAACGTAATCAACTTGAAAGGATGACTAATATGAATAAATTTACTTTCAGTAGAAAACAAGAAAAATAGAACTGTATTAAGTAGTCTTTAAAATTGGAATCGTGAAATGATCCATGGAAGAGATCGCACAAATATCTGGAGACGACTATTTATCATTGAAGAACACACATACAAAATTGGTAGCTGCGGCAGGGGTTGGATGAGAATACCAATGGTTCGTCCAAAATGGATTCTCTTCACGTTCAGCGGCGAAGCTGAAGAAGCCTTAGGAACGCACCTTTTCTTATTTGGGGATCTGGTTTGCTCTGCCCGTTCACATTTTATTCGCTCAAAGGAAATGTCTGATACGTGATTTTCTTCACTCTCCAAAACATTTTATGATCTTTTCATTATTACTTTTCGATAAGAACCATGAGATTAAACGCATAATCACCAAGTCAGTTTAGACTAGGCAAGGGTGATTATTGAAAATATTTCTGCTGAGAAGATATATCTCCTTCGTCCAAACAAACTTTACTAATCGATACAAGTGCGTTCCGCAAAATACAAATTTTTTGGTAAATACTTCCTATTTGTTATAACTATCTCGTTCTTTCTCTATCGAGGCGGCAAAACTGATGAACAAGCTTGATAAATACTCATTCTCCAATACATTGCGATCCTCTTTGCTCTCTGAGTTGCATTAACACAAGGAACACTGTATGAATGTCGATGGATGGATGAATGAGTTATTCTTTCCCTTTTGATATCTCCTTCCTTTTTTAGTTCTTATTTTATTTTTTATAGCGCAGATTATGTCATTTTTTATGCCAAGTAAATGCATTCACGAAGAGGTTAAGTGTAGAAGAAGGTATTTTCCTTAATTTCGCCTGAAAATAAAGATGCTTCATTATTATTATTATTAGTTCCCTCATCTTGTGTTGGTTTTTCTCTCAGCAGTGGATTGTTAAATCAAGTTCTGCTGGAATTAAGAATCTATTTCAGGCCCAAGAACTTTCTGGTAATGTGGGCTGAGGACAGAAGGACGCTGTATTGCAATCTACTTATTATATTGGTGTTGATTTTGAGTTTTTTAAAGGAGTGGACCAGGGATTGGGGTACTAGTCCTAGGGTAGATAAAATGATAGGCACTATGATCACTTCTTGAACATTCCAGAGTTTTTTTACTTCAAAGGCTAGTTGTTGGTATTTTGATATTTTGTCGTTCTTTGTTTTTTCTAGATTGTTGTAATTCGCGACAGCAAAATCGATGAGATATACTTTCGATTCTTTGATTTATTATTATTATTATTATTGAAATATCAACGTTGCGTTCGAAATTTAAGACGATTTTTTTGTTTGCGAGGAGAGTCTTTCCAACAACTATTTCATCATTTGTTTTTCAGTGATTTACTTCTCTCAATATTTTTGTTCCCAATTCCTTCGAAATCAATTCATGCAATTTAGATGAGCTGGTTCTGATTAACCCGTTGTATACCGGAAATGATTATGCACCTTTATTTAGATGCGATCTACCAAAGAGATGAAAGATTAATGTATCGTATTATTTTATTTTGAATGTGTTAACACTTCGTTTTCGAATAAGTAAACATCAGAAGGTCAATCATCCCCTGACGATAATTCGATCATTAACATACTCCTCGAGCAAATATCACAGGTTGGTTTTACATAGATTGAATCGCAAAGTGGATAGAATTTGTGAGAGGGTGGCTGATGAGCGAGCACTTTTACCCTTCCGTGAGATCAGGTAGGCCAAAGTGAGCACGTAGCAGTCAGGGTTGTCCAACAGGCTATCGTGGCAGAACGGAAGAATTTCAGAGCGAGTGAAATTTTTGCTGAGGTGAGTCTTGTTTCTATAGAAAATAGTATAAACGGGTTTAACGGTAAAATTTATCCTTTTGAAAAAACAAGCAGATTTCTCTGACATTCTGAACGTGGAGCGATTAATGTTGGTGATGCCGACACTTCACAGTGTTGCGTATTTGTGCATTTGCCAACACGGCCAAGTGCAGATGAGCTACTTGTCTTTATTCGATGTATTTGCTGTACTGTGGCAAATACACGAACACCAGCATTCGTCTGGTCAGTTTTTAGTCGCACATCAAAGGACTCAAATATGGCAAATATTTGCGAGAACCGTCCACATTTGGTTTGCGTGTAACGCCCAGTAGAGCGCGCGTGATCGAGGTTTGTTGATATTCTGGTTGTTTAACCTACATTTTGACTTTTCTTTTTCTACAATTTCTTTAATATGGACTGAAATATTTGAATGGACTGGAATAACCAAACAGTATAAATATTTCTTGAATTATATCAAATACATACCGTCTATCATTGGTATAAGAAACCATGTGGCATTATTGAGTTATTTGCGTATCCGGACCGTGAGAGGATGGCATATTTGTGCCACTTGTGAGTATGTCAAATATTTTGCCAAATACAGCAAATACGCTCCACAAATACCGCTATGCCAAGTGAAGTGCCAGCATGAAACGTTTGGTAACGATGAATAATAGTATTAAACGACATTATGAAGTATTACACAAAAAACCGCAAACATAAATAACTTATACAGTAATTTAATTAACCAGAAAACAATACAACTGTCGATTTGCATTCCCGCATATATATAGTTACCTGTGTGTGTGCAGGACTAGTACACTTACATTTCATACTTATAGATTAGTTACTTATACTAATAACTTACAGGCCAAATAACTGACTAGTGCTCATAATATTCAGAAAATTATATGATGAGCACTATTTGTACTTTTATGCATTTTTTATAACTCAATTTTTTAATTTATTTTTTAGATATTTTTATTTAATTTTTTAAATAATTTGGTAATATATTGAGAAGTTTGATTGAATTTATACAATTAGTTTATGTACTTACAACTTTTTATATATGGATGTACTTTTTCCTTGTTCTACTTTTTGAATTTACATAGCTGTAACTAAGGCTACAATAGTTATGAAGTAAACATTCGTAACCAAATACATGTTGTTCACTTATCAGAATCTCTTTGAAAAATTCATTTTTATTTATAATTTTCAACAATCTATTATGTATATTTCCGAGAGTATTAATACATTACTTTGCAGCACCCCATGCTATTATTCTATAACACATAATGCATTTTTATTTATATTTTTCTGTATTTTAACTTTTTGTTTCTCTATTATAATTTTTATATGATGAAAACTGAAATATATTTCTTCAAAAAAATTTCTGTAGCACTTCCACTAGCTCGTAAGTTTCATTCCGCAGAAGCCAGTGGAACACGTGGTCGCAGACACCAGGAAAGGAATCTATGAACTTCTTCATACTATCCGACAACGGAAGCTGTCACCGTAATTTAGATCTCTGGGAACGAGGGAGAACGCAAGTTCTCAGGCGTGCTCTTTCTCTCGACAGCACAGATCTAGAATCTAATGAGGGATGAGCAAATACGATTGGGGCATAAGTCGAATGGAAACGTTCTTTTTACCGTACCTGCAGAGAAAAGCAACAATTCTTTCTGGCCCCGCCGGCAAAAAAAAAACGGATGACTTGGTGGTGAGCAATAACGCTAACCCCTTAGTCGCCAGGGGGGTTTGTGTGTGTGTGAACAGCTGCGCGATGCTGCCAGTTAAAATAATACCCTCTTTTCGTCTTTGCGATTATCGCACGAGACCATATTTTCATCGCTCCTCGTCGATCGCATCGCGGACAGTGTGAACACAGGATTATGACTATTTAATGAGGCGATGATTTACATGCTCAGCGAGTGATTTGACCACTTTCAGCGAGGATTTATCTGATCCAGAATCTCCAAGGCAAACACCTTCCATTCAGGTAGCATGAACGCGCCAGGCGCTTGTCAAGTGTACATAACCATTTATGAAACATTCAATAGTTATCTATTCTGTTTGTATCAAAATTATTATAACAGAAATTAATGAAGTATAGTGTATTAAAAACCTGAGACTCATTAATTATACCGATAAAATTGAAACACCGTGTTCGAATAATGGTCTCTTGTTTAAATAGTTTTGCGATTGTTTTGTTTAATAACTTTCTTAATTGTCCGGAAAGGCAAGGCAAATTTCGTTTTCTTCTTTATGGAATGTCTGACACGGACGATAGTTTTTTATACCATTATCAATGAGAATTACATTGGAGATTATTAAAAAATGTCCAGTGACTCGATGCATAAGAGTCCATACAACTTTGAGAGGGTGATATGCAAATATTAGCCCCGAAACATCCACATTTTATTCGACAACTGCATAATGATTTTTTCTTTCACTAAACAAAATGTGGTATTTCATTATTGTCGTCAGGTCGCTGAAGTAAGAATTATAATCAAGAACGACATCATTTCGAAAACTGTAGCTCCTAGGTGAAGGTTGTCGGAGGATAAATTGTCAAAAGGTATCACTTTTTTTGTGATAACACTTGCCACTTGCTGTACTTATTTCGCACTCATTCCAAATGAATCATTGACTCGTTTGAGTTCCATAATCCACTGAATCAAAGCTTTGTTTTTCTAATATACAAAATGAACTTACTGCACTCTTTTATACATATGTAGGTCAGAAAACTGTGGAATAGAGAATAGTAGCTTTCTGATAATAATAATACTTTTTCAAGTTATTCGTTCCCTTTTTACTCACTGTTCTACGACAAACTTCTACCACAAGCACATTATTTAACATATTTAATAGAAAATACATAAAATTAATATTTAAATTGTGCAGTCAATTCAAGTTGTCTCATCACAGCACGATAGAAAAGTACTGCTCAAACGCAACGATACTTATACGGAATTGTATACAAGATTTCTACCTGCATAGAACTGATATCGTAACCTGCTGTGTCATTTATATTTCTTTATCAGCGATGGGATGACTAAAGGTGCCAATACCCCTAACGATGTCACTAAATGCAAGGAACTCGCTAATAGAGATTAAACTTGAATCACACCTATTGTTGCAATGAGCGGACGATGAGACCGCTGCCTTTCAGGGGCTGACTCAAACACAAACATAGTAACAAACATATCGTAAGAGATGGTTATCAAATATTCTTTGTGACCATGAAGGCCCCTCTCTACACCCTAACTGAAGTATCGCGACACTGAGCACAAGAGTTCACAGCAGGGGTGTCTCCAGTTACTCGTCTCGGGTAATTTGCCCGTGCAGGCATTACGCGGGCATGCGAAGGGCAACTCTTATCAGTTACCGCACTAAAGAGTGAATAACTAGACACGCAGTGGGGGGGGGGGGAGCAGCCAACTCTGCTTATCGCTTCCTTAAAGCAATAACAGTCTTGTAGACTGCTTGTGTTCGATTATTTTAAGAAGCGAAAATGTATCTCGAGCAAGTTCTCTTCGCAAGGCATTTACCGAATTTATTGCAGTCAATCATGTAAAAATTGAATTTAAAACAACATTTGAAGATATTGGTATTTGTTAATCGAAGATAATGTAGCTGATGAAGCAATTTGAATTGACCGATTTAAAAAAAAACGTCGTTAGCGTCCTTAACAGATCCATTCATTTCCGAACAATTAGAGACAAGCAGATCGATACTCGGCTAAATGTGAATAATGAGCAAGTGGTCTGACATTTTAGTGCAAAAGTGTGTGAATGTTCTAAAGTTTTCATTTAAAAGCTGAGCGTTACATTAAAAAAAGCGTCCAATTTATGAAATATTACCTCTCACTATCTGTTCTTCCCAGTGTGTTGTTAATCAGTTAATAAAGCAGTTTTCTCCGCTTAATGAGTAGCTCCGTATGGTGCTCAAGTATCTACTCCCCCACCTCTCTCTATGCTGCCCGCAGTTGCCCGTATGATTCGTCGAAGGATAAATCAGTGGTTATCTCTGGTATAGAGTAAGCGTGTACCTCGACAAGTTTCGCCTCGGACTTTGTATTCCGATAGCAATCAAAGCGCTCTCTAATCGTCTAATTTTCCTCGTAGTCTCCGTCTGCCTTATATTTATTTATTTTTTATTTACAAATCAGTGACTGTTACTTAACAAAACGGATTAGTATCATAATATTAATTTTATGATCATATGATAAAGGTTTATTTGGGAGGTCATTCCATCTAGGTTTCCCCGACACAATTTGGCAGTTCGTCTTGGGAATGTAATAAACGTATAATAATAGCTTTCTTTTCATTAATTAATGTTAAATTTCTCAACCTCCCTATTTCTCTTCTATAGTTGTGCAGGTTCTTACGTTAGGTCTCAGTGAGATCTTGGCGACAGTGTGTAGCGAGCATGGCATCAAAACACATTGGAAGGGTTCTGGTCATTCCCATAGCATCAAAGCAGAATATGAGTTTTACCCCTTCCACCAATCCTAGGCTCTCAAAATATACTCTTTTAATAAACAAGTCAATGAATATAAACTGGTTTGTCCCGGACCGCGGTTCCGGTTGCGGAAACCAAGTTTACAAATCAATGATTGTTCGGTGAAGGTTAGAAATCTGATATATGATTCTTACTTCTTCTGCTGAGCGATAGCTCTTCAAATCTTTTACAGTTTAAAATTTGTTACATAGAAAATTAAATATAAATATAAATTTATTGTCAAAAATGCAGTTAAAAACTGCGTATGACCACGTATAAGACAAAGTGATTTACTCTCCGGAAGCAAGCAAGGGACCATCCCAGCAATTCCGATCCAGGGCCCTAAGGCAGAGGTGGATTTAACATTTCCGCACACTACTTGGATACGAATAAAAATACTTCGGATCATGTTATAATATTAACAGAATACCAAAAATTTTGTATTTAATAAAACAAGAACAAGTTGATTCACAAGTACGTATTACAATAAACTGTCGATTATTCGGAAAATATTGTTTACAAATAGCTACTATTAAAATAACTAAATTCCAGATATGTTATTTCAATGGACGTCGTCCCTAGGAAGAACAATATGTGTTGTCGCAGAAAGACATTAAATCCGATGAAAAGCAAAATAATGCAGACAACTTTGTCGATCTCAAAAAAAGAAGCAATATTGAAGTTTTAATGTTTTAAAATAAATTTTACACTACAAAGAAAATATTGACCTCGCATTAAGTGTACGAAAAGAACGTAGTTATAGTAAATTTGGTCAGAAGTCAGTCATGGAAACGAGAAAAAGGGGGTGGGAATGATTATTTGTGCCCTGCAAAACACGAGGTCATAGGTTCTCCCTCCTCGTCCCAATATGTGTTTGAAGTCGACGCCAGTGAGCATAGTTGAAGTGGTAGAGGCAAAACTTTGAAAACAATTAAAAGGTATAATCAACTATCCAGGATAAAACTACATTGAATGTAGATACCGCGCCCAGTACTTTAGATTGGTAAGGGAACATGATGCAAAAATAAATCTGAACATTTATCTCTTATTTCATCATGTCCAAGTGGTTGAGATAAATGAGTTTCAAATAACAAAGTGACTACTGGTGCCACGCGTCATTCTTGAAAAATGCAGTGAGTAAGTTTTATAAACAATATTTACACGTGAAAATATCCAAACGATTTAAATTTTAAGAACCCTTTATTTAATAGACAAATCATTTTTTACAGACATTCGTTTCAAAAGTGACATTCTTTAAAAGAACGTTTTTGCAGACATTTAATGACATCCCTCTGCAAAAAGTAATGACATTTTATTTGTCTTAATCCTTTTTAATCATTTACCGTAGCGATTATACAGAATTCCTTCAAGTATTATAATTATATTATTATACAGAATTCCTGCAATTATATAAAACAATATTTATATAGTTTACGGTTTGCGTACTGTTCTAATTTGATTTTCAAGTTTGAAATTACGTAAACAAGTTCACTACCCACGAAACCTAGACGATATTAATAGTTTAGATGGTAAGTGAATTCCATATATCTATATAATCACGTATATAAGAAATGGCCGGTGATTCATGATTGCTTCGAAGATGTAATATATGTACGACTTGTAAATTGAACAATTTAAATGATATAATTCTTAACGAAAGTAATGTTTACGTATTTCACATGAGCTAGATGCTCATCTGCAAAATATGCGAGACTTTTTAATTTTATTGAAATTCCTTAAAATATAGAGTTAGAATGTTGACATTTATTGCCTAATTTATTTAACTGACACAAAGAAAGAAAACATTTCAATTATTAACGACATAAAAACGTATTCTAAATAATTTTTCTTAAAGAAAAATAATAGATGTAGTACCAAGTATTTTACATTTTGGAAGGATTAAAAATCTTTACGCGCAATCCTTTTTCACGAGATATATATTACAAAATAAAGTCAATCACTTTTTAAGAGTAACAAAATCTTTTTTGGTATATCGTTTTCTTACATAAATATTACTTCTTCCTGTAGGTAGATTATTCAGAATTTCTGTTGCACTCCGAAATTTCTACGAAAAATGACTCATAAAGATTAGTCAACTTCGAGACTGTGTTCAAGAGATGACGTGATAACTTTCTTTACGTGAAAGAACTGAGGGGTTTACTTAAATACTATACACAAAAACTTTTTAAAAAATCTACATTTCTGTGATATATATTTTAATCATATAAATAAAAATAATGTATGATAAAAGAAATTGGGCATGAACATGTGGAGGACAATAAACTAATTTACTATCTGAAAGCAAGCAAGGGACCATCTCATCAATTCCGATCAAGGGTTCTAAGGTAGAGGTGGATTTAACATTTCAGCACATTCGTTACGATAATAATACAAACGTTAGCTACGTTTTATATCAACAGAATACCGACAAATTGGTATTAATAGAATACAAAAAAATTGACAAATTTGTATGATTAGGAAAAATTTAAATTATTCCGTAAATATTAAAATAACACTAAATTCGATATTATTGAGACCACCGCCCCAAGGTAAGTGTCAACAAAATCTGTATATAAATACCACATTTATGATAACTGAAAGCAACTAAATATGTTGACGGGACGTCGTATAAACACAATGGGAAAATTGAAGGTCCGTACCTTGGTGTCGGTCACACGAAGTTGTCGACTGCTCCACGTCGTCTTCTGTTTTCGAATGAATGCCACTGAACCGATGCGTGCGTCACTCTACGTGTAGCGACACCATTCGCAGGTCGCGCCACTGTCGCCTGGACTCCTGTGGCGACCATGACGACGCGTGCAGGTGCCCCGAGTCAACTAAAGTCCTTAATTCTAGAGGGAACCGCCAAGGGAGGAACTATAATGCGGAATTTCTCATGCTTCCGGAAAATACTGCGCGCAACTTCTCATAATTGTGTCAATTAGCTGTAGGTGGTCACATTATTGTGTCGTATCTCCTCTCCTTTCTCCCTTTTCCGCCAATAAGATAACGTTACAGCTGGCGCCGGATGATATATTAGAATTTGAGCATAGGAAATTACGTTATTACGAGAAATTACATGCTTTAAAGTTGTGGACCCGGCTGTCAGTTCTCTCTCCAATTAAGGTCTCTAGAGTCAACGAATGACGTAACGCTCACGGTGCAGCTGCTGTTGTCGCTGGCTGATTATGCGAAAACGATAAGGTTTCAAGGTTTATTTGGAAGGTAAATTCTTTGTGAACGATTTTCAGAGCCCATTCATTAGGAATTAAGACAGAAGCGAAACGGAAGTAGGAGAGAGGTTACCACTTATTATTCTTTCTCAACTTCGCTGATGTCATGACGAAAATGGTTTAGCTGTACGGGATTGAGTATTTTGCTGAGAGGTCATTGAATACGATACAGCATATAGGTATTTCCTCCTGTAACGTGTCTACCATAAAATGAAATAGGCGCTATTTGAGGCCGCTTTATAACAATAATAATTATTTGTCAAAAAGCAGTTTCAAACTGCGTTCGACCACGTGGACAGTAAACTAATGTACGCCTACTCACTGGAAGCAAACGAAGGACAGTTTCATGTTCCCATCCCCGAAAAAAGTAATTGATTTTTTTTTTACTTTTTCGTGAATAGACATATTCAAACACAAATATTTCTCGATAATTTTCGGTCAGTTGAAAATGGCGGCGAGCCGGGAATCGAACCCGGGACCCCTGTATTGATCGCAGGGGTGTTAACCACTAAACCACTCGTTCACCTTCCACAAAGTTCCACCAGAAAAACGGTGTACAGTTGTGGAAGGCGAACGGGTATGCAGAGATCAATTAACACCCCTGCGATCAATGCAGGAGGCCCAGGTTCGATTATCGGTTTGATACCGTTTTCATCTGACCGAAAGCTATCACATATCTTCTCCACGAGTAGGTACACGGATAAATATATTCATAAATATTTCTTGTTCTTTTTTATGAACGGAATATTAGGTCAACAACTTTGAATTCAACGTTCAACATTCCAACTTTCGATCTCTCGTTTTGGCGATGAGGTCAATTATGTATAATTTATACCTGGCAGGATCTTCCCTCGTCCCTTTCCCCAGGATCCTCGTACTCTCCAAATGCTTCAGCACTTCGAGCTGGATCTGAACGTTAACATAAGATTCAACAGATCAATACAGGGGTTAACCCCCTAATTTAGGAATTACGTGTTTTGTAACATTGTTCATGTACCAGGTTCGTGAGGGTTCTAAGCTGAGTACCAAAATATAGCGAAACGTGAAAGAAAGAAATTTTAGATGTAACAGAATTAAAAATTTATTGGCTTTTGAAACATCTTTCGCATTGCTTAAATACGAACAATTGTTATACATTTTAGAATTGTGATCTCGCAGAACCAGGATACTTAACTAAGAAGATTAGAAGAAGGGTAGTTTGAGACATAAGTCAAGGAGAGATCCGATTTTATTGTAATTTTCACAATTTTTGTAAATTATGTTAAAAATGTTAAAATATTGCTGTTAAAAATGAGTTTAAATGAAAGTTTAATTTTGTAATGGAACACCGTTTATTCCATCCTTTCTTTACAATCATCTGAAAACTATGAAAATACTCCAAATATGTTCTTTAGAAATTTGTCTTCCATTATCAGAAAATTAGTTGCACTAAACAATTTTCCGGAAAACATCAGCAAAAGTCATCATTCATGATTATAAATAACACATTGACCGGAGAGAGCTGCAACATGCGTTTTGCGAAGGATATAAGTAGGAAATGTAATTTTTAAATCTATATATTATTATGATGAAAGAATAACCCATTGAAAATATGCCTTGTAATCATGATGAGTATAAAAATTTATTTGATGCAGAGAGTGACGACCTCCGAAATATATCATTATTTGGTGAATAATTAGGTAGATTAATCCAATTAATGTTCTGTTATTTCTGATGTATATGCGCTGTGTGGTTACGTAGGTTTTGTACATAAATGTTGCTAAATATAATAAATTCTTGGAATTTTCGATATTTTACTCTTTAATGGTTGAAAAAGAGTGAAAATGTTAGGTTCTTTGTACAATTTGACTGATACATTAATCAAAGTAGACAGCAAAAACTTAATAATAGGAACTTTATTTAATACTTTAATATTAGTTTAATTAAATAGTTTAATGATTTATTTAACAATTTTTGATTTCAGTTCTCTGTGATATGTATTTTTGTATTTTTGGTATTGTATTTCCTTATATCCTGCCACAGGATAAGATCTGTCCATTTGCAGTTAATAATAATGATTGTTATTATTTTTTATTATTAACTTCGAATTTTGATAGGATGTCACATTTGTATTGTAGGGGACAACTAAGAAAGGATTATTCGAAATTCTGATGTAAATATAGTGAATTGGGTGGAATGATTTTTCGAACTTTCACAATCCTCAGTACATCATATTAACTTAGTGAAATAATAAATTGTTTGTTAAAAAAGCAGTTAGGTGTTCGTATGACCTCGTGGAGGACAAAAAACTAATTTATTCTCTGGAAGCAAGCAAGGGACCATCCCGTCAATTCTGATCAAGGGCCCTAAGGCAGAGGCGGTACATTAACACGATCCTAAGATAAGAATAAAAATAATTCGCTATTAACAACCTACCTACTAACAAATTTGTGATTTAATAGAACAAAAAAAGTTATTTCACAAGTACTTTCTATTATCAAACTATGGATATTCGGAAATATTGTTTATAAATCGGAACTATTAAAATATCTCTATATTCAAGATTAAGTATTACAACCCCTGGGAAGAGCCAAGATAGTGTGCATAATAAATCCTCCTCTATCCGAAGGAAAATCGGAGAAAAACCCGCGCTGGATGGGGTTACAGAATTAATGTACAGAACCTAATTTTGCGCGGTTAACGTTGTTAATTAAAAATATTAGTTTTCCGATATTTCATTTTAGAATAATGCAAAGGTATATACAAGGACAGGAGTTTGTCAAACGCTGATGATGTGGTATTTACTTTCATTACATTTCACGAACTAATTGAAATATCATCTCGGTTCTTGTATGTAAGATTAAGTGTTGGCGCATTATCCTGAATGACTGACGCATTTATCAAAGCAGAGAGAAAAAGATAGATTCTCTAAGTTTTGACGGGATGTTTCTTGTGTATCTTAGATGATAAGTAAAGATTTTTCTAATTTTGCTAATACAGCGAAGAAATATTTTCATCATGTACAAAGCGCGTTAATCTCAATTCTTTAAGCGGCCATATATTTGAACACTAGAAATTGTTCAGAAAAGTCACTAGTGACGTCATCAGGTGCCACAAATTGTGTGCAGTAGAAGCCCTCTTCACCCCGGATCAACCAGTCCTCGGATTAACTGGTCCGGGTCTCAGACCTTTCCGGACCGGTTAAGGGGGATTCCAAGTGTCCCCAAGCACGGTAATGAGATACCGTTTGGAACTACGGATTCATTCGTGGTGTAACTCAAGATCAAACACTTTCTCATATACGACTAAGGTTATCACAGAGATGCACCGTTTCCTTCAAAAGAGGTACTCTTGAACATAATTTTTAACTGGAATTTTCTGAAGTGCTTTGTCTTCATTTGATGTAATCATGTTAATAAAGAATTTATGAATATTAAATCGAAGGAAAGGAAATGAATTAGGATTTGGCGAACAAATTTTATTTAAAAGTCAGCTTTTATTTTGGTAACCGTGGTGAATTACAGGTAACATATTCAGTTAAAAAGCATCATAGTCGAATACACATACAGATTATTTCCATATTGTGATTTTTATCACAGAAGAACTTATTCATACAATTCTATTGAGAGCATTTATCTTAAATTTTTATGAATTTAGCTAAAATTTAAAATGGAAGTGTTGTTTGGACTGTAAACTGGATGTATCTTCAGTTTCAGCGTTAGTCCACATTGAGAGGTCGGAACGAGCCTTCCAATCCAAAGAGGTCCTCGTGTGTCTTGGGTCGACCTGGTCTTTTGCTTTCGTCAACGCCGTAATTTTCATCCTCCGCAAAGTAGTCTTGCCATTCCAGCAACTTCTTCGCCCAACGATCTACTCGTAACAAATAAAACTATATTCATTCCAAACATTGTGCGGGGGGGTTTACAGAAGTGAATTTCTTTAAATAAATGACAAGGCACACAAAAAATAAAGAGTGGTTTGAGCCAAAGATTAGACCTATGTATCCTTATGTATTATGACTCGCTTAATACGAATCCGGAGCCAGAATTGTTCCATCATCCTCAATTTTCTTTTAAATCACGAGAAACCACTTTCAAATAGAAAAAATACGGAAAATCTTTCTTTCGGAGGGTTCAGTACCAGATATAACCTTCCAGATCGACTAAAATGATTGTAAGAAGTGTATTTTGATGCCCTAAATGCGAATTCGGAGCCAGAGAATTTCAGCTATACGATATTTAACGAGATGGCATTGAAAGCTGTGAATATCGCTTCCAGGTGAGAAATGATGTTTCCATATTTTTCCTATTCAAAGGAGTTTTTCGTGATTTTAAAGAAAATGGAGGGTGATGGAGCAATTCTGGCTCCGGATTAGGATTCAACGCGTCAAAATACATAAGGATACATAGGTCTAGTCTTTGGTTCAGACCACTTTTTATTTTTTGTATGGCTGTGAAATTATAGACTTTTATGGACGAATAATATGTTTTTTTGTGAAAAGAGCTCCAAAAAAATTTATTATTCGTGCATAAAAGGTCGTAAGTCAATAATTATTTATTTAATTAGATTATGTAATGGACGTCAGTTGTTGTACAAATTGACTTTCTTTAAGCGCATTTAAGTGCATTCTCACGACTGCAATGCCGGCTCTTCACTTGGCGTTGCGTGATTTGTGTAGCGTATTCGTTGAATTTTAAAAAATATTTTATGTTTTCACATGTATCTCGAACACGCCATTCACACACGGACTGAACAAGCAAAAACTGAATCATGCCAAACATGTTTGCTTATACCAATCATGGAGCAGCACATCTTTTCTTTCATTAATGTTATCAATACATGTTGCATAAAATATAAAGTTACGAAAAGAAAATCTTAAAACTTTTTCGTTATTCCAGTCCATTAAAATGTAGTTCATAAAGTAGTTATAAAATTACAACTATTTTAAGTTCAAAACAAAGATTTTCAAAATGAAACTATCCATTCAATGAGAGTGAATACCAGGGCATTGTATGCACAGGCCACGGCTCTACTTAAGGGACATTTTAAAGGCGTACAGGCAAAAAAAAAAAAGAACCTCGCCACACATTTGTACATAAATAATATTTGTAAATAAAGCGCACTATTGAAATTGAATTATAAAATAAAAAATTATAGGTTAAGTAACCAGAATATCGACAAGTGTCGATCGCGCCCACTCTATTTAGTAAACCAGAGCTTTTCTTTCCAAAACAGATACAAGAACACGAGGTACTATTAAAATTTGAAATCCTACTAAACTAAATTTTACTAAACTGAAATTTTGAAAAAATTATATCGAGTTATTGACACATAAAATTTAATCGTGTTTGAAGTAGAAACTGTATTTAAAATGTCTTTAAATTTTCATTTCGCGGAGCAATGAAACCTAATTTTGAGTTAGTTTGCGTAGCTAGAGGAAGTAATTTAAATAAATACTAAGAACAAGGAAGAAATGGTTTTAGTGCCTTTCTATTAACGATTTCTGTTATCATGGCTACATGTTTTCCTTCTGACGCCTGTACAAGTACCAGACACTATAAAGCAATTAACCCACACTCTGACCATTATTATTATTATTATTATTATATGAATAAAAATGAAATGAACTACTCTCGCTTCCGACTGAATCGAATTAGTTCTGATCACTTAAGATACATAATCACTTAAGAGAAATATAAATGGTATTTTTAATTATGGTATTGAAACTGATCAAGATTTACATTCGATAGTATCAAAATAGGTACTAGATGAAGTCCTTACCTGCTATTTCTTGGATGGGTCCCGCATCTCCTCCGTACTCTTGTGGTAATATTTCTTTCGGAACCGTCTCGTAAAGAGCTTCCAAATCAGAGTGTACTAATATCTAGAACATAATACTAAACTTAAACATGTAAAACTGATTCTCGTTTCAACTGAGTACGTATTACACTTTGAAAATAAAACTAGCTACCTCTAAGCAAAAAAATATATTAATGAAGAAGTGACTGGTTGGAGGGAAGTTTGAAAAGTTACCTTATTAACTACTCTACGCCGAATACAGTGTTTATTATTAATAAACATCAAAAACATTAATATTTAAGTTGAAAAACTTTAAAATACGTTTTTAAGGTAAATGATGGTTTTGGGCTATAGAGAAACGGGTTGTTAGGTTACCGGTCCAAATATGAATAAATTCGTAGAATAATTTTTATATTTAAGTTTTATTGTGAATTCTTTTAAAATTTTGAATCTCCAGTAATGATTGGTTTAATTTTCTTTTCAAATCCTGGGCAACTCCGAGTAGTTATAATAGTAATCTATGTTAGAGAGTGAGTGTGTCAGTGAGAGCCACTGTCAACTATATTAATATTAGATTTAGAAAACGACCAAAATAGAGTATGAAACATTGTGGAAGCAACTAATTTGAAAAGTTGAGAAAATGCTAGAATCTGTTTGACGAGACGATAATGAACTCACTGACGATTTTAATCAATTAATATCGCAAGATATAAATGAAAAATCTTTACAACAATTCTATGGGTTAGTTCGCATGTCACGACCTTTATTTGTTCTTGAATCATCGAGGGCATCATGAATTCTCTGTGCTCCGATGCCTTGCAGAAGCTTTGCTCATTACTTCTCCTGATTCTATTAACGTATTGTAATTGCACTTGCAAACTGAGGGAAAGTGAAATATCTATCAGAAGAAAATGAAAATTAGGAAATACGAGGGTTTAGATTGATCAGGTGAACAAAATAGTTAGTTCAGTTAATGACAGTTTCCTGGTATATGCTTGGCACTTACAAATAAGGAAACACGTAATAATGAACATTAAAGTTTCAGTAGAAGGTACTTACTCGTTTTTTCAGCTTCTCCTTCATAAAGGATTTAGCAAGATTGAACATGGTTTCCATAGCAGGTCCCATATTTAAATGGTGCATTGCTTTCGGGCGAACAGGATATGCTTCCTGCAAGAAATAGAAGCAAGTGTGAGAAGTCATCGTACAAAAAAAACGTATTCACTCACACAAAATCTAAGTTAAACTAGAATAGTGCCTCGAAAACGTGGGTTTCGATCAGTCCATTGAGCCTATCGAAAGAATCATTTACACGTTCCATCACTCAGGATCCTGCCCCCCCCCGCTTCTTGGTGGTCCATCAACTCCTCATTAGTAGATCAGACCTCCTCTTCGGTTCCTTCTCAGAATCATGAGAAAGCTAGGTTGAACTGACATAACAGAAAACCTTTTTTCTCCTGGAGTGAAGACTACGCATTATTATTATTTATTTACGTTTTGTTCATACAGTCATATCCCCATAATAAGACATTACACGGCTAAAAATCTTACGTCATCACTCCCTCTTGATTTAAACCTAATTTCATCCCCTATTCATATCATTTTTCATTTAAATACGTTTTGAACATTTTAAATTTATCTTCCGTTTCTATTAATTTGAAATATTCCCTTGTTTCAATCACATCTTGTCTCTTTAACGTCATAACGTACGAGTATGCTCTTTCTTCACTATAAAATACACTAACCCATTCAATGTTTTCCGTGGTTGAAGAATACGCATGAGTAGCATGAAGTAATATTACTTCATAAATGCAACATGAAGTAGAGATGTGTTTAAACATGGCTTCCTACAATTACCAGACTGGAGTCTAACGCTTGACAACACCGGTCTCGTAGGCCGGCCGGCCGAAGAGAAGTTCAAAAAGCTAACACGTTCATATATTTAGACATCAATATCATAGAAGTTAAAAAATATAGCGTGACCACAATAAATAAATAATTACTTGTAGCAGAATGCTATATATTCTATACTTTTATATTCTTCCATATTCAGAATTCTTTCTAGAAAAAAAACAAATGAAAGACTAATAACAACGTATCTCTAAGTGACATACGATCTATATCAACAGAAACTATAGAAACTCAAAAACAAGTGGCTAAATACAATGATCCAACCTATCCCAAAATACGAAGTAACCAAGGGAACAAGAACTTGTTAGGAAGACGAGAACATCACTCTCGTGCGCGACGTGCTAGTGATCACTACAGTGTCGAGTCGCTGTCTTACTCGCTGTAAAGTCACACGCTCACTCCACCGCCGGCCAGTTAAACCGTACTTAGCCAGTGCCTATTCAGCGTCTAGCTGCACTATATTTTAATCTATACAATCGCACAATTCGTGGACAATCAAAAGTTATAACTGTGTGTGCAGACCACACTAAAGTGACAATTACTTCGGACCTTCGTCGACTGCCATTGCTTATAGTCTGTCCTAGATGACATTCGTAACTTTGAATATAACTTGCAAGTTTATAAATGCAATATATGTGTGTAAGCAACTTTTTCGTAAAGTCTTAATTATACAATCTGACGGTGACATGTACGAATGAACTATCGACCCGTCATAGCAAGAACTAAACGTAGTTGAACTTCCAACATCACAAGAAATAAAGTGTTACAAATTATCGTGATGTCAGGATATTGGAAGCCCACTAACTCTGAGGAGAGAACTATTAGTGAGATTACTCCACAAAATTCGTGAGTTAGCAGGTTACTGCTTTAATGTACATTCAGGTCTTGTGAACGACCTCATAAGCCATTTTTTTATAAATTGTTATAGCTGACTACATGACTCAAGGACAAATATGTATAAATGTTGTGTATTTTCTACTTTGATATCACTCAATTCTCAGCTTGTCAAATTAAATTAGTCAGTGCCTTTTCACATTTGTTTTGACTGTATTCTTAATTCGTAGTTAGCTTATTTGTAGTTATTTTTACTTCTGTAATTTTAATTTATTTATTTTGGAGGGGACTCTTTTACTAAAGAACACGCAAATAAATGTCAGATTATCGACAATTCTTAAGCTCAAGGTACTAAAATTTGATTACCCCGACATATTTTAAGTACAGATTCATTTTTTAAGAATGTGAATGCATAAGCAATCCATTCGCTGAAATAAAGTTAATGCATTTAATCAAACCGGCCAACGGTTGACCGTTGCCACATAATGCATGTTCCAGCCTGGTAATTGTAGGAAGCCATGATTTAAGTCATTCTTTAAAGCTAGATATTTCATTACTTGATCATACTAGAAATTATCATATGTACGTTTTCCTTTTGAACTTGCACCAAATTCTGGGGAATGTCTGTTGCGCTGTGGTGAGAATTTGAACTATTATAGAGTGCATTACCTCAAAGTAACCGCAAGATAGCACTAGTGTCATTCTTATCCTTTGTAAACTCTCCCGCGACGAGGTTTGATTCCGGACCTGCCTCCTCGTGAAAGCGCCACAGACATCCCCAAATTGTGGACAATCTTCCCTTGAGTTTTATTCGCGATATGGGGAGGTCTTATAGATACGATAATTAGTAGTTTGGTCAAGTAGGTCTTGTCATTACCTGGAACACGGTCATCACCTTCTTCATCATGGACGGAGTCATCTGCACAATGTGGGCCATTGTCATGTGCTTGACGTCAGCGACGCCGACTTGTCCTTTCACCATGAGGTTGTCATCTTCCCATAACATGATGTCTGCCATCATGAGGTTCATCTTGAAAATGTCTGTTGGGGAGAACTCATTGGGGTCTTGGATACCCGACTGGAATAAGCAAACTCGGCGACCTTCGTTGTCTAAGCCCAGGGGGATAAACGATCTGAAACACACATTAAGTCTACACTGTTAAGAGATTTTAAATATAGAAATGACTAGCTGATTACCCGGCAATGCCTGGGATTTTTTGCTTTTACTCCAATGTTCTTAACTCAGAATAGAGTAAAACGTCCATAACAATCAAAATACTTTTACTTACCATATTTTAAAAACATGTACGGCATCCTAGTTTTTCAAATTCATAATACTACAAATTTAATACAAAACTTGACTGCATACATCACACCAGCTTCGCCAGTCGAACTTTCGCTTCTGAGACATGATGCGGCAGCACCATTTCATGAAAAATTCTTGAAAAATCTTAACTGTGCGTAGAAATTCTACGATATAAAGTAGTTTCTTATCTATGCTAAATGCACAAAAAATTGTCAATTCAATTTAATAACGACTGATATTTTCCTTCTTAAATTGAAGTATTTTATCACTTCTATTTTTCGTAACGTATTATCGATAATTTAGGTTAATTTTTGTAGATAGAAATATGCTACCGCGGACTTTTTTTGTAGAACTCATTGAGGCAAATAATATTGCCATTTATAGTTGTCACCTATCTCCAACCGTTTAGGCAGCGTAAGCACATAATCCTTTTCCAGATTTTATCGACATTTATTGTTAAAAACCATTTCTATCTCTTATCGCACGTTAAAAAAATAAAAGTTAGCCTATGTTCACCGTGGACATCTATACTATCTCCTTACCAAACTTCATAATGACCGGTTCAGTAATTTAGTCGTGATCAGGTAGCAAACAGACAGACACACTTTCGCGTTACGCATTTATATCTCAGTAAGGATAACCCTTTGCATTTAAAATGAAGTGAATTAATATCAAGAAACACGTGTTACGTGGTTGCAATTTTGCATCACCTACACTATTCTCGTATCTTATCTTTTAGCTCTTTCCAACCTGAATTTTTCCTGCTATTAGAGCATAGTTTTCAGGGTTCTTGACACAGTATCCTGATATGGTGCTGCAAGGGAGAGAAACTAGTTTACTGCATTTTCCATTCAAAATACTGCTAATGCGGATTTAATACAAACTAATTACAATAACTATATACACAGAATTAAAACAATCATTGAAACCGTTTTTGAGAAATTTTCAAAAATGTGTTTGATCTTCATATGAAGTACTCTTTATAATAAAGTGATAAAAAATCTTGAGCACTTACACAAACAAGGAGCAGATATATGGTCGAAATTTACCCAACCTTTGAACCAGAAACACTGTGTATGGCGGACGGACAGCATTAAAAGAACACTCTTGTGAGATCAGGGACGATCAAGAAAAAAAGATTGTATCAATACGGACTCTTGGAATTGTTTGGGAAATACAATCTCTCTGAATAATAATGATAAATTTGTTGAAAATAATGAAACGAACATTAATAACATCGTGTTTACTGAAACGATCGTTAAAATTATACAAGTAATGACAACACAATATTTTTTTTAAGGCTCCTATCCCGGAATACGTACATCTTATATGGTTGATATTGGTAAATTCCAAATACTGTTCAAATAATTATTTAATTGAGGAGTATTTCCGACAATTTTAGTATTAAATTCACTTATTCTGACAGTATATTTCTTTAAATTACTACATTTGTTCGTGGTAGACTCCTTTTACGCAAGGATGTATCAATGTATCAACCCTCGGAATAATGGAAGCCTTCGGTCACGATAACCGACTTCTTGAGAAGAACCGAACGTGGAAGAGAAAATCCATAACTTTAAAAAAATCCCTCTGTTTCAAAATTTACTACCTTACAATTAAGTTACCGCTTAATACAACAATAAAGAAAGAAGAACAATGAAATTCACATATAATAATAGTTTACCCCATTTTGATGAGTTTTTGAATCTTGGGAGATGCAGGATTTCGATTCTTGAAGAGCTCCGGAAGAGCAGTTTTCATAGTGTAGTGACAATCGATCTTCTCCTTAGCACGTTCCAGAGAAAATTTGCTTCCACGCAGAAAAGCCACTAAAAACTGATCATCTGAAACAATTAACTCAAACATATGTACTATTTGTAAATCAAAATTAAGATAAAGTATACAAAATCAAATGATTAATTACAAGTTAGAATTTGTCTCTGTAAGTTATTAAGTGCGAAAAGCAATTGAAAAAATTACGCTGGGGCTAAGTATCTACGCCTTGAAAGTTTGGTCCCTAGCTGTGCCAAGAAGACACACATCACAATAAAAAACTTCATTTTCAATTGACAGTTCAAAAAGATACAGCTAAAACGCATTTTTTTAAAGAAAAAAGGTAACCATACGATTTCCATAATATTGTACCCATAATATATACCCCTTGTAGAAATATCATGATATACTTAGATTGTTCATCACAAACAAGAAAAGATTTCGTTCATAGTTTATATAGTGTAAACTATGACACAATATGTACTATAGGTCAGAGTACAAACTACGTAGTATAGTAAGACATTCGTATAAACTATGATAGATGGACGAAATCTTTTCTGGTTTGTGATATTTAGCCCCGTGAAGACCGCAGTATATGCAACCCGTGTTGCTAGGTTGTATAAGAATATTAGTGGGTATCCTATCAATTTTTGCGGAGATAGAGAGCTATTAGTAATGCATATATTAATTAACCCATTTATTGCGTGAAATTGTGTGAAACGTATCAAGCAAATCAATAATAGCAAAGAGCTTTAGGGAAATCGCGTCATGAAGGTAGGGTGAAAATTATAATTAAGCTATAACATAAATTATAAATTATAACAGAAATTATAAATTTATTATATATAATTATGAGTATACATGATTGCATTGAATATAGTTTTTTTGAAAAATTTATACCAGAAATAATTATTTAACGTAGAAAAATTGCCTCAAAATGTCTATTGGTTATCCCAATAATCCTTGGAATTGTTACATCACTCCGGAAATAATAGGATCAGGTTTTAAAACAAAATATGGCAGGGATGGGGGATAAAAATCTAAATTTGCGAGACTTATACGTTAATAACCCCTTAAAAACTGATTGAAAAATTTTATCGACGAGAACAGACATGAATTGAGGAAATCGTTTCGGATGGACTCTCATACTCGTGGGTACGTAGGGACTAGATTGAGGCTCCTTACGAATAGTAGCACCTCTAGTTAATTCGCCACGAAGAGTAGCTTCTAGCCTTACTTCGCCACGAAAACTACGACTTTTGGTGCTCTGGCCACGAAGGTTAGTACATCATGAAGCATTGCCGCGAACAAAATGGTTTCTACGATTTCACTACAAAGACGGACTCAGTATCAAATTAATGGTACGTATGGTACGAGTAAATTGGGACGACCCGTGGCGTAGTGCCTAACGCACTCGCCTTCTGTCTCTGACGCGGGTTCAAACCCGATCCGATCCAAGTAGAATCCGAGGTGGTGGACGGAGAGGTGTTCGCGGTAGGTTTTCTCGAGGTTCTCCCGTTTCCCCTGCCTATCATTCCACCACAACATTCGCTCATTATTAGTCACACGCCCCCGGGGAGGTGCGACAGGAAAGNCATTATTAGTCACACGCCCCCGGGGAGGTGCGACAGGAAAGGCCAAATCAAGTATCCCCCCCATCTACCATCTCCATCTACGCCGACCCTGTCTAGCACGGGATTAATAAGGGCGAAGGAAAAGAAGATGGTAGGAGTAAATTTGTACACAAATATCACAAGTATTTGTGACAGTTAAAGCTTTCATATTACGCAGGCGGCTCTTACTAATGTTTTCGGTATTGGTTTGGGTAATCCAAATTCACTTTAAAAACAAAAGAAGAAAAAGAATGATAGAATACAACCAACCATGTCTGCGCAAAGAGCAACTTAGTTTCTTGTCTGTACCATGCAGTGCATGGAAACTTTAACAAGTGAAATTTGTGTACGTACTGATGAACATATGAACCAGGATTGATCAATATTAATTTCCCCACAGTATTGCGAGAAAATGCTTGCCTTTAATTCACAAATAAGATGAGATTACTTCTGACGTGTTGATTGGTCTTTGTACGCTCTGGGAATGTTGACGTCAACATCGAAGCGATCGCATTTGTTACTTTTCTCTTCCATTATGAAATTTCGGATAATTGAACGTTCGGATAATCACGATTGGAATGGAAACGGCAGGTTTGTAACTTGCTATAATAGCTTATCGACATAGAGGGTTAGGATGGCTGAGGTGGGGAGCACATGGTAAGAATGTGAACTAGTTAGTCGGGTTCACCTGGATAATTGACGTTCGGATAATCGGATGACGTTCATATAATAGACCTTCTACTGTACTATTTTTCGTGGTGAAACTTACGATTATTTGTCTTAGTCTTAGAAGTAATAATCTTGTACATAGGAGATCTCCGATCGATTATTGGATATAGGTCGAACAACTAACCTTATGTCATGCAGAACGTCAAATGCGGAGTTTGCAAAGGGTTTGTTTGATAGGACTTAGTAGATGATATAGAAGTTAATTGACTGAAGCCCTGCAGGTACTAAGGGGAATAATGTCAATAGACCTATATTTAAATCAATTAAAATTGCATTGGTATTTGTGGAAGAAAAGAATGGTGAATGTTAACGGATAGGAAATAGAGGCGGAAGGAGGTAAAGGCTTCCCTATACTGACAGAGAAGTTAATTGAAAGGTGATAAATCAGGAGGGATAAGAGCGTAAAAGGACGAACAATACATTAAAAATGTGTAATATGAAAGAAGAAACAAGAAATGGTTTCAATAGGGGAGATACACCCTTGGGCATGGAAACTATCACACATGCCTAAAGAAAATAGGCAAGACAGGAGACGTAACATGATAGTGGGGAGGAAGATACCCCGGAGCATCATTCATGGGATTGTGATTTATATGGGCCAGGAAGGACGGAATTTATAATGAAAATGACAGAAATTGATATGGCCAAATTTGTGACAAGAGAAAATTAATTAAAACCGAGAAAAAGTTTAGAATTTTTGAAGAATTTAAAACCAAAATTAGAATAATACGAGATGCAAGGCAGAAGTGATGTGAAGGAAAGAAATATGAAGGGAGTGTATTAAGAATTAGAACCCAGGAGTGACTTCGTTTAGATACGGGGTGATCTGTGTATTTGTTTCAGATGTAAGCAGTGCCGAATGTATATATTTTTCAATGAAGAATTATGTAAGTGCACGAAATTTTGTTCTTAAGTGGTAAGGTAAAGTTGTGTTCTCACACTTATCCCTCGCAGAAGTACAGTATCTGCGCGCACGGCCCTCACTTCTAGACCTAAGACCCAGAAGACTCACATAAAAGCAAGATAAATCAAACAAGTTTTTCATCATGTGTTGTCCGATGTGAAGTACAATATTGTATTATAGGAGATGGACATATTTGTACCAAGCTCCATGCAACTGAATAGTGCGTAGATCCAGCGGTCCAACTGTAATATGAGGAACGAATGCGCTATTAGACGTAAGAGTACACCACTTCTACTGTCTGTGACTTTCAACTCATAATAAATGTTATCTTAAATTTGTATTTTCTGCATAATAGAGAACGAAAGAGGGAAAAAGAGAATATGAGTGGCTTTTTGTTTTTCTCTTCCACCTATTAGTTTCATTCTAACACATCAATGTACAGGAATTTTTTAAGACCAACATTGGTATTAGTGTCATGTGAAGTCATGATTTCAAAGGAAGCAGCCATGTTGAATACCTGTGCGTGCCCTTATGTGCGGTTGCTTGGCCAACCAATCACGCAAGTGTTTCAGATCGGCTTCCAAACGACCTGGATCTTCGTGTAACTCATTTTTGGCAGCTTCTGCCAAATCTGGCGGCAGGGGACGAACATTCGCCATCTGCAATTTGAATCATAGCTTTAGTGTTCCAAGTTGGAGAATGGGTCCTCCTCCTAATCCCATAGTGAAATAAGACAAGGTGTTCCCATCCCGAGCATGCGCAGTGTAAGCCAATCATATTCAAGATCATGGCCACCCTAGTTTAAAAACACATACTGAGAGTATAAAATCCTTGCATCTGTTCAGGACAACGAACCACACTTTTTCACATCTTTTCACCCCACTTTAAATTGTATCATCAAAAATTTCAGAAAACAGTTTCAGAGATTCGATTAATAATCCTTACATACAGAAACAGAGTTGATTTTTCAATTTGATCGAGAAATGAAGTGAAAAAGGTAGAATACAGTGTTATTTTCGCTGAAGACAAACTTCCAAAAACCTGCATACTCCTGAATACTCAAGAAGAATGAAAAATTGAAAAAACCCAAAACTCATTTCCAAATCTAAGAATTAACAAAGTTAACATAGAAAAAATGAGATGATTACTTGATTCGTTCCTGAGATAAAAATAGCGAAAATTCAACAACTCACTTTTTACCTTGAAGTATTCAAACTACGTTATATCCTTTTCAACGGGTGATTACGATGCAATCTAAGTCTAAATTTCACGCTTCTAGCTTACTTTAGACTCTACGATGATGAAAAATCATTCAATCAATCAACGACACGCGGTTTGTGTAGAGAAGATGCTAGAATACTATCGCCACGTTACATTTATCAGTAGTGTTACAATGCACTTCAAGTTCCGAAGTAGATAAAGCAAGTTTCATGACATGCAGTTCGTGTAATATATGAAGATTGACTTTGAACGAATCAAGGATACCTAATCTTATTTTAAGATCAGAACAAACAAAGCTTGCTTATGATAAAATAACTAGTGTAGCGAACTTTAGCTTGCTTTATCAGGAAGAGGGTCCAATATCTACAGACTTACGTAACTTTTGGTTCAATATCTTCTAAATAACTAGCTGTCCCTGCCCGGCTTCACACGGGAGTTTTGGTTATGACGCGGTTTAACCTTCGTTTTAATTTGGTGTCGATTTGAATTGCACGTTTACATTAAAACATTTACATGTTATCACGAATAGTTCGTGATATTTTGTGAACATTCGACAAAACACATTTTATAAACAAAATAAATAAACTTTATTTGTCAAAAAGGCAGTTGCAAAATGCGTTTGACCACGTGGGGGATAATAAACTAAGCTACTCTCCGGAAGGGACCATCCCATAAATCAAGGACCCACGGGCAGGGGTGGATTTAATGATTCAAAAAAGGTATTCAATAAATACGCAATGTTATCCATTGGTTAACGTTGATGATATACTATCATCAGTTACGTACTAGAATATTGGAGAACTTGTCTATTACGTAAAACCATTGAAGAATTGAATGAAGCACAAATACTCGAATCTCTCATTTTCTTAAATTTAAAATTAGTCGCTCTTAAGAAGATGAATTATACTACGAGATACATTATGACAGATGAATTTTACAGTTTTTAAAATATCTTCTAGCGTGTTTTTTATATTCATGTTATTTAGTATGGTACTTCCGATAAGACGCGAATGTCATCTAATTTGTATGGATGAGATTGATCGAGTTGGACGCAACTATCCCTTTTTAAAATTTATTTTATTTTAAATGACATAAACTGTACCAAACAGAAAGTAATATAAATTCTAAAATTTTATGTCAGGAAGGATTATTTTAATTGTAATACCTTGGGGCGTCTTTCAAAATGGTAAATACTATTTGAGGAAATTTTTATCAATCAGTCAGTCACACGCTTCATCGGAACATTAGTTACATCAAACTTATAAATGACCCAAGTAACCTTATAAACGTTGT
The DNA here is from genome assembly GCA_002313205.1 of Laupala kohalensis. Lineage (NCBI taxonomy): Eukaryota > Metazoa > Arthropoda > Insecta > Orthoptera > Trigonidiidae > Laupala > Laupala kohalensis. The sequence continues at coordinate 583,352 of NNCF01126590.1, read as the reverse complement.
TTGAAATGACACCAAAGAACATTTCCAAGGAGGGAGAAGGGGGAACAATCAGAAATCGTTGGGGCCCCTCGCAAGTGGGGGTAATTGCACCGACCGGACCGGCGGTAGTTACGCCACTGGTTGGGGAACTAAGCATGCATTGGGAGCTTTTTCAGTAATAAGTAAACCTCAGATAAGTTATGATAAATGTTTATTTAAAAATTGACAAAAAACTGATAAAATTGATGGACCAAGGAGGAAGAAGAAAATGTTCGCTATCCGCTTACCTCGCTCAAGAAGTGTAGAAGTCAAGACTTCAGAAGAGACTACCTGGATGTGAATGATCCCTAATCGAATTATAAGATGATACCATGTTCAACAAGAAGATAACGATTTTATTTGACGGAGGATTGAAACGTGATGACGGATGAGTTATCAGTTTCCTATCAAAATAATTTATGACAATGTGTGTCTGGCGCTCTAATCGATAATTATTGCATAAACACAAACAGTGGACGTCTACCAATGGGAGAATTATTTTATTCATAAAAAAAATTGGAAATCGCTAGTCACGAAAAATTTTCAGTAAACAGGAGTGGTCACTTTGAAATCCATGTCCTGATGTGATCTATGCCAACAGGAATAAAATAAAAGTAAAAAACCTTATTTTTAAACAAGCCTTTGTTTAAAAAGTACAGAATTAAATGTTAAAAATAATTTTCAGTAAAACTGAAAATAAGAAAATAACTACAAAAGAGTCCCTTCTTCGGTCATTCATCATGGGTGCAACACTTATATAGTACGTAAACATAGATATTTTTAAAATGTCAAATATAAATTTTAAGAGCTTTCCCATAAATTTCAAAATAATTAGTACTTAGGAAGCTTGGCGCTTCACACGTATTCATTACGTGATCTGGATCCCACTACATCAGCTCAACGACGCCGAAAACTCGTCTCTTTATGTAATTTTCGATAATTTTTACATTGCATTCCCTTCTCAAGCGGTGCTAGGGGTGCTCATGTGAAAATAGTCATAACTTGATTTGGAAAAATAGGACGAGAAAAATGCCACAATATTAGTTTAATTCATACAAATATTTGTCGAAATGAATTACGAAAGAATTAACGTATATTCGTAATTACTTTCTCGTAACGATTTCCAATCTCTCCTCTTTCGGCGTGCAGATTTCATCGTAGAATAATGATACGTATAGTAATAATTAAATTTTTATTTTGATTCTAAGTGAGAATACAAATAAGATTCAGGTATCTTAATCTAACGTGTAATCCAATACCCGCCCATCTTTTATTCTGGTCTTCCAAAAGTGATTTTGCCCAGTTCCTGCTGATACATCAATGGTCCATTGGTTCTGAACTGTGGTTCCAGTAAACGGAAAATAGTTCTTGTCTCGAGCCGGAAAAAGAGAAGAACTGATCACCGAACTGGAGTCCCGTTTTTACGGCCCACGAGTTTTACACAAATTTTACGTCAAATCTTTCATGCACAACTTTATACAAAATATGTGCTGTCGGAATTAATATTTGAGTGAGAGAAAATAGAAAATTGTGTTCGGTATTACACCGCCATACATTACAATGTGTAAACATTTTATTATAATATACTTATATATTAAAAATAATTTCTGGAAGTGAAGAAATATACTGATTAATTTTTTCCAACCTTAATTAATATAAATTATTTGATGTGAATCAAAATAACGCATTACAAATAAATAAATATGACCCATTCGTTTTATTCGGCGGGCAACATTTTGCCGAAACTCATCCCGTGCCATTTGACCCGATCGATCGAAAGTGTATGGAAAATGGCCCGCGGGCTAAGTTAGTTGGATAGTGCTGACCTAACTCATAGTAATTCATTATAATCTTTAAGCTGTGACCGTGGTGGAGGGTTTAATATTTTATCATACGGCCTTCTTACGTGAAAAAAACTGGCTCTTAAAAACAGAGAATTCGACAAAAGTGTTCAATAGAAAGTTTTCGATATATTGTACGAGAATCAGGCAAACGCTGACTTATTTCCACAAGGAACTGGAGTCAGTAACATTTCAGATGCCTATGAGATAGGTGGTGTCGAATAAATTGTTAGAATTTTGTTTTTTAATCGAAAAAATGGCAACTATCTTCTTTTTCCCGACTATATGCCTAATCATGGTTTATTGTATTTAAACCTCTTCACAATTACCACACTCTAGTTGACATCGAAGGGGGAGAAAATCCAAGACATAATACACATGTTTTCTTCAATCTTTCTGTCAATTCAAGAATTTGTACTTAAGTTGTTTCCTTCATCATTATTAAATATTCATTAGTAGTTAAGATTGCTGTAAAATAATCAATTACTCTCCNTTCATCATTATTAAATATTCATTAGTAGTTAAGATTGCTGTAAAATAATCAATTACTCTCCCATAATACCACAAAAAAATTCCTGATAATTTTTCTTGGTATTTTGCATATATTCTTGGTATTATATGGCATTATTTTCAGTGAGCACACCAACCTTACAGAAAAATAAAAATGCACTAACAAATATCAACTCATAAGAAATAAGCAAATGTGTTTATGTGTATAACACTATAAAATCTGTTTAAACAACTGTGTGGCAATACAAATGGTGCATTGAATGAAGGCTCACAAAATTTTTTAATTAGATCTTGAAATTTAATAGAAAAGTTCATAAAGAACATATATTGTACCATGTATTAAAATTTGGAGTTAATACAATTACTAGTTTAAAAAAATAATTGTACAAAATTAATATTTAGTTTAGAATTTGAGGAACTGACATTTTTCACAGATTTTCATACAAACAATATTTGCAGACTCAAAAACACATTTTATGCAACTACATAAAATTTGAATGTATTTCTTTTAATTTGATGTGTTTCATACATTTGGCCAGTTTGTTGAGATGAGATAGCGTATACTCAAGTCAACATAATTTCAGCACCGACAGTAGATTACGATCACAACCGTACACTTCCGTACAACTTCACCCATGCACAATCAATCATTTTAATTAAATTTGGCATCACAAAGCTGCTTTACAATTAACTTTGATCATGTATGGATGCCTTGGAGTGAGTTGGGAATGCTAAAATATTGAGCTCTACAAAAATTCAGCCCACTAAAAATTCGAATTTTAGAGGGACTTATAAACATCACCATACATTTGAGATATTAAAGCAAAACACAATGGAAATAATACACTTTTGAATCATTCAAGGGTAATGCATGTCATGAATTGGATACCACTGGTTTAAGAAATAACTACTATTTGAATGAACTTTTACTCATGTAGTTTACACCACAGCCAAGTAAGCCACTATTGGGCCAATTAATTAAAAAGTAATTGTTAGGTACACATACATAATTTTGTATTTTCTTTAGTTCCAAAATACTCATGCCCCTGTTATTGTTATAGAAACAATTCCATATTTACCATACTGATTGTAAGAGAAATTTGCGAAATTAAATAAATTACTTTACACTACTGAAATCTTACGGTTAGTCATTAAGTACCCGCAAGCATTAACATAAGTACATTTATAGGATATTTAGTAAGTAAATTTGAGTTCAATACATTGAGGGATAGAATGGAAACATAATACACATTTATTCATATATAAAAACTTTTATTGTAGATATGCAAGACAAAGCAATTCTTATTAATACCAGATATTATGGAGAGTAAGATCAGTATTTTTCAAACTGATCACTCTAAACACCTTCAGTAGTTTAACACTTCAGGTACAATAGGCTTCAGAATACAAATTTATAAAATCCCAACCACAACACCAATAAGTCTCGGTACATAACAAATAAAAGCAAATTCTGACAATGTATATACTACACATTACATAGTCATTACAGTCTATTACATCAAATATTCATTCTTTTCCACACTTACAATTATTTAAATAAGCATGTTTATAGGCCTGAAAGAATAACATACATATTACAGAAGCTAATCTTCTCCTCAAAGCTGTACTCTTCTTCTCACAATGTAATCACAAGTTTATACTTATCATTTCACTAAAAATCTGCCGAAGCAGATTAAGTAACCTCTACAAATCTATAGGCCAATTATTGTTGCATAACTACAAAACTACACTCATTCCCTGCAGAGGAACATGATGAATGTGATGAAAGTGACATGAATATATTCCAGAGACAAAAATTATCCTAAAACACATGGATCTTATCACAGCAACCCATATTTAGACAAAAATAGTTAGGATTGAAGACCTCATCCAAACACAAATAGATCAAATTTAGAAAATTTTATGAGTAATTACTTCTCTCACATGTAAACACCTAAAAGCAAAGCCATAAAAAATCGGGAAACTGCCTAATACATTTTTCATTTTGCTAAGTTGGTAGTGTTATTACAATGGTCATTTGAGGCACTCTCACATTTCAGCTTCAAGCATCTTTGAGCACAACTAAAGTGATAGCATATTTTATATAGAAGTACATACATGAGTCAATAACACACTTTCATGCCAAATAACCTTTCACTGTAGCCTATACCCACAATTTAAATACATTGGCGTATCTCACACATTCTCCTCCAATACATGAAATATTTGTAAATTCTACTATCAAAATTGTAGTATTACTAAACTTATAAATAAGCATGAAAGTTCATTTCTCCCAACTTCATAACAGTTTTCTCATCATTTTATTGCTTGTATATCAATTCCCTTCCAAAATATATCAACTATATCTGAAAGGTTCTGACGCATTTGGGGAAGATTCTGAATATAGCGTAAATCTGGCAGAAAACCAATAAGATGGCTTCATCAAGCAATTATTTCTTCATTCCTAAATTATTATTCCTATAAGTCTCATTCCAATATCCATGGTTACATCAGAATGAAATAATAAATACATGTCAAAAAAAACAAAAAACGTTCCACATAAAACTTACATAAACATTTTTAATTTGCGCTGTCCAACTGGAGACTCGCAAAACTTTTTTTTGCGACCCGCAAGTTATAGTACATTATACATCATATTTTTCATCAAACATTGGGGATCACAACTTTGTGTAAAAATTAATATTTGACATTAATGTCTGGTGAGAGAAAATATAAAATTGGAAGGGGATTACCTTATCTACATTATAATATGAAAATTTATTGACAAAATATTAAAAATACTTCTTAAAGAAATATATTATATTACTCTAGTTTTAAATAATATAATTTGTTGATGAGAATCAAAGTTTTGCTTTAGAAATACGTAAATATAACCTAGTAGTATTCTTTGTCAGGCAACATTTTGCCAAACCTCCCTCCTGTGCGGGCAGATCGAAGGAAAGTATATAGAAATGGCCCACGGACTAGGATAAGTTGGACAGCGCTGGCTGACTTAAACTAATAAATTTGTGGTGATATAAATGTTATAAGACAGACAACTACTTATAATAGTTATTTATCACAGATAACACATCCTATAATCTGATACATTCCACAGAAACAAGACTACAATAAATCATTCATCTCTAAGAAATTTACAAGATTAGAATAATATATTTACAGTTTCCAAACATTACTATTTAATGAGAACAACAATGTAACTATACAAAAAATTATTATTAAAAAATTAAATATTATACCACTATTACAAGGCTAATTAATATAAACTTATTATTGAAAGAAATATAATAATAATAATACAAGATGGCCAATATTTGGTAAAAAGAGCTCTCACTCAAGTTAAGTAAAGTAAATGGAAAAAATACTCAGACTAATGACGTCAAATACAAGAAATGAAAAAAATAATTATGAATTCAAGGCATATTTTTGCAAAAGAAATCTCTTTATAGAGGATGTGTGTAAATATAAGGTAATAAACTGCACAACCATGGAAGATCTTAGCAAAGAAAGTAAAATACACTTGCAAGTAACTCCAGAGATAATCTATAGTGCACGATATGCAAAGGCCACAAGCGTATTTCTCGAAAACAACTTGATGCTAAAAACAAAGGAAAAACAGCCTGAAGTGTTTCACAGAGATTTTAGCTGTCAGCTTACATATATCAGTTTCACTGCTTATTTCATAGTGGCTGTGTGTAATTCATTCTATGAGTATGGGTAATGCATCAGTTCTGTGGGAGGAAATCCCAAGACAGTGGGATTTGAAGCTTGGCAGTTCAGTCAACATTTTTATTTTAATATCACTGAGCTGCTTCAGTAGTTCTATTTTTAATTCACTAAATAAAGACAGTAGCCAAAACATGATATGTATACTACTTTGCACTCATTTTTATCAGTCCCAATGTTACCTTGAAATGTCTCTATTTGTTCCCTACATTATTGATCTCTCCCATAGGTCTTTGAACAATTGAAATTCCTTTGCTAGATTTCGCTGCATGTAGACATTATTCTTTTTTAGTAAAAGTACAATTAAGCTAACACTTGGCTAATAGCAAAATCTTATGCTAACACCTATATATTAATGAGATATATTAATGATATTGTTACACTAATTCTCACACTCTGCCACATTGTTAACATGTACTGTTAACCAAAATCGGAAAACATGCACTTGATCTAAAACAGTCACGGTTAGGCGGAACAGCAGGCCTCATTGCCTGAACTTTGCAACAAGACAATAAGTAAAGTAAAATAAAATAAACATAACAAAAAAGTTCACCCTTTCAGTCAACCTCTAAAACTAATGTAAGTAATGAAATATATGAATAAAATTCTTCTTCCACAAAATATTTCATAATAATTGTGTTAATTATAATGTTATTTTTAAACAATATCCTGTTATAGCTCATAACATATTATAACACAGTTTTCCATAAAACAGGAAAATTGAAAAGTAAGAGAAATAAAAAGGGTCAAGTCCACTAAATAATTGGGGGGGGGAATGGCATTAGCACAAAATGTATTACAGTGGTATTTGAATTTCACATCACAATACAAAAAAAACAGCAAGATTTCAAATGTAATACAACCCCACAATTTCAAAATTATTTGAACAAGAAAATACAAACGGAGTTTGATGAGATAATAACAACTTACAAATTATTTATTTCAATATTTGTTCAATTTTATTTCAATGTAATCATCTTGCTATTTATTATTACAATGTATATCTGGATAACTAAGCTTCAATAAAAATTACTTTCAGTAACTCTTGTCTTTCATCAATTTTTGCCTTTCCAAGATGTAACAATGCCTTCTGATGAGTAAAGCACATCTATACCATTCACTGGTTATTTTCTGTTAACAACCCAAATAGATAATTAATAAATACAGATCAACAGGATTTTTGTTCCCTGACATGTGCCTCTCATTTTGGAACTGGTTACATGAAAAGTTAAGGTTATTTTGAGTTTACTGATTTCTTTACACTGTTTATAACAACTATCTTCTTTGGTGATGTATATGAAGACACTTTCCAAAATTAATACCCCCCTCCTCCCATGAATGATAACATAAGATTCGTTCACACCCCCTACCCTCTCCCTCGATTTCTAGTGTAAAATCTCACATTATTCTGCCGACAAATTAGAATTATCCATTGTTTTGTGACATCAAACTTAATAATAGTAATGCATCATACAATATTCAAATTCAACAATGCAAACAAATTAGATGACTGCCAACTTATAAACAAGAAAGTAGGAAGAACTGTTCAAAATTCAAATTTATCAACAGTTTTAATTACACAAATATGTTACATAAGTATCTTATTGTCCGAATTCATCCCACTCATAAGATACTCTAATTTTTTTTAGTAAATGCATCTCACCTTCAATGTTCAATACAGACAACCCTTTTCCACAATGGACAGTCCATCTACACCTTAAGTGTTTCTTCTACACCAATATATAACGAAGCAAAAAAGTGGATACGAACTGTTTATGATGTCTACTACGTTCCTGTCAAGAATTACATCTTCCACTCATTATACTGCATTCCACTAACCTCTTATAATAATACAAGTATGGATTGTATGAAATTTTTAAACTAAAACTCGTGGTATATGAAGAGCTAGAATACAAAACACTTGACACGAAATTATTCAGAATAGAAAAACTTCTCCAGGTTACATATGAAAAAGAAATTTGAATTGTATTTTCTTCTTAAGTGAGGTAATGAAGTTAAGAGTACACAGAGCAACTAGTTTTATTTTGCAACTAGTTTTATTTTCATTTGGTTTGGAAAAAATAAAATTGTACAGATATAACACATTTTGAACCAAACTGAGAGGAATCTATACTCAAAATGACTTGTTTTGAAAAAATCTGGGGATATAACTATTTTATACTTCTAATTAGATATGTAATTTTTTAAATTAGGCAAAATATGGTATCAGTCTTTAGGTCTACTTAATTTTTATTCATTTTCAAAATATGAACAGAACTGTCACTTATTTTATGAAGTCACTAATAAAAAACACACACTATTTTATTACCACTAAAAATACAATTTTTGTACACTGGTAGACAAAATCATAAGACATAGGAGGAAAAATCACAATGAAGATTTCTGTAGAAAATTTAGCGTTAACAATAATTTTTTTTATTTTCCCATTGTAGCATTTGTAAATGAGAAATGTAGCATGCTATTGAAGCATACCTACACAGAGTGATAGGAAGTAGGAGGTGGGAGGTAGGACTATTGTTAGAAGTGGGCTGGTTAGCTGGGTTTCCCAACAACTTGGCCCATGTGAGGTAGTTAGTAATAGTAAGAGTTATTGATACCTGGACCAGTAGGAGGTGGATAGAAGGAGCGTTCGCCTTTCAGTAATCACAGCTACATGAAATGGGACATTGATGTGAAAAGCTATTTTTTTACATTATAATATTATAAATTTTTTTTCTGGCCCTATCGGGAATTGAACCAGGGATGACTTGGTGAGCAAACACACTGACCTGAGCCACTAGAGGGTCAACAAATTAGTTGAAAGTTACATCCATTTATAAAAACCAACCTTCAAATAGTCACGACTTTCTCCTCAGTTTCAGTTCGGTACAATTTGTATTGAACAAAGCAAACATTTTAAAGACCAATTTATCATTTGGATATAGGGTATTTTGAGTCAAAAACAAAATCAGTACATGTTAAATAGTCTAAATAATATGTACACATGTTCAGTTCATAGGTGTTAAAATAGATCTATCGCGGTTTGCATTCTAGCTCTTTCTATCCAATTCGATACCTCAACTAAGGCAATAAAACTGTTGAAACTATTGCACCAGCAGTTGTGACAAAAGATTACTTTATGTACAAAACACTTCTCCTGAAATGTCGCATAAGTACTGTTACTCCTATTTCTTTATCATTTCATTTTCATGTACAAAAATGTTATAATCCTATGACCTTAATCCTGTTTGATACAATAAACAGAAATTTTGCACCCACTATTCCTATTCGTACTGCTATTCTCTCTTCATTTGGAATGAATATTAGATGGCAGTTCAATTCAATGATAAAAGATGATTTAAGTTAAAATTGATTTGCTTTAGATTTTATGATAAAAGATATTATAGTTGATATAATAAGGGAAGAAATACAAGTTTTGCAAACCCAAGCAAATAATGTAAAATTTCTGGACTTATAACTTTTAAAACGCGTAAATATATTTTTGTAACATACAACACACTTTGGAAGACAGTCCGCAGGCAGAATGACCAATTATTTTACAAAGATGTTTGTAAAGACACCCTTGGTTTTAAATCTGCAATTGGTGAGTGCAAGCCATAAAATCACTGAAGCAGCTGAAGAAAATTAAACATCAGCTTATGGAAGACAACGGGTTGATTCAAATAGGCTGGATGTCCGGCACCTTCAATTTTAATCTCTCGACAATTCGGTAGAAAACTCAAATTTTTCAAGGAGACCTCTGCGAGTCCAGTATTATCTTCACTACCATAAACAATTAATGTTGGAACCTATGTATAAAAGAAGAAAAAAAGTATCATTTACCAATACAAACAAAATATTAAATAGGATAACCAATAGTGACAATTGCTTTTTATTAATAAATGTTCCAACTATAATTAACAATGGGTATTATTAAACTGCAATAAAACATTATATTTGAAACTTTTTAGCAATAAGCACACAAATTTTAACTTCAATGATCTCCCTAGGTCACTTAAGAAGCCACATGAGACAGTCTGAAGCCTGAGCAGTTGCTTGAGGCAGTATTTTGGATCAATTCAGAGGCATAAACATGGGTCAGGGAAAAACGGGATCAAACCTTCCCTAAAGAGACACAAATTTTTAATAAATATTTTATCAATATCAATTCCTTCTACTGAGGAAGGTGAAGTAACTTAGAAATGTAACATAGATTCTGCAGAACTTTTGTATCATGGATTTTAGCTTCTTTTGTGATGATGATGTAACATTCATAAACATGACCTGATAAAAAAACGTTTTGGATAATCGGCCAGCGGTGCATTTTCGTCACGCGCGTTGTTGCCAGTGCCGTATTCAGTCAACAGGCCGGACTCACAGCTGGCAAAACTATACCAGTCAGTGGAGGGATACGTGCGGCAACAACGCGCGACTGAAATTCGCTAATTGAAAACATGGTTTTATTTATCCCTTGTCTACACAAATAGTTTTAAACGTTTACATTTAATTGTAACGTGATCATGGCATTCTTCAGAGTGCAACAATATAAATTTCATTCCTTAATAATGTGTCTGGTCGTTTTTAGCAGTGTTTTCGAAAAAAATTAATAACTCATTACATTTTCCACGCGAAAGCTTAAAATTAATAAATGTTCTCACAAATACAACAGTGATCATTCGCTGAATAAGAATTATTTTTGTCACTCTTAGTAGGTATGCCAAATATTTTGTATGTTTAAACGAATCATTTTTAAATTTTCCTTTTGCTTTATATTTCAAGAGAAACTAATATCTCCGTAATTGGTAGAAGTTCACATGATATACCAGGAGACATGGAGTGTAGAACAAAATCGTTTATCCAGACTAAGACTGGCAGTGATCTGAATAGTATTGATGTGAGAAAATATTGATCAAAATCTGTACAATGAACCTAATCCACTCTTCATAAAAATTATGTGTTAAAAATGTATTGTATTATGTTTCAACATCAAGTATTGAAAATATAAACCTAGGTGGCAAGTCATTACACAAGCAAGTAGTGCAATGTACATGATGCACGAACACAGTCTCTCAACCATCACAACTAAACTCTAAAGGGTACACACAATGATTAATTTTGTTTTCCCAATTATAATAAATTGTTTCTGTTGGAGTAAGTAACAAGGAAGGGATCATCCCATCAATTCCGATCAAGGGTAGTGGTGGATTTAATATTTACTTTTAAAAAAATCAAATACATACTGTTATCAATTTATTATTCTAAAATGAATCACAGATATAATGTGCAGTCAAAATTCAAGAAAATCATAAAAAAGTATTAAATGACATTCTTGCCTATGAAAAACTTTGCCACTACCTGAAAAAACCCAGTGCAGGGTGAGGCTACAGAGATAATTTACATAACATTTTAGAATAATAAGGTTGAGTACAGTTAGAAATAAACTAGTATAAATAAAAAGGTTGAGAAAGAACATGCATGAAAAAACTTATGATTTTACTTCAAAACTCAAACTTTGAATTTAATATACTATCCTTACCTCAATCTTCTGCAGAACATCATGAGGCAAGTGATTGGTAGCAACAGGTGCCACAGGAACGTATCCAGATAAGAGATTAGAATAATTTTGCAGAAAGGCACATGAATATTCTCCACTCATGGATGGTGACACTATTACTGGCCTGGCTTGCTTCAAAGCAAACACTTCAAGAAGTGCAGCTAAAAATTCACTCTTATTTCCAGAGAACTTATCATTCGTATTTCCATAACCTGTCATAAAATTACTATTTGACTCAATTGAATAAGAAACAAAACAAATAAAATAAACAATTTATACCTGGTAAATCAACAGCAACAACACGATGACCCATCGCCGCCAATATATTGAGAGTTCCTAGCTTCTCCCATGTTTCAGAGGTAAAACTCCTTCCATGTAGGAGGAGCACACTTTGACCAGAAGCCGTAACACTGTCTGGAGGACAAGCTTCTCTATAGAATACTTCAATATTCTGTAAAGCCATATAATAATTAATGGAGAGATGTTACAGTTATCAAGAACATTCTTTCATGAATACCTACAATACCTTTACTACAGCCTTTGATGTTTGGATCTTCACACTATCATTAGTTTTAGATACAGCTTCTGGAATTTGCTTGGCAATCAAATCCACAGTTTTCCAGTTAATTTTATGAGCCATTATCTTTCAAAAAGACACAAAATGTTAATTGACAAACAAAAGTTACGTCATACAATACATGATTGTACAATTCCACAAGAGTGTCATACAACAGAGAAATATTAATACATCATCAAAATTATTTTTACTGAATTCCAGAACAATAACGTACTGATCTCCTTGACAAAATAGACAAAGTTATCTTCGAGAACTGAGGATACTCGACTATTCCTGTGTGGATGAGTGCAAGCCATACACATGCTGCACCTATGGCCGCGAATAACTTGAATTTCGTTCTCATGATCATGATAAGCGGGGCTCAAATTCGGAAGCTTCTATAAACAACATAGTTCAAAGGTCTTTAATGTCAAAACGCATGGTAAAGCTCTGAACAACTTCCAAAACCATATCTTGTAACAGTCAACAGCAGTCAGACAGCAGTCAACAGTAAGAACGAACGTGCTGCCACTGTGACCGCAGTAACTAAGAAATGAATTACGAATATATGTTTCTTTCTCTTTCTACGTCACATTTTCTCTATGTTTTGTCGCATTAGGTTGATAAAATTCCGCAGCCCACGTGTACTATCTTCGAAATTCATGTATTCGAATACGTTTACTTAATTTTTATCACTAATTTTATGTTAACAAGTTAAGCGCAAAGCGCTATTTAAAAAAAGGAAAAATTGTCGCTACATACACTAATAAAGCAATAATGTTTAATCATGATATGAGAAATTACAGAAAAAGGTAAGATACTGTACACGTGCGGTCCTCCCAACATACTTCGTAGTTATATGACAATCATCAATGTAAAATGTGCTGTAACTGCCTAAAATGATTTATGAGGTATTTTTTGTACCTGTAATTGTTGGACATTTTAGAATGGCATTCTTTATGAGCAAATGAAACTGACGAAGGCGTCAGTCATAATTTTACAGAGGCTTGTTGGGCAGTACATTACGCCAAATTCGAGATATTAATGGGACGTATCATCAATCTAACGGCAATAATCAAGCATTTGCTTTTCATTCACCGAACATAAACTTTTCATTAATATTACAATGTAAACCAAGTATCACTACCACCACTACTGTCACCGGCCTGTAGAATCACGCAATTTTGTGATAAATATTACTCATAAGCGACAGCAAGCTTCAATGTTTTGAGTAATTTTTGACGTACGATAGCTAGATTGCCCTCTAGTGACAATTATACGAACCTTATTCACACAACAACTCTGAACCTATTACTTCCACACTGCCTTTGGAGCGCGGCTGAACCAGTCTGCACTCTAGTGAGCGCTACTGCTACTACACAGTGGATTCTGTGGTCCAGCAACAAACGTGGGCGTTGGGGTTGAAAACACGAAGCAGAGAGAAATAGGGATAAGACTAGGACGGAGAGAAGGGAGCGGGAGAGTCCGAAGAGTGCTGGTTGGTTTTCTGGTTTTAGTCCGTTCTTCGATCTGTCAGGTGGAGCCGTTCCGCTAACCGTGCGCTGAGGTGGTGTATTTTTATGATTGTTACAGCATTTATTAAGTTTCGTTCGTGTGAATATGTGAAATAACAATGCAGTATCAGCGTTTGCGAGAAATAAGAAGACAAGAAATGCTTACGTAAAATTTTCGTAAATGGTTCACCGTGACGGCATTGATATGTGACGTTCTGAAAAGAAATTAAGAAAACTTGTGTCATCTCTAAAAGAGGGAATTTTAACATACCTCGAGGACAAATGGACATTTCGGTATGAATTACGTTGGACCTCCCGTCGTATTCGACGGCAAAATGAATATAAATGCAGCATGGGTGGTTCGACGACTGGCAATGAAGCACCCGTTTTATTTCGTCGTGTTACTGGCTGTCATCATTTCAGGTATCCTATAATTATTTTTGAATCTCTAAAGACTGTGTTAAAATAAACTGTTTTCATCATTTTTGAAAAAAGATCTTTTATGTTTTGCAAATAATGGGAGATAGCATCACACGATCAATTGCATGGAGGGTTGAAAATTTATCTTTTCTAACATAAGAAGAAAAAAAAACTATTCGTGTCTTATTAGTGAGAAGAAAAGTCTTTGAACACATCTATACCTTGGAGATTAAATTGTTTATAATATCTCTGGTAATATGCAGCATGTAACGAGATTTTATTTCAGTTCTGTTGATTTATTTAGCCATTCCTCTAGTGAAAAAGAACATTTAGTATATTTTTTCTAAACAAGTAAAAAGTGATGATATCTTGAAAGAAATTTGGTTGATTAGAAACAAAATTATACTCTTGTTTGTTGTTTTTGTTTCGATCAAAACATGTCATTTATTTCGCTACAGTCGGACCATTTTTTCGTGAAAGAATATTTTTGCCCATTAAACACTTGGATAAAGGATTGTGTGAAAATTTATATGCTGATGCGTCAGGCAAACAACAATAGGACCAAGTTTCGTTTATAAGAGCCTAACATGTAGAATATGGCAACTGATTCGTAAATTCGTGCTGTCATTAGGAGACAATCACCTCCAGATTATGCTACTGAAATTATAAAAAAAAACATAGGATACTGCAGTATTAGTCAACGTTTGCTCCTATTCCAATTTCTACGATATTCTTTCACCTTCATGCAATACCAACTCGTAAATGTTTCAACATGTGATGAAAAGCCACGAGAGAAAAAAAAATCTATCGCTTTTTATAGTCATGTTAATGGTTTTCCCTACAAGCAAATCGTAGCAAAATAAAAATCGAGCCTCAACAATTTTAAGGAATTTTAGTGTAGGTGTCAAAACTTAAAGTTCAGAACAGACTACCGTATACAACTGAAATGGATATTTGCAGAATTAACATATGTGTGAATGAATTTGATGCTTGCAATGTTGGAGATTGATGTTGGTATGTGTGAGGTCTGCGAATAATGAAAGTATTTCGATGTTTCCTGAGCACGTCAATTAATATATTTGAGTCCACGCAATCTAATTTTTAATTATCAGATGGACACATTTTATTAGTCGATAACAAGCGAGGGCGGTACCTGAGAGCGAACTCAAGGGTGGGGCGATGTCAGGGAGGAGGCCGTCGGGAAGGGCTGAAGACTCAAGGGTGGAGGGTAGTAGCGCGCAGAGGTCGTGGGCGGCAGCGCAGGCAAGGCCGCTTCTCAAGCTCTGAACAAGGACCTCCTTCAATTGCTTTAGTAATGACGGGGACCAAGGATATCGAAAGCGACGCAAACTTATATTGCTTATTTACTTTACTTGTATTTAAAGAAATTTTCACTGAGCGGTCAGGAGATCGCCAGTCCCCTAGGAAAACATTTAATTTTTGGATTACCATGGTTTCAAATAACGAATTTTTTTAATTAACTAGAATATGAAGGCACAAATAAATTTGAAATTTGACTACGAGCAAAAAGTGATTTAAATTACTTAAAATGTTATTAACGTACTACTTGTTAATTTATGAGATATTGTCGTAACTTGTATTTATCTACTACGATGGCCTTGGGTCAAAAAACGCAATTTGCTGATTTCGCTAAAATTTTCTCATACATGGCTACGGCAGAAACTCGTGCTACTGGGCAGCATAACTACCTCATTACAAAGCAGTAGTGTTGCCTTGTTTATAGCTTAAAATATGCTCTGCTTTACTGTTGACTTAAGTATGGGCTATGGCTTCGGATGAGGTGGGTATTTTCCGAAAACTACGTTTTGAAATTGTGTCGATCCCTCCTTCCGGATGTTAGCGCAATGTCTTGAGGCACATGACGTTTTCTGAGGATGAATCTAGTCTGTTCAATCCCCTCTTCCGTAACCAAAAAGCCTAATTAGGAATTGTGAACACGAATTCACATTTGAATAAAGATTTTTGTTTCAATTCAATTTGTCACCAACACACACACATCTACATTACTCATAAATATATCGAAACGTTAGTGTGTTCGAAGAGAATGTTCATTTTTTAATTGTGAACTAATCCCAGGAAATTACAATTAAATTATAACCGCACAGTGGCGGATCTGGACCGTAATCAAGTGAGGAGGTTAACCGGGGAGCATTTTTGTTTAAACATTATGGTTTTAACACAGATTTCATAAATATTATCTTAAATGAAATGCATCAAATAAATAATTAACAATTAACATTATGGTATTGTTAATAACAATAACAATTATAACTAATAACAAATATTAATGTGGTAACACTTTTACAAAGTATGCCATTTCTCAACTTCAANCCCCCCCCCCAGGTTCCGTCATTGACTACACATGATTGCATTTCTCTTAGCCTTTGCCATCTCGCCGTCAACTGCGGCATTTCAAGATCCCCTGCCTCCTGTTTCTCTCTCTGTACGTCTGTCGTACACAATATGAACGTAAATGACGATTACAGACATACTGAACAATTTGAACCATTAATTGTCAAATGTATGACTACTACTTTTATCCGTTGTGAATGGTTGATTGATATATGAACTGCTGAGATTCAAACTCCCTCATCAGACACTCCAAGATTTTTTTTGCATGCACCGCAGTTGTTGTTCTATACTTCAATTAGGTATACTATGCTGGTAACGTACTTATTTGTTTCTAACGATGTCAGAATTTCTGTTATTCAGATTCTTCATTTTGATCTCCTTTACTGCGTAGAAATAATTTAAGCTTTTTTTTTTCATTTCAGTTGGCCGCTGACGGTACTTGTGATTACTATGACTATAACCTCACAGATTATAACTTTATATTGTTCTCTCCGTTTTCATTCCTTTTATTTATTTTTCATAAGTTTGCGACCTTTTAGGGTTGTACCCCTACGCAAAAATTAACAAATTGCGATCGTTACCCGTGGAGGCAGTTGTAATTAAATAAATAAATAAATAAACTTTATTGCCAAAAAAGCAGTTGCAAACTGCGTATGACCACGTGGGGGATATTAATTAAGTTACTCTCCGGAAACAAGCAAGGGACCATCCCATCAAGGGCCCAAGGGTAGTGGCGGGTTTAACACTAATATAAGAAAAATTAATAACTTACGTAGTTATCCATATATTATTCCAAAATGAATCGTAGATATTATGTGCAGTGAAAATTCGAGATTAATGATAACTAAAGTTTTAAATGACATTCCCACCTATGGAAAATCCGCCACTACCCGGAGGAAACCCGGAGAAAAACCCGGGCCAGGTTGCAGATCTATAATTTCATATCCTATGCCCAAAGGTTTTAGACGCGATAGATCTCGAAAATGTTCTAGACAGAAAGGAAGTGCGGCGTAACGCTCAACGATATCTTACCTCAATATACAACAAATAAAGTTGGAGCAATGCCTTCTCCAGTAGAATGTTGGCCAGGAGGGTATTGAGAAGAGGAAACGTGTTAACGTGTAATGACATATGCAAAGAAAATGATAGGTGTCATATATGACATGGCTTAGTCGTTTGAGAGTCAAGAGTCAGTTTATGTAGAAAAAGTTTTTTTATAGAAAATCTTCATAAAGAGGCTTATTGGTGGTGTGAACAAAAGGGACCAAAATTGTCGGCGAGGTTTCGAAAAACAAGTTCCAATGAATCGTTTTCGTTAAAATTGATTTTGAACCAATCATTTTGAAAATGGAAACATGGAGAGTTCCAACTCGCTGCGTACCTCATCCTGTTTGTTTGAAGCGCCCACAACACGAAACCCCGCCCGTACAATTGTCTTCGATAAACTACACACTTAATGTTGATAACTGAGTCAATGTTGCAATTCCGTATCAATCATTTGATTTCGAAGAGCGCAGCAGAAAATAGGGACTTAAGTAGTCGGGACCCCTCCCCGGAAAAGGTGCCAATTCTGATCGGCCAACCAGAAAAAACAGGTCAATGATGATAGGTTCATAATAATTTTCTGTAGTAGACATTGGTTCAGATTAACCATGATCCGTCACGTCCTCTCAAAGTTAAGGCTTGAAAATGCGATTTGCATAAGAGAATTTCTGTAAATTCAATTTTTCGTACCATTGTTTACATATTCCCTGAAACTAACAAAGAGTTATGTTAAGGGTAATAAAAATTACACAAGAATGTTGATTTTACTCATTTCTGTTAAATTTTTAAGTAAATGCAAATCTTAAAAAGCTACAACATTTTATTTCACCCAGGCAAATTTTTCTGAGAAATATTGCATTTGAACTTCCCAAAACATTATTTATGGATTTTAAATTATAAATAGAACTAGTATAACTTTTGGTTAGGTGAAAATGGCGATGAGTAGTGATTCGAACCCAGGACATCTGCTTTGATTTCAAGGGTGTTAACCACACCCGTTCAGCTTCTTCCCGTATCGTCGCCATTTTTAAGAAGGTGTAGTTGTTAACACCCCTGCGATCAATGTAGGAGTCCCGGGTTCGATTCGGCATGTTCACCTGACCGAAAGTTATCACATGTGTAGGGTACACGGAAGAAATAAATAGAACTGCCTGTAATTTCTTGGGTGGTTGAGGACCAAGCTATCCCAAATTATGATTTGTAACGGATGGTAGATAAATTACTCTGACGCGTCCCAACAAAAGAATAATTTCATGGTATGTACTTCTCAAACTACTGTACAAGAATGCAAGTAATGATTTGTACTCTAAGAAATAAAAATGATATTAAATAATTGCGAAATATTAGCGCGTGCATTATTTCGGTTTCCTGGTGGTTTAAAAAATCTTTTATTTTTACAGTGGGGGTGCAATATTCACTTTAGTGGTTAAATGTGCATGATATCAATTAGTTTATTCTTTCCATTCAGTTTTGAGATCCGAGTATTCGAGGTGTCAGGTGATCTGGATCCAAGACAAAGGGGGAAAGTGATAGAAATAGTAATACTGTAAGGAAGCTTTTTTACTAAAAAAAATTCAGTATGAATTCATTGAAAGCAACAAGAACTAATAAAATCTGCGGAAAAAATGACTTTATAGGACAAAAATATGACTTACTTTAATTTCCATTCCTATATAGAAACATAAGCTGCGATATTTCGCTGTTGCTTGCAAATTGGCACTCCAGTGAGATTCCAGCGAGACATTTGTATAATAGAAAGTTTCCTAGATGAACTTTGCGTTCGAAAGATATTCGAAAAACTGTAAAACATAAATGAAATAAAATAAATGAGTAGTGATTGAAACAACGGAAACGTATTAGTAGAATAAATTAATAATAGAAATGTTTTATTAGTGTTCTTATAAAATGTGCAATAATAACATCTTACAAATCTTACAAACATCATATAAGTAATAACATGAATGATCGGGAAAATAATATATCATGACATATCGACTTTTAACTTGCAGAGTTTTCCATTAAATACTAAAAGTTTTGGATTTACTTTCTGTGAACGCGCATTTGGTAAAAAAAATCAAGTTATTTTTGGCCTCCTACATTATATTTCAATACTACCACTGTATCCTACCTGTAAATACCACTGAATTAGTATAATTTCATATGTGTTATAGCTTAGATGGAACGCAGAAACGTTTCCGATTTCATGTGAATTACAGTTGAATTTGAAGCAGTGAATAGTGTTAGCAGAAACTCCCAGTGTAAAAATTTGGCTACACACGAATAATTTCTAAGATGCATTGATTTCAGGGTTACTTATGAACACCTCAATTTAAGTTAATACTTTATTTATGAGTAGGAATGTCTTATATTGCAGTTTCAAGAAGTTAATTTTAAAGAAATTTCTAATCGAGAAATCCGCACACCCTGGTACTTCTCTTTATCGGCCCCTCCCAAAATCAAGTCCTCGATACGCCCCTGCTGGGTGGCTCATGATGGGGTGGCACTTTGGGACTGTTGTGGTATTACGTAACTTAAAAATTACAATTTTTTACACCTATTCCCCTCGCTAAATTACCTGTGACGACACCTTTTACCGCCCTCAATAATTGCGTTAAGCTACCCTAACTCCCTCTCTCTACGTTAAGAATTTCTTTGTTACTTTACGGAAAAAGTGGGAATAAAATATAACACACTAACTTAATTTTTTATTCCTTATTGCTCTACTACAGTGACAAACTTTAAGATTAAAAAGCGCCCTGTAAAGTGAACTCTGTAAAACAGCGTTACGTAACATCAATATTTACAAGATTTTATTTTCTCTAATTAACTTTTCCCAACAGAGTCATACCAGGAGTTTTACAAATCTATTTTCCATTACATTATTCTCTTCGTTCCGAGTGTTCAATGAATGTCATTACCTCGCCACCACCTTAAAATATTTCCACACTGTCCCGACTTATATCCAGGGGAAGAGGGCGTTATCTCATGATATATCGTCTTCTCCTTTCTGCTATTTTAAAGCAGTGTTTTTCGAAAAGTTCGGAGTTTCGTCTCGTCGATATTAGCTTGTCCATGTTCCTCGAACTCCCCTTTCATAAACTCCCGTATATAATTCGCTCTTTTCATTCCATACTTGACACAATTCCATAATACATGTTCTACAGTTTCTTGTCCTCTTTTACACTGACATGTTCCCGTGCGTCTTACTCCAATCTTCTGCAAGAATGCATTCATTTGTCCGTGTCCAGTCCAAATCTCTAACGTTTCTCTTTTTGGAAGAAACCACCGGTTATTCTTTACTTCATGTGTTTTATCCCTTATCTGTCACCCTCTTGCCTCCTTCTCCAATCGCTATTGCCAACTGAAATTTCATTTCATTTCTGTCTTCCTTTGGTACTTTTTGTCTCCTCTCTGTATTTCCAAAATATCTATAACAACTTAACATCTTTCCTTACTAATGTCCTATATTTCATATTTTCTGTGGAAAGATCCAGTGGCATGAACCCGGAAGCATTTCAAACGCTGGTGTTGAAACTGTCTTGTAACATCCACTCCATCTCAAGATGCACATTCTTTGAATGCTCTCTACGATTTTATTTATTTGCTTATTATAAACCCTGTACCCCCATATCATAGAATCATATGTTATTGAGGGCAATAACGTTACACCAAGACTAACACCCTTCTAACCCATCGTAACGCAGTGTAACGATATTGCGACCCACAGGGCACGTTAGTTGGTTTATTAACGACCCCTTATGAAGGAATAACACCAGCGGTTTCCTTATCAGAAATAATGTTGGAAAACTACTCTTGTAACGAAGTGGAGTTCGTGGCCAAAGGATTTAGGTGTTCTGTAGAGCATCCCTGATATGGGTAGGAACGAATTCAATCCCTGGTCTCTTTAGGTGTCCTTCATTTTTCTTATCACCGTCTGTCAAGTAAGTTTTCTGAGAGAAATGGTGGACAACTATTGGTAATTGCAAAGTTTTAATATTATTTTGGTTTTTTACTGCTAACCGTAGTCTTTTTTCTCGCAAGCATCATCATATAACAATTGTATGTCAAAACCGTCTAGTCTTTTCTACATATATTTAAAATGTTTAGTCTTTTCTACATAGGTTAAATTAAATAAATATGGTAGAACTCAGAAAATTTTCTTTATCCAGAAAGGAAGTTATAAATTCATTATCTCAGTATTTACTCAAGATCAGAATGTATATGAATTTCGTTTTCAAAGGTATTGAGAGATGCGAAGAAAATGTATTAGAGTACAATAAAGCGTTGATTTTATGTCAGTACTTACTTGACGATTCGAGATGAGCTTTTCACGTTATTTACTCCATGTATTACTTGATATTTTCTGATTAATAACAAATGTATTGTCAAAAAACAGTCATATAACCGCGTGGAGAGCAACAAAATAATATTCTCTCCGGGAGCAAGCAAGGGACTATCCCATCAATTCCGATCAAGGACCCTAAGTCAGGGGAGGATCTAACATTTCAGCTTCACACTCATAAGATGTGAATAACATAGTTAAGTGTTTTAATATCAAGAGAATACGTACAAAATTTGCACTTAATTGAATACTAAAAAGTTATTTCACTAATACGTATTATTGTCAAATCTTTAAATTATTCGGAAAATAAGGTTTTTAAAGCGTAACTATTAAAATAACTCTAAATTGGAGATAAATGATTACAATAGTATTAATGAGACCGCTGCCCCAAGGTAAGAGTCTAAATAGTTTGTACATGAAATCCGCCTCTACCCGAAGGAAAACCGGAGAAAAACCCGGGACAGGATGTATTCCAACTATGTTCAACTTATAAAATATAATTATTTCGCAATGCAGCACACCGATGTCGAGTTTGAAAGGTCTTCTTGCTTAGCACAAAAAACATACTATTTGCTCACTGTAGAACACATGACACATTGATGGAAGAAGAGCTGATATTAACAGAGAAATTTATTAAACAAGCCGGCGGAGAATCATTTCATTGAGGAAATATTATTATTCAGTTTCTTTCAGTCTAAACTTGCTTCCATCATGCTACTTATTTCGCCTCGATGAAACATCATATCCAAGCAAAACCAGAATTCATTCTCGCCTTCACAAAGATTGCCTCCGACGTTCATGAGAAATTTAATTAACAATCATTAAAGAACAATTCTACCCTTAACCAAATCTAAAATACCATACGTTAAACGAACTCAGTTCCCAAGAAAAGCTGCCAAATTGAGTTGGAATAACCGAGAGGGAATGAAATTCCTAATAAATCTTTGTCATATGACCGTGAAGTCGCATTTTATGGTGGTTCATACTTTGTATTGTATCATGCAAAACTAAATTATACAAAATCCTGTGAAGTGACCTCGCCATTGATCTGGAATAATTTATCAATGGGAGAGTAGGATGATGAGTGGGAAGTAAGAAAAATTAAAATGTGACTGCGGTGCCCAATTCGATCCATACGATGGGTTCGGAACTGACCATGGGGTTGTTTGACAGTACGTGGAAATTGAACCTACTTCTACAGAAAATGTGGAACGGTTATTCAATACGGTCAAAACGGACTTTCGACATAGGAAATTTTCTCACAGAGATGAAAATTGGTGTACACGTTACGATCATCATTGCAAATGAAATATCAAAGGTCCCTATCGATATTATGGGTATTTATGAAGTATTTCATAACCTTTGAAAAACAAAGCCAGTTACTTGCGGAGTTCCTCTAGATTCAACTTTAGGTTCCATCCTCTTTTTATTGTACATACGTCTTCTTATTGTCCTACCTGCCACGGATAAAACTCTTAAAATAGAAAAATTATACACGAATATACTTTTAATGGAAACATTTAAATTTAGTACTTACTAGTTTATCCGCGCTTCATCGTAACGATATTGAACACAACAAAATAGGACAAGGCGTTTATTTAGATATATTTCCAATTATTGAATGAATAGCGCCACCTGGAAGGTTTTTATAAACTTACTAGCTGATTACCCGGAGTTACTCGGGATTTTTCTTTTGCTCAGGAAAAGAAATATCCATATTGTAAGATGAAGATAATTTTACTTTAAAAACATGCACACCATCCTAATTTTCCAAATTCATATTAATACAAATTTAATACAAAACGTCTCTGTACCATCTCGCTAGAACCGAGGCGGGCAGATTTCCGCTTTCGAGGCATAACGAGGCATGACGAGGCTGCACCATTTCATTAAAATTCTTGTAAAATCTAAAATATTCGTCAAATTTTTACAATTTGAAGACGTTGTTTATCTTTGTTAAATGCACAAAACAAATAATCCATTAAATTTGATGATGATTGCCTTTCTTCTTCTTAAACTACTCTCTTAAATTGAAGTATTTTATCACTTCCATTTTTATGAACGTTTTAGTGATAATTTGGGTCAATTTTTGTAGATAAACATTCGCTGTCGCGGACTTTTTTATAGAACTCTTTAAGACAAACAATATTGTCATTCATAGTTGTCAGCTATCACTAACCATTTGGTAGCGTCAGCGAATATAAGCTTTTCTCCCGATTTTATTGACATTTATTGTCAAAAACTAATTCTATCTTTGCTATCACACATTTTAAAACTAAAAGATACCCTATATTCATCCTGGACATCTTAACTATCCCCTTGCCAAATTTTATCGGTTTAGTGGTTAAGTCCTGATCAGGTAGCATACGGACAGACACACTTTTGTGTTACGCATTTATGTGGATTACATTTGAAATTCAATACGAATTTTAAAAAACATAACAAAACAAACAGTACTTATCCGCCGTGTAGGAGTACACCCGAGTCCTGAAAATAGTGTTTCTAGTGATACCTAATTTACTTTAATCGGTTTTGGATGATGAGAAAAAAAGGATGATCATAAAAAGTCATGTAGAAAAATTTTTTCCAATATTTTCTTACTTTTTGACCCACTCCCTAGAATGCTTGCCAATTTGTTCGACAATTATATCGATTTCGAGGCAACTCATAGAAGAGAATGTTTTAGGAATGCGCAAGCAAGTTATTCTGGTTTTATCCCTAGGAAAATTAGTCCACGTACCTCTTCAACAGTGTTCGAATTAAAGAATATGTAGAGAGGGGAAAATTTTTTAAATTTTTTAAATGCAATTTTAATACAGTACTTTATAAAGTTTTCCAGAAAATGTCCCTATATTCTTGGAGGTTGGCATTTCAAACGACCTCATAGTTTTTGGAATTTTGCATTTAATTCTGATATACTATATACACTCTGTACTTTGACCATTTATTAACTTTTCTTGTTTATTTTTCTTATAATAAAAATTTTCTTATAATAAAGATTGAAATGATGTACTCGTACATATTTTCCTTGTAACGTAGTTGGCACATTAGTTGAAATTAATGCTTAGTTTTGACAATTATTATTGACAATCACGAGAGGTAAACTTATTTTTCCCTGGTTTAGAATAAACATAAGATATTGGAAAAAAATCAGATGGAGGGGGAATTCCCTGGCTCCCCCCTATTTTTCTTCGAATCCGGCTTTTCAAGAAATCGCGCCGAGGACACTCGTGAGGATCAATGAGCGTAGACATTGTTTCTAGCAGATGACTCATTGGTCGCAAAGTCGATTCATTGTTTCATCTGTGTTTCAATAATTCTGCAGAAACGTGACACAAACCCTGTCAACGGTCAGAATTGTTTCTTTACCGTCGTAGACTACAGACGGTTACATAATTAATTTCTGGAGTAGTGCTAAATTCCCTACTTATTCTTTATTTTCAATTCGATATTACGAATTAATAAAATGTTTGTTAGATTCGCATGTGTGAATTAGTTGACCTGATGTATGTATGATAGACTCCCTGAAATTTTGAATGGTATTCATGTCTTTTCTCTCTTTATTTCCTTTTATACATTCATTCGGTTATGTTGAGTATTCAGAGGGAGGGGTTGCTCCTCCCAGCGGATAGCAACCTAGCATTGTTCTATTTGTAAATGGGAAGTGCAGCGTGCTATTGAAACTTATCCGCACGGACCGTAGGAGGTGGGTGGTAGGGTTATTGCTAGTAAATGGGCCGGTTAGCTGGGCTTACCAACAACTTGACCCATGTGGAGGGGTTAGTAATAGTAAGAGTTAGTGATCCTAGGGGTAGTAGTAGGTGGACAGAAGAAGGAGGGTTCGCTTTTCAGTAGTCACAGATATATATGAACCGGGACATTCATGTGAAAAGCTACAAACTTTTTCCGGTTCCGTCGGGGAACCCGGAGTGAACCAGGAGTGACTTGGTGGTGGGCGAGCTCGCTAATCCCTTAGCCACCGGGGGGCAAGACCAAGCATTGTGAACAAGGTCTATTCATCTATGTGCTCCTCCCAGCTACGCCCATATATACATCTTATTGACGGTGCTAGGTTACTAAGTTGCTGAAAGAGCAACGTGTGTCATTTCCATTCGAGTGTAGTTCGGTCAACCTAAGATTGCTATATTATAGGATGTACACTTGACTTACATTACAAATATAAATTAAAAAGATTTAAAGTTAACGAAAAATAGAAAATAAAACACATAAAAGTCAGTAACAAAGTGGATCAAACAGTTCCGACTTGCTGTCTTCCTCGGACGCGTAGAAAATGAACCAGTTCTTCACTCTTCGGTTTACGTTGACTCACCGTTAGATGGAAGGAAAGAAAAGTACGAGGGAAGTTTGAATTTAGAAGAATTTACTGTTGTCTACTTAAACCCGGATGGTTTAAGTAGACAACAGTAAAACATTCATTAATTTTTTTATTAGAAAATTTTGCGTGGGAGGGGACAGGTAGAGAAGAAAGGATTGTATCACAGGACGCTCTAGGACTATTGATCGTTTCGATGTTGAGAGGAGTGGTTGTTTCTCGTACATAGAAACTTTTACACATATTGCAAGCTACGAGATAAATGCAATTTCTGGAGTTACATTCACTAGATTATAGATTTTGTGGGTTTATTGAATGACATGACTAGTGAAGGACGTAGAAGAATCAGTTATGATGCAGATTTTGCATCTAGGTTTTTCACAGCGTTTTGTGCCCGGAGGGGAGGTGAGAGGGGCGTTGTGGAATTCTTTGTTGTTATTTAATAATTAGTGGAGACTTGGAGGTTGTCTATAAACAAATTGAGGGGGTTTGTTGAAGACAGATTTTGTGGAGGGGATGGAGGCTATGAGGTGATATAAATCTTTGAGAATAGATCATTCATTAATCTTTTGTGAATACAGCGAAAAGAATTTGTGCATGATGCAGGGGACTGAGAAGAATGTGAGTTGACGGATTTAGATATAGAGTTTGAGCTGGGAGGTAAAGTTCTTTTCTCGATCAATTGAAGGATATTGTCGTTAAGTGAGGGTATCGTGTCATTTGGTAAGGTATTGATGGAGATCTGAAGAATTGTTACAAATTTTATGCCCACGGGTAGATAAGACATAATTGAGCGTTTAACATGGTCTAGGTGGCAACTATAGAAATGAAGGTATTGTTGCATGTTGATATGTTTAATTAGTAATTTTGTTTGGATGATATTGAGTATATTTGTAAATGGTATATAAACAAAGTGTTAAAAATATTTGTAAGCATTTATAAGTCTACGCAGATAACATGGTGGTCATAAAGGAATGAAATTCAAGGCGAGAGTCAGAAACAACTGCACAAATTAGTTTGACAAATTTTGCGACAATATTGTGAAGAAAATGGGTTACGGGTATCTAGACAAAATTAATGATATTTGAAATTCCCAATATAAACGGAAGAAAACATAAAATTATACCGTCAAAACATCAGTGTTGTGCGAAAGATGAAATATATTTGAACATGGATAGTTGAACTACACTTTATTGAATATATCATAACGTTAAGGAATAAAATTAAAAGAATGTATTACTCACTACAAAAGATAGGAAACCACGACAAAAATTTAGACAAAAATGGGCTTAGGAAGTTATAAATGAGGGCAATAGTACCAATTATGTCGTACGGTTCTGATGTGTGGGGACACAGGGTACGTAATAGACTAGTGGAAAGGTTACTGAGGAGTGAGCAGGGATGCTTCCTTTGCCTTCGCCTTCGCCATCTCCATCAGCTTCTTGACTTCTGAGCAGCTATTTTTCGGTATCGGAAAATAATGACGAACCAAGCATATGTCATCGTAACAAAGGCTCATTCCAGATTTATACAAGGAATCGTCCCCCTCTCTAATTTCATTTTTCCTGTGACTAACGTAAAATTGCTACCAAAACATGACTTTCGGTCAAACCTGAACTTATTAGATGATCACGGGATTGAAATATGTCTTAAAAATGTGTTTTGATAAACTATGTTTTTCTCTCTCTCCCTATGCTGGAAATATTTTCAAGACATCTTTAAAGTTACTTTTGAGAAATAAAGATATTTTTTATCATCTAATAGTATTGAAGGTGACCCAGTG
Organism: Laupala kohalensis; assembly: GCA_002313205.1. NCBI lineage: Eukaryota > Metazoa > Arthropoda > Insecta > Orthoptera > Trigonidiidae > Laupala > Laupala kohalensis. The sequence continues at coordinate 555,317 of NNCF01126590.1, read as the reverse complement.
ACACGAGTAGGCTTAGAAGGCAGGATGGGTTGAATTTTCGCATGATCGGGTTTTACGTAGCATGCCCAGGAGAAAGAATAGAATACAATAGAAACATTTGTTCCCCATAGATTTTACAAAGTATTTACAAATATGTTACCGGAATTGCTAGTCATCGTATCTAGTAGAGATGGCTAGTACAGAAATGTTATTAATATATCAAACAAAAAAATGTTGTCTTTCGCTGTTTGACAGTTCGTATCACAAATAAGGGAGTTGTTTTCATTAACAATAAATTTTTTTGTCAAAAAACAGTACAGACTGGGTATGACCACGTGGAGGACAATAAACTAATTTACTCTCCGGAAGCAAGCAAGGGACCATCCCATCAATTCCGATCAAGGGCCCTAAGGCAGAGGCGGATTCAAAAATTTCAGCAAAAGTTCCTAGATAAGATAAAAAGTTAGCTGCGAGTTATAATACATATATAATGTCAATATGTTTGTAATTTAACGCAAATATGTTTGTAAATTTACATGTACAAGTTATTATCGAACTATAGATTATTCTGAGTATAGTGTTTAAAAATCATAAGAGTTGAAAAAAACACTAAATTCACGATTTATTGTTACAATAAACACGATTGATTCGTCACTTACTTGCTAGGCGTCTTACTGGTGCGTGTAAATTGTAAATTTAAAATAACTAAAATTTACAAAAAATAAAAGACTTGACAACCATTAATGTGATTCCTAATGTCTAATTAAAACTAACAGAAACTGTTTATGCGGATTACAAGGTTTATTTAACTTAATCCATAACTATATGAAAGCTCTCTAAACAATTTTCTGCGAGTGACACAACAAATTAAAAATAGGAGATCCATTTGTAAGAATTTTTAGAAGCTCCTTCTTAAGGATTTTAAAAACTCTTCTACTGATTCACATTTCCTCATATAAATCCGAACGAGTCCATGATTATTTAAAATTCTTTTGTTGCAATGTATGGTATTATTTGGGAACATTATGTTGTGATTATTATTATTATTATTATTATTATTATTATTATTGAGTTAGCATGTAGTACTTTATTACCTTCCACTGGCCAACCGATGCCCGTCTAGAAACCAACCCTCCGCAATAATCTGGACATAATTGGTGGATTAATTCTTAACACAAAAACCTACCTCGACTTATTAATAAACTGTAATTCAATATAACGAACACAACTCTTGTTCTTATTAGGAAACAAAAAAATTCTACTCGAAAGACGAAATAATAAACAATGTAAATATTGGAAACGGTTGTTCCTTCAAAAGGCGAAGTTTTTGTATTTTATCATCATTTCTTCAATTTAAGATAAATTTTCATAAAAAGATGATGTAATAACATTTTAATCAACTTTTAATGAGAGGTATTTTCAATACCAGAAAACATCTGGTATGCATTTTATAAAATGAAATACCCAAATGAATTAAACCAAAGAATAAATGAACATGAGATGAGAATGAATAAGATAAATCAAAAACTTGTCTTAAAAATTGAAAAAAGTGATTTCATTAGGAGAATATATGTTTGAGTGCATTGTAAAAACCTTTTTATCAAAAAGCAGTTAAAAACTCCATATGACCACATGGAGAATAAAAAGCTTCTCTTCCGATGCAGGAATGGGACCATCCAATAAATTCCATCCAAGTACCATTGGAATAAACAGAGAACACTGGGTGGAACCACAGAAATACTAGGGACTAACCGTGCCAACAATGAAAACAGATATATTACTTTATGAATGATAAGAAATTATAATTAGCATCCATTAAAATATTTTTTTTAAAATAAATTTTAAGTAACATTATTATTTCCGTAGTGAGAGAACGTATAAATTGAATGAACCCACTATTTCAGTGAATAATAAAATTATAGTCAAAAAGTAATTACATACTGCGTATGAGCACGTGGAGGACTATAAACTTATGTACTCTCCGAATGCAAGCAAGGGACCATCCCAGCAATTCCGATCAAGGGCCCTAAGGCAGAGGTGGATTTAACACTTCAGCACAGTCCAAACAATAAAAAAACCGGTCGTGTTGTTATATTAACACAATATCAACAAATTTGTATTAAGTAGTACGCATTATTATAAAATAAAGATTATTCAGAAAGTTGTTTTAAATCGTAACTATTAAATAACACTAAATTCGAGATTTATTATTTCAATAGATGCCGCCCCTAGGCAAGAGCCTAGCGAGTATAAAATATCCTCCTCTACCCGAAGGAAAACCGGAGAAAAAACCCGAGCCAGGAATACAAAACAGAGGTAATGATGAAACAAATCGGAAGTATATACAAACATCATTTAGGAGCTAAACATAACTCATGATGAGATGATTGCGAGTCCAGTATTTAAAAATAGAAACGGCGAGTGGAGTTAGACAAAGAGACAATGCAAACGAGGCTGAATAGAGGAGACAGTGACCATGGCGCCAAGGCGCAAGGCGTGGGTTGTCAGTGGTTGGTGCTTGCGGCGGTTGCAGGGAGGCCATGGAAACAAGTGCAGCTGCTAATTAAGGCGAGAGCGACGCGCAATTGGCGGCGCCGCTGCCTCCTGATGGGGGCTTCCTGCTGCAATTATGGAAGCGGCGGGTTGCGGCTTTGGTGACTCCGATGGAGAGAGGGAACAGTGATGGAACGGATATCGGAAGAAATGTGCTCCAAGAGTCTCGTCGATGGCTAAGGAATATGGGGGACAGAGTGAGGAATATTTTAGTTAAGGTCACGGTCGTTTTTAATTTAAGGTAGGATCGGCAATTAACACCCAGTGTTAAGTAATGCACACACTACAGAAAACATACTTTTATTCGTAATTAGTATAGAGTAAATTAGTGTATTGTGGTCATAAGCAGTTTTTAACGACTTTTTTGACAATAAAATTATTTATTATTATTATTATTGTTGTTGTTGTTGTTATGGCTCTCGTGCGCATAGTATACACCCGTTGGAACACACAGTTCGAACGCAAGTCGCTCGTACCTCCATATTGCCAGTGCCTCAAGGACCCCTTCGACGTAATCTTTTATTTTAAATAAAAGTCGGCCATAATGAAGTTATGTTGTACGAAATAATATGCAGACCAGTTTCAAGTTACGTTATGTGTGTTAAGAAGTTTGATATTTCTTCTTATTAATTTTGATTTGTTACATTCCTTTTCTGTGATTATAAACAAATTTGTGCGTGACTTTAACGTTTTATAACATTTCTAATCCTTATGAATGCATTTTTGCGTCCAGCACCTTATTTATCGAACGGGTTGTAAAACACACTATATTTACTTACGCCCGAGACGAAATTTAAAAAAGTATTGCTGACATGAAAATTATAAATTGTTACACAACTAGAATTTTTCAATTCATAAAATTATGTTAAATCTTTCTATCGAATCGTTAAAGAAGAAGTATTAAGTAGTAAATATGTGGGGTGGTAATTTAACGTTAAAATGACTTTCTTACATCCAGTACAAGGCTTGAATAAAAAACAATTTTCTTGGTTAAATACTTGCAGCATTAGTCTTCGATATATTAATATGCTGTTATTCAGATGCTACCTCTTCACTTCGGAGGCAATGATCAAGCCTAAAGTCTCACATAGCTTTATTCATTCCATCACCGGCATATTAACAAATAATTGAAAGTTAAAAAATAGGTTTACGGCAGGAGGTCTCATGTGCTCTCTGTTCCAAAACCCTGAAAGAAGGGAGATGAGAAGCGTGATCTGGAAGGTCAATTTGAACTTATTTAGAATTATAAAACAAGTATAAAACAAACAGTGCAGTCATCAATTAAAAATATATTAACAAATAGACATAAAATGCAATATTATTATTCCTTTAAAGTCCAGAAAATAATCAGTGTAAATATACTTGAAGAAATAAATAATATAAGACTTACAAACTTTTGATGGACGAATACCACTGATTTAGTCCTTAACCAGAACGCAACGTTTGCGTCGTCGTCGGGTCAAACAAATTGTAAGAGAAAGATTACAACTGAACAATTGAACATGATATGAAACGTCCATCAAAAGAAGTCTTAAATTACTTATCTTGATTATATAATAGACGTTAATACTGGAACAATGATACTTCATTTTTAACAATTTGTTAAGATTGAAAGCATAAAAGGAAATATTTACAAAAGTTATTTTTTAGTAGTAAGATGTAATGGTCCTTATATTTTGTTGAGAATTAAGAATAAAGTGGTATTGTGAATATATTAATGAATATCTAAAAACTTGCCATTATTTTCGCTCTATGCTTTAGTTTCATTATCATCATTTTATGAAAATTTATAATATCAGAAATAATATTTTAGATACATTTAAAAAGCTTTGATTTTGCATCATTTTTATATTGAAGTATTATTTAAAACAATGATGCCGCGCACATTCGGACTTCTCCGAAAGGAAATTAATTGCTCGTGAGTCAGAGTTGCTAGAAAACGACGTCTCATCAAATTCGTCAATGATATTATTCCCGCATTTCCACGCTTGTAGATTGTTCTTGTCTGGATGAGAAAGCGCAGTCAAGACCTCTTACCCCAGGTGTATGTGGAATAGCTTCATATAGATTTTCGTAAAATTCTAATCCTTTTATTTATTACTATATCTTCAATGATTTGACTTTCTCATATACGTTATATAGAAAGCATTGTAATCGTTAAAAAAATTCGAAAGCGAGATTTCGACGAAAATATCCGTTTTGGCGATCTGTGATTCTGAAAAAATGGTTTTTGGCATAACGGCCGTCCGTCTGTCTGTGCGCAGCGATCCTGAGTAAAAGGACGAACCAATTTAATTCACATTTCGTATTTATGGTAGAATTTACTTGTTGTCGATGCACGTGCTCTAATTTCTCTTTTACTTTCAAACAAAGGGTACTTCACATGAAGGTCAAAGTACTCTTTTGAATGTTTCTCAAAAATGGCTCCTACGATTTTGCTTAAATTTTCTGTACGTAAAGTACAATTAGTATGCATTACATCCGCATTAGCTGTATTTCGCTTCAAAGTTTAGTATAGACGCAGTAAAATAATTTCTGTCTACTACACTAACACATTAGTTTACTGTTTCAAGAAGCTTGAATAATATTTAGCAGTATAAATGGACCAAGCAGATGTAGAATACACTTTTAGTAAACTGAAATTAAGGATATTATAATAATAAGATACATAGGAGGACAGCAAACGCACTGCATATACGGAAATAATCAATTTCTGTCTACAACGAAATTACATTTACATAACACTTCTACGATATTTATAAGACTATGTCGCTATGTGTTTCGAAATAATATTATGAACATTTATTTTACTTTCAAATTTCAAATAAAAGACATTAATAAGTTCATATAGCGACTTTGAGCATGAGTAGAGCACTGGAAGACGACCAAAATATAGAGGACCACGCCAGAAATGACCCTTTCCCTATATAATTTTTTCTCACTCTATGCTGCAGACGGAGAAACGTATATGAGAAAGTATGTGAAATGGTTTTGCACCACTAGTTTCCTGTCTCAAAATATTATCTTAATTTATTCGAATAAGATTTTTCTTTAATTTCATAATCAATTTTACTCAGTGAAATGGTTTAATATTTTGCATGACATCGAACTGCAATTAGCGATTAATGTTTACCAAAAATTTGACATTAAGTACTTATTCTTATCCTATTCTCTTAGATATGTTATCAATTTATGTATGTGTGTTATAAAATTATGGATATTCTAAATATGTATTATAAAATTATCTATGTGAATGTCGAATAAAATTTTCACGTAAACATATCTTCCAAGAGCAAAAACACAATTTTTGAAGATTAGAGACCTATCTTACAAGATCCTTCATTTATAAAGTAAACGAAGGAATTCCACTCGAGATCTTTTGAGTTATCAGCTGTGTAGCCACAAGAAGAGACAATTCAATGGTAGTCAAAATGCCCACCTTGAAATCTATTGGTACGGAATCGACCAATCATAACAAGTGATCACAAATCATTGACCAGATTTGAGTAATACTTGGTCATTCAATCACTCCGCAGCAAACGTTGAACCGCTTTGAACTTCTTGCCACCTGCAACGAATCATAACGAACGAATCGTTTCATAAAAAGAATTTTAAACCGAGCAGGGTATCCAGAACTCATTGCACGATTAAGTATATCGTTGGTTAGGAGTGCGATTCCCAGCGGAATTATGTTGCTAGCCGAAGAATCACCGTATTTTGAATTGACTAATCGACCGTTCTATTATTTGGTCGATTAATTGTTATAATTCGTGTAAGGTTTTAAAAATATCTTCTTTTCAACAGTGATTAAAAATTTAAATTTGACCTTTAAGTTGTGAAATAAAAGTATTCGAGAATGAAAGACGTCCAAAGACATCTGATCGTTGTAAGACAGTTGATCTAAGAGTTTGTTTGAATGGTTGGTGGTGTACACGTCTCTCATTGCTTCCAATGTTAAGACATGATGGTTTCACTTTGTCTTATCGTTACTTGCTTTAAATATTTGCCCTTGTTTTTTTTAAGAGGAAATTTATCAAATGAAAATGGTCTCGTTTAACACAAGAAAGATTGAATATAATTGTATTTTCGCCGTGAAATATAATCGAATTTCAGTTTTTTAAACTTTTTATATTCTCGTTTATAGCACTGTGGAGATATTTCTCCATTTTCTATGTACACGTGTAAATTAAGATAAAGAAGTAGATTTTTATATATTTCGAATAATTCTCGATTAAAATCAAATTAAATATTGCAGGACGATAGTACCAAATAAATTAAATATGTTAATTAATTCAAATTATATTCCATAGTCTGTATAGTATGGTAGAATAATTCTAATAGTCATTATTATTTCTAGCAATTAATTCAATGATTACTTATTTTGCATTGGACGGCAATCGCGTGTAGATAGGACGAAGTTAATGTCTCCAATTAGCAGACTTCATGTCATGCGGAAGTGGTTTTTGAAACACGAGTTAATGGATTAGAATACGTTCAAGACTAGTTGGAAATGAGCAACGCTATCTTTTTCTTACGGTGTCATAGAAAATGCGATTAGTGTTATGGGAGGGCTGTCTGTTTGAGAAAAACACAACGTCGTAGATGAGCTATTTTTGTCGAGATTGCAGATTTTATGGAAATTGAAATACTGGATTGCCTCTAATGTAGAGAAAATATAGGAATTTTTAGACATACCTTCGAATATCTACGTTACTTCTTCCTCATTAGTGAAATACACCATTATTATTTCAACTTCAAAAAAATGAAAACTAAAAATGACCTTTATTAACGAGTACATATAGAACAATAATAATACTAATTTATTATATATTCACTTGTGAAATAACACCATTTTTTCAGCTTTATTCGGCTCTGAGCTTGACTTCAACAACACCAGTATTCAATCTTCTCGTATTTTCAGATACATATTTGTAAACTAAATTTCTATAGAAGCATAATTTTTCTATGTTATTTGTTCAGATAGAACATTTGCCAAGGGTTATCGGCTTTCTGAACATAACCTCTTTTCATTATGGTTATTTGTTTCGTGGTCGGTTTACCCCAAACCCGTATTTGCATTTAAATTAGTCGAATACGGAAGGGAATGGAAATGGAACGATAAATTTACTACCTTTTGAGACCAGTAAGACTTCCAAGGAAATTGAGTTCGGACTTTTATGTGACTTGGCTGTCAGATATCCTCTCTTTAGACTAGGTGCATCTGCACCTGGGTCCCGTTGAATATCCAATGGGCTCTAAAAATTCAACTAAAGCGGAGAGTTTCTTTGAAACTGACATATTTAAAATGAATATTGTTTCAAAAGAAAACATGGCTAAATTTTTATTCTCCGATGCCCTTTTAGAATGTCGATGTTCGAGTTATTTGTATGTCGAGACCTGTTCCTCCTCGAAACCCGGAGTTAATACCCAGGGGACTGAGAAGGAGACGTATTAGTTCGGTGGAGAGTGTAATATCCCGTATTGACATTTGCCTCGAGTAGGTGAAGTAAACTCCGGATATAAACCTTACCTACGTCATGTGATGGAGGATCATCGACTGTATGGCACCATCTCCACTGTACCTGTCCGTGAAACTAGCCTACGCCTGAAACATATTATAACCTGTCAGAGATGATGATTGCACCGAAAAAACTCTTCTGATTTTTACTCTTCTGATTTATATCTTCTTGATGGTTCAGGAATACTCGCCTTTTTTCGTTTTCTTTTAAGTTTTTGGGAAGTGTCTTTTTTCTCTTCTGTTTCGGAAAATGAATGTACAATGGTTTTTTGATCTGACTTTGTTGAATCGTTGGCGTCGTTGAAATATGCCTTTACGCGGGAAACGTATAAAAAGAGTTATACATATTTGTTTGATTAAACGTCTGGCGCGCTCGTTATACTGTACGTACCTTAATCACTAATTTCGTAGATGAAAGTAAAAACGCATTGTGTAACAGTATTCGTATATTTCTATGCTAAAATACACAATTATCTTTTTCTTCTTCTTAGAAGACATGCGTCAATGATAATAAATATTTTTTACGCAAAGGTGAAGTCCATTATCAAATGCCCAGGAAAAATTTGTTTCTGATTTTAAAACGGGTTTCCGTCATCAATTCAACTACAAATACATCTTGAAGTTATCTCAGTATATTAATTTTCTTCTTCTACGGACCTTCGAAGTAAATGAATGTATAAAAATACAAATGTCTTAAATTTTAATAGTCGAATAATGGTGTTGCTTATACTTAATTAAATTTACGTCTGCATATTTAATAAAATAACATATTTATGTTAATCAGTTGAAATATGTCTCAATGATTGATGACCGTAAGGAACTTGAATTCTTTGCTATCTGATATGAGATGCATCTTAGATTAGAAACTTGATATTTAAACTGCCATGATATAGTTTTCTTCTGACCATCTGCAGCTTTCATCGATCCTAATCGTCTAGTATGTCTTAGTAATTACTTTCATTGTAGACTTATTATATATGCTTCTTAAGGTAAATAATGTCTTTCATGGTTATTCATTAATTATTGAACGTAAAATATGAAGTACGATAATTTAATTATTTAAATTTTATGTGTTTAATTTATATTAATAATGTATATTAATAAAGGTCTCCCCTTTAACCCCTAGTCGTAGTACTGGTTGTCCGATTCCGATGTGGGAATGTGATATAATAATTTTTCTACAGTACTAAAGAAATTATACCAATACTGAATCAATAATAAAAACTGATAATTTTTTAAAATAAATAAACTTCCTAGCCAAAAAAAAAAACCAGTTGTAAACTGCGTATGACTTTGTTGAGGATAGTAAACTGAGTTACTGTCCGGAAACACGCAAGGGACCATCACATCATTTTCGATCAAGGGCCGAAGGGCGGATTTAATACTTATAAAATGAATTATTTAATAAATGCGTACTACTATTCATTTGTTATTCCAAAATGAATTGTAGGTATTATGTACTGTAAAAATTCGAGTTTAATAACAACAATAGTATTAATGACATTCCTAGTCATTGAAAATCCGCCACTACCCCCAGGAGAACCGGAGAACATCCCGCGCCAAGATTTTACATTTCTTTAATTAATTTTAGTTAGTTCTGTTCATTGTATTTATTGGTTTATTTTTTTACGAATTATAAGGTACTACCTGATTACCCGGTGTTGCCCGGAATTTTTCTTAGAAAAAAAACTTTTTTTACTCAGGAAAATTTTTTTTATAAAAATACTTTTACTTACTGGTTTTTAAAAACATGTACAGCATCCCAATTTTTCAAATTCATAATAATACAAAATTTATATAAAACTTGACTGTATTCACTTCACCGTTTCGTGGGAGCAGCGATGGTCGAATTTTCTTTCCGACGCATGACGCGGCAGCACCATTTAATTAAAATTCTTGAAAAGTATAAACTATTCTTCGAAAACTTAAAATTTAAAGACGTTTTTATCTTTGTTCAATGTAAGAAACAAATAATCCATCAATTTGATGATGATTAATTTTTCCTTCTTAAATTTCTGTCTTAAATTAAAGTATTTTAACACATCAATATTAATAACGTTTTATCAATAGTTTTTGTAGAACTTTTCGATGCAAACGATATTGCCATTCATAGTTGTCACCTAAACGTTTTGGCAGCGTAAGCAAATATAACTCTTTCTCAGGATTTTATTTACATTTATTGTCTAAAACCATTTCTATCTTTTTTGTTACACACTTTAACAATAAAAGTTAGCCTATGTTCATCCTGGACAACAAAACTATCTCATCACCAAATTTCTTCACGATCGGTTCAGTTGTTTAGTCGTGATCAGGTGGCAAACAAACAGACACACTTTTGCGTTACACATTAATATATTTGAACGGATGAATGACTGCTCTGCAGCTATTGTCCACAAGAACACATGTTACTTTCAAATATATTTCAAAAGATACTTCATTGATTGCAGATTTTCTTTCTATCGGGTGCTAATACTACTAAACGAGTTCAAGTGTACTATGTTGGTTGAGACGTCAATTACGCGGTGAATTTAAAATCAGAGCCAAGCATCGAGAGTGTTTTGTTTGCGCCGTGGAATTCCATGTGAATGTGAGCGTCAATTAGACCGAATGAAGATGATTAATGGGCCGTCACGAACATACGAACACTTTCTCCTCCATGACACGACTCCCTTCTTCGCCGTGTTACGACGAGAGAAAAATGGCCATTTACACGTCTTGCCCCTGAGTTTGACGCCACCGCCTCCGAACTTCCTTGGAGGGGTTCTTCTCTAGTCGTGGTAGGGACAGTAATAAATTTGGGAGCTAACTGCCGCACTTGCGGGGTTTCCCCACACACCGAAGGACAGCGCCCTCGTCGTTTTTGTTGTTCACTTTGGTCGCGTCGTTTACATCACCCGTTCCAGCGCCACCAGTCGTTTCTCGTCTTCAAGGTTTTTCTTGGAAACTCATTCGCTGGAATCGGTAGGGTGTTGGAGAAAGTAAAAGCAAATTGTTTATGGAAGTAATGGAAATGTTTTTCTGCCTCGATTCGTTTCGGAGAATGATCAAATAGAATTCGTAGATGACAAGTGTTTTATAGAAGAGACATAGGGGTTCCAAGAGTTGGGACGTGACCGAACTTAAAAACTAACTTAATAAGAAAGATAGAAATGATTTTTTGTAATATATGTCGATAAAAATCGGGAAAAGAATGATGTATTTGCTTTCGCTGCCTGAACGATTAAGATAAGTGACAACTCTGAATTGCAACATTGTTTACCCCAAAGAGTTCTTCAAAAAAAGTCCGCGACAGTATATGTCTCTCTAAAAATTGACCTAAATTATCGATAAAGCATTATTAAAAATTGGTGCTAAAATACTTCAATTTAAGAGAGTCATTTAAGAAGGAAAAGTCAATCATCATCATATTTAATGGATTTTTTGTTTAATGTATTTAATAAACATAAATTAAATCGCAAAATTTCGACGCATAGTTTAGATTTTACAAGAATTTTAATAAAATGAAGTAGCTGTGTCATGCCTCGGGAGCGAAAGTTCGACCGGCGCGTCTCCCGTATGATGTAGTGTATATAGTCCAGTTTTGTATTGACTTTATATTATTACTAGCTGGATACCCGCAGCTTTGCTCGCGTAAATTCTGTAATATGTCTTCAGCTTTATTCCTTCTCATAGGGGTGATACCAATCGTTACAGCGACACCGAAAATTCTGAACCCATCTTACCCTTCCCTGAGGTGTCACACCTTTTATATGTCATACCCTTCCCCGAGATGCTGGAGTTTATAAGGCTGATCATGGACTTAAGCAGCATCTGAAATGTCATTAATAATTACCTTTATTCTCCACACTTATGTAAGTAACTTACGATTATTTTTACATGTCTTTTTCCCATTCCCATCCCTTGCCAAGGGGTAGGAGTTCTTATTTCTCATGGGGGCTGAATGTAGCCTTACACGATTACAGGATGTTACAACCAACACAGTAATGTTGAAAACTGTGCACTCGTCACTGATAATTTGTGTATAGCATCTCCTACCCTCGGGGTGCAAAGGATATGTACGGGCTGATTTCGAACTTTAGGGTCTTCGAAAATGTCATTAATAATCTCATCGACCCCGAAAACTATGATATCAACTCTATTATAAGTGATTTTCGATTATTTTTACATTTCTTCCCTTAACCAAACGGAGTATATTCCCTCATTGGGGTTGGTTGTGGACATAAGTGACATTGAGAGTGTTACTCTTCTGTTCTGCAACCGCAAAACGGATGTATTCAACGCCAATATCGGACGTTTTTGATCCTTTCCCACCCCTATCCCAAGCATGCTTGGGGTTTAATATCCCTAATTTGGACTAATTGTTAATTTGTGAAGCGATGGGGGGTTCTTTATCCATATCAACGGTACCGATAACTATGACTTCAAATATGTTATAGGATTTTTTCATTATTTTTCACGTCACCCTCTTCACTCCCTCTCCCAAGAAGTGTTAGGAATGTCTTACCTTCTCACTACTTCTCAGATAGTCATATGTCTATAATGTTTGGTTGAAATTGCTCGAGATAATCAAGAATTATGGTGGGATACAAAGGATGCACGCATTTTAACTCCTATTTCACCCTCTTAGGGGTGGATTTAATTAAAATCCGTTCGTGACGGACTTCTACTCTTTAAAATGAAATCTTCCTGCCAAATTTCAAGTTTGTAGTTGCTGACTTTGTAGTTGCTGAGTTTTCGTGATTAGTCAGTAAATCAGTGGTATTTAGCTTTTATATATACATATTATTTAATTGCATACAGTTACCATCCGATGGGAGTTTACTTAAACTGTGAAATTTCAGAATTTTTTGTCTTAAGAGGATTTAATAGTATATTAATCAAGCGCTCTCAAAGCAGAATTTGGCACGCGCACGAGGGCATGCCGTCGGTTCAGAAACTCTTGTAAAATCTAAACTATTTGTCCAAATTTTACGATGAAAAGACAATTTTTATCTTTGTTAAATGTACAAAACAAAGAACCCGTTAAATTTGATGAAGATTGATTTTTTCCTTCTTAAATTACTACCTAAAATTGAAGTATTTCAACACTTCTACATTTTATAACGTTTTTTTTTCGATAATTTAAATTAACCTTAGTAGATAGACAT